>CM074802.1:24460793-24653000 GCA_037356375.1 Drosophila affinis | reverse complement strand
AAAGGATAGAAGCAGATCTAGGGACCACTGTTCTTATTAAATTGAGGGTGGTCCACAAAGACAATTTGAGGTAGATAAGCACAATTCCTTATCTACCTTAAGAAAAAAGGGTTTCATAGCGTTAAGTTCAGGTCCTCAAGGACAATTAATAGTAAAAGTAAGAACAACCGTACGACATAACTAATAAGTGCTGTGCCTCTCGTTTCTTATAGGCCTCCCGTTCGATATCTCTATATCCTAGCGATCTTACTCCTAACAACCTCAACCGACTAAAAACTGACGATTCACACGCAGACTATATCCATATAATTGAGGGACGGACAGCAATATGGAACGAAACTTTTTGTATAAAACATATCACGAACTTAACAGAATATGATCTGGTCTGATGAGCGCGTGAGGTGGCTCAGAGGGGGCCTAGCTGAGGCTACCGGACGGGTCGCAGGTTGCGGATAGCGAAAGGCCTACCCCTAAAAAAGGTAGGTTAGCTGCGAATAATCGGTTCTCTTTAGGGAGACCACCGAAAATAAGCAGTCCCGGACAGCCAGCGGGTTTTCGCGAAGCAGCAACACTGGCGATGCGCTTGTGGTGCCGCCTCGTATAAGTAGCTCACACACTCCCCCTTCCCCACACACACTACCTACCCACATCCCACCCCCCACACTCACCTCACACCGGGCTGGGCTAGGGTGTCATTCGACCCGTGCCGAGAGTCAGCCTGGCTGGGGGCCCGGTCTAAAAACTAGCCCAGTCTCGAACGGAGAGCTCAGGGACTTGGCAGCCCCCTGTTCTAATGATGCCTAATGATGCAACGTGGATCTCTGCCCGGGCTGACCGTTCCCTTTCTCTGCATCTCGTGGGATGTATAATGAATAACAAGCAATTAAAAAAACAAAAAACAACAAAAAAACAAACAGAGTCTGACACTCCCCAAACGTCAACTGGGAGCAATCCCCCGCATGGGAAGGCATCGGCCCAAAGGCCCGGCCCGACCAGCTCAACAGCAGGACAGACCTGCAAAGCGGTAAGCGCTGGGGTGAACCCGAGTGGGTCCCATCCCGAATCTGGGGTGGGGGGCGGACCAGCTCCCAACACCAACACCGTGGAAAGGCAGCTAGGCAATATTGCGGCTGCCCGACCTTCTGGTAAGGTGGAGGGTGACGATTTGCCCTCAACCAGCGCCCAAGCTAGAAAGCATACGTATGCCGAAAGGAGGAGTGCAGGGCACATACTCCGTCGGCAAAATGCCAACACAGAGGTCAGTCCATCAGCAGACTGGCTCAAGAAGGTGGAGTGGGCCACATCGGTGCTCCCAAACTTCGCAATGGTCTCTCAACCAAAGAGACAACGGTCACAAGAAACACCCGGCCCGGTCGCGAAAAGGTCGAGGGTGGTGGCCAATATCTCCTTCGCGCAGATTGCCAAGGAGAGGACGCTAATTGGCGTCCTCGACAAAGGCAGCGCGGAGGGTAAGATCCCAAGGAGTAAATGGAAGTGGGTGGAGGCGGCACTTGCCGACTGCTGCTTCGAGTTGCTCGAGAAGGACCCAGGGCCACCTCCAGTCTGCAAAGACATGGGGTGGTACCAGGGCAGTATTAAAGTTGTTGCCTGCGATGACGAGCGCTCCGTGAAGCTATATAAAGCAGCGGTGGCGCAGATCGGAGAGGTCTACGCCGGGGCGAAGCTAGTCGCGGTAGACTGGAGCGAGGTGCCCAGTAGACCGAGGGCGAGATTATGGGTACCGGCTACCTTTAAGGAGCCTGAGCGCATCCTCACGATGTTGCAGAGGTGCAATCCGACACTTCCAACTCTTGACTGGAAGGTGGTCAAGGTTGAGGAGTCGAAGGGGTCGACAAACCAGGCCGTTATTATCTTGAACAAGGAATCGCTGGCCCCAATAGAGGCAGCTAAAGGAGAGCTGAACTTTGGCTTCAGTTCGGTCACCATAAAGGTGTACAAGTCGGACGCTGCCACGGCCGAGGCTCGTCCTGCCGACAACCCAGTCGCGCAGGATGTGGCCTCGGAGGTCGAGGCACCCGACAACGAGCTGGAGCCGAAGGAAGGCTACTCCTCCGACGCAGAATTAATGCGGGATTTTGAGGCGATGTGTCGAGACGAAGTTTCCGACAACTCAGACGCCGACACTACAGTGGTGGAGATCCATGAAGATGTCTCTGAGACTCCTTCAAATAAATCTCCACCACAGCATCCGCTGCAATCAGCCGACGTTGTCCTAATCCAGGAGCCTTGGATAGTCGGAGCCAAGGTCTGTGGGTTAGCGACGAGGGAGTACAAGCTCATTGTACCCCAAACCGAAGGTAAAATTCGTACCTGCATTCTCGCAAGAAAGCACCTTAATATCTTTCTGCTCCACAACTTCAGCAACGGCGACAATACAGCGGTAAGCCTAGAGCTAAAGCGGACACATCTGAGGCTGATGTCGTCCTACATGGCCCATGAGGAAAGCGATCCTCCCAACCACCTCGTCTGCAAGCTCACCAGCGACAGCGAGAGGTTCAACACAAGCCTACTAATAGGCTGCGATGCCAATGCTCACCACACCCAATGGGGCAGCACGGACACAAATATAAGGGGTGAGTCACTTTTCAGCTTTTTACTGAACTCGAACTTAACCATATGTAACCGGGGTAACGACCCCACATTTATTATAAAAAACCGACAGGAGGTTATTGACCTCACTCTAGTGTCTCACAATCTGTCAGACAAAGTGGAAAGATGGAGGGTCCTAGAGGACCATTCCTTCTCCGACCACAGGTATATCGAAACGATTCTATCCTTCGAGAGCCCCAAACCCACCGACTACACTAACCCCAGGAAAACCAACTGGGTTAAGTATAGCTCGGTTTTGGAGGAAATACTTCCCAACAAGGCACCAATGAGCCCAGACACTCAAGACGATTTAGATCGTATAGTGTACAGGTTCACGGAAGCATGCGATAAGGCTTTCACGGCGGCTCGCCTACCACACAGGACAAGGGGAAAAAAGAAACCCCCCTGGTGGTCGAAACAAATCGACATCTTACGTAAGAGCTGTAGGACTCTTTTCAACAGCGCTAAAAGCGCTAACGAGGAGAAACATTGGGAAGACTACAAAGTCAGTCTTGCCCAATACAAAAAAGAAACACGAAGAGCAAAGAGGGCCTCTTGGCAAAAATTCTGCTCAGAAATAGAGGAGACGTCAGAAGCCGCCAGGCTGCGCAAGCTCCTCTCAAAAACCACCCCCTCGGTAGGGTACCTTAAAAGGAACGACGGTACGTGGACCAACTCCAGTGAGGAGTCGCGCCACGTACTGCTTGAAACCCACTTCCCTGGGTGCACAACCATCAAGCCGGCGCTAACCCAAAGTGGAGACCAAACAGCCACGATGGACCATATTTTCACCAAATGGAACATAAGCTGGGCGGTAAACAGCTTTGACCCGTTCAAATCGCCAGGTCCGGACCAGGTCATTCCGGCCCAACTGCAAAAGGCCGGAGACCCGGCCATTAACTGGCTACAATGTATCTTTAGGAAGATACTGGCGGTGGGGACCATACCACAAGAATGGCTCAAGGCGAAAATAGTCTTTATCCCCAAAGCGGGAAAGGCCTCGCACTCGATCCCAAAGGACTTTAGACCAATCAGCCTATCGTCCTTTCTTCTCAAAACTTTCAAAAGACTTGTCGGACTACATCTTAGGAAAATTGTTAGTCCTCAAATGCTGTCAGGAGCACAACATGCCTACCGGAAAGGAAGATCCACGGAAACGGCGCTCCACGAAGTAGTCTCAATTGTAGAGAAATCCCTACAACTCAAAGAATACTCTCTTATAGCCTTCCTCGATATCGAAGGAGCCTTTAACAACGTCGTCCCAAGTGCCATTATGGAAGCACTGACTGACCTGGGTGTGGACGGTCACTTGGTGCTGCTCATCGATCAATTGCTCACATGCAGGACGGTGACATCATCGATGGGATCGTCCACGCAATCCAGGTATGTCAACAGAGGCACTCCGCAAGGTGGTGTCCTGTCTCCCCTTCTATGGAACATGGCAGTCAATAAGATTCTATGTGATCTGGAGGGGGGGGCTGTAAAATAGTGGCATACGCGGATGACGTTGCAATCAGTTTCTCGGGGAAATACCCTCAAACACTGTGTGACCTTATGAGCACTAAGCTCGCGAGACTGTCAGAATGGACAAAATCGCGAGGATTGGGAGTAAATCCCACAAAAACGGAACTCGTGCTATTCTCACGCAAGTACCTGAACGTAAAAGACAGAGTAAAGAAGGCAACGATAGCCCTATACTCCTGTAAAAAAGCTATTGGCTTGAAGTGGGGCATGAACCCAAGCGTAGTCCAATGGATATACCAAGCAATAGTAAGACCAATCTTACTCTATGGAGTTACAGTTTGGTGGCCGACCTTATCAAAAGGATCGACAACCAAACAACTTGGCAAGGTTCAGCGAACCGCAGCTTTATGCATTAGTGGAGCATTACGCACCACCCCGAACGATGCACTAAACGCCATCCTAAATCTCCAAAGCCTCGAACTTGAGGGAAAAGAGAGGGCAGAAATTGCCGCGATACGTCTGAGAGACTCCAGACAATGGACGTCACATACCAGGGGTCACTCATCTATACTTGTCAGTAGTACCGTCCCAACGAAGACGGACTACTGCGTTCCAAGGGAACACACTGGTACTCCCTTCAATGTAATCATCCCTAGCAGAGACGAGTGGCTTGAGGGACTACCAGGCCAGGACACGGCCATAAGCATCTTTACAGATGGCTCGAAGCTGGATAACAAAGTTGGAGGAGGGATTTACTCCGAACAACTCGAAATCAGGCACTCCTTTAGGCTCCCAGATCACTGCAGTGTGTTCCAAGCGGAAGTCATTGCGATCATGGAAGCACTGAAGCTCCTGCAAACAGCCTCAACGGCAACAACAACTGTAAACATATACAGCGACAGCCAAGCTGCGATCAAATCGCTTCATGCGATTTCCTCGAACTCGGGCACAGTGGCAAATTGCCGCAAATCTCTTCACGAGATGGCCCAACAATATGCCATCAGCCTTATTTGGGTCCCGGGTCACCGGGACATTGAGGGCAACTGCAAGGCAGACGAGCTGGCCAGATCAGGTACCACAATACCCCTTCTCCAAGAGAAGGAGGATATTTGCATGCCAATGGCCACCTGTAGGCTTATTATAAAGGAGCTATATAAGCGACGAGCAGACAATGCGTGGCGGTCAGCACCACTATGTCGCATATCCAGGCAAACATGCTCGGCAGGAAAAGGCGCAGCGTTGTCATCCGCTCCCTCACGGGGCACTGGCTGATAGGCTCTCATGCCAACAGGCTGGGAGCCCCATACAATGATTTCTGCCGAAGCTGTAGAGACGAGGAGGAGGAGGAAACGGTGGAACACCTATTCTGCTCCTGTCCGGCTCTCAGTAGGAGAAGGCTACAATACCTGGGCATGCCCTATGTCTCAGACATTTCAGAAATATCCAAAATCTGTCCCAGAAAGATTGCAAACTTCGTAAGAGCGTCAGGATGGGATAACTGCTGATATGTTCGGGTCTCATGAGATGGCTAAAGGGGAACACCTCCCGCGGTATTACAACGGGCCGAAACCGGCCCAAGTGTGACTGGCTCCTGTGGAGCTTGACAGCCGCCTTAACCTAACCTAACCTAACAGAATATGAACAGAACATTCAGGAGACAATAGAATTAACGAACATTTTCCCACAGACACATATGAGAAAGATATTAGAGACAGATACAAAACATCTACTGACATTGACTGCGGCACTGGGAATTCACCACAGGTATGCGAGGAGCCTGAAAATCCTGGGGTCAGCGCTGAAAGTCATCGCAGGGACTCCGGACTTTGATGACTTACAGAAATCCAGACAGGTTGAGAACGATCTAATTAAAGCCAACAATAGACAGATAACTATCAACTCGAGAACTCAAACACAAATCAATGCCCTCACCGAGACCGTGAACAAATTGCTGAAAGTAAACATAAATGAGGAAATGAACAATTCCCATGTATATGAGAACCTTCTAACCAGAAATAGAATTTTGACGCTTGAATTACAGAACATAATGATCGCCACCACTTTGGCAAAAGTAAATATTGTAAATCCAGCTATCATTGACAGTGATGACCTAGAGGCGATTTTGAGAAAAGGTTCCACATATATGTGAGGGCACTAGCTAATAAGGAACTAATCATTTTTGTAATAGAAGTACCTAGACCTAAGTTTATTTGCAAGAAAAAAACCATCTTCCCAGTCGCGCACAAAGGCATAGCGATCCGGTTACCCGAGCCCATCATAGCAGAATGCGGCAACAAGGTCATCGCCGTCTCATCATGTATGGGGCCCCCATCATTAGCCTTCTGCAAGGAGGCACCAGCGACTAGTTGCGCACAACAGCTGCACTTTGGTACTGTGGCCCACTGTGGTACGCAACCGAATAATCTGCCCCCGATCTTGGAGGGGGACGAGGGTTGTAATAATCCATGACGCCATCGCGACCGTGAGCGCCGATGATGGTCACGAGAGTAGCATTGCGGGAACATACCTAGTGACTTTTGACCGGGTCGCCCTCATCAACGGTACAGAGTACACCAACTTCAATAATGCGCCGAAGAGGATCCCAGGCTTGGCAACTTCCGTGAAGATCAACGTCACTAGCCACCAAACTCTGCTGAGCCTGCCATACCTTCATAAGTTGAATGAGGAAAATCTGCAGCAACTGGCCGAGGTTCATACAAACCTTACGATCGGTTCCATACTGTCTACTGTCGTAGGTGTGGACGAGTGCGCCGTTCTAATCGGAGTTTTCTGGTGGTTGCGACGCAGGCAGCAGAAGAGAAACACCATCGCCATTCAACAGATGCTGAAGAACCTGAGCTTGACCGAGGACGGTCAAGTCTTGAAGGGGGGAGTAGTTAACGTGAGTTAACTGAATCTGCCACTGGTTGGAGCGGACTCTGCATTATTGTCCAATAAGCAGTTTTCGTCATCTGTGGGATCGCGAACGGCGCGACCGATCGCCCGGATGCCGGCCGTCAACAAACACCACTCAAGAGGCGCTGGGTCAGCACTTCGGCTGGATAGCAGCCGGCGTCGTGGGCGGCAGCGAAGGGCTTGCCTTTAGGAGTTTAGGATACTTATGTTTAGTCTTTAGCGGTCAGCTGAGTGGCAGCAACATATTCGTTCTCGACTTGCAGGCTCTTATTACTCACATTATAATATCTTTGTACTTGGTTCAATCTTATCCAGTTTAATATCATTAAAGATTGTAAAACAAATCTATACTTGCGTCCAATTAATAACTACTTACATACGAAATCTTTATTGAACATTACATAAAACGTATTTACACCTGCTTAGAGAATTACATTTATAAAATGTCCTGTACAATAAACATATATCGACATATTAAACTATAATAAATACTCAAATGTAAATTAAACACAGAATATCAGCTATGAGCAAACGCTTCGAAAATAACAGAACACAATTTCTAAACTAAAGAAGTCACGAAGGAGGATTGTTCGGAGATCCAGTTAAATCCACCATTAACAGTGAACTTGCGGTTTTGGCGGCACAAAATGTCTCAATGGACCAATGGGATCCAATTCTAATTTACCATTGCGCGTCCTAACTGCCGGAGCAAATCATTGCTCTTTGGAAACAATCACTAGAGTCCCGTAAAGAGCGGTCAACATGGGATCAGCTCTTTGATTTTCTTACGGCGAGAATAGAAGTCTTAGAACGATTCAAAACAAATAAACAGGTTCACAGTTCTGCTGCAGGCTGTTCGAAATATACTTCCAAGCAGCATAGCTCAATGTCCCATACGACAACTTCCGAAACGTCGAGCAAATACCGCAAGGCTTCTCATCACCTAAGACAGTGCACGACCAATAGTTCAATAGTTCTTGGTGTGGTCAAATTCGAAGCAGCGGAAGCACTGCCTTATACTGATGTTCTTGCGGGGCAATTCCATTGTCACACGCTGTCTTCCAATCTTTACGATTTTGAGAGCCTCTTTATTGTAATTGGCCAAGGCGATGTAAATGAACTAGATGTTTTAATTAGAAGGATTTCGTTAAACTCCACTAGCATCAATGATGGGGCTTCTTTTGGATCTGGGGTTGTAAAGATTGAGCACCTTGTGGCCCAACTTCGCAAGCTCTTGGCTGATTAGCAGCTTGGGCGTTGATTCAGCCAGGTTGGTTCAGCCACAATTCGGTACTTTTTGTCCTCAGCTAGGCAGAAGTGGGTATATTGAACCCGTAGGTCATTTAGGATCTTGACTATTAATCTGTGCGTCTCAGCGTCTTTTGAAAAAACTCTGAGGTCTCCTGAAGGCGCTATACGAAACTCATACTCCTCCTCAGGAATAGGAGGGGACAGGGAGGCTTCAACAGCAGCCACATCCAGAACCCCAGGAATGGTTATAGGTCTTGGCTTGGGCGACTTCTTGGTTGAGGCGTGGTTGAAGCTTCATCATCCGGTAGAAACGCTTGGTTCCCGTCGTCAGCAATGCCAGATGTTAATCCTGCGGATCCACAGTCAGGCTCTACCAGAGGGGCAAAGCGGTTTTTACCTGCAGGAACGTTACCTGTGGGCTAGCAGCAACTTTATTCCTGCCCTTATTGGACACTTCGGCAAAAAGCTCAGTGCCTCTTCTTTTTTTGTTAGTCGCCAGTGAACTGGCACACTAGTGGGAGTTGGTTGATGTGGTGCGGCTTGTGCTGATCCAGGGGGCCAGTACTTCCGACTGCTTTCCTGTTTGTTTTTCCGCCGCCAGGGTTGTTGCCACTACAGTTGCCAGTTTTTGTAAGGAGCCAGAGTCTATTTTATCATCGGTTAATCGACGAAAGTATAAAAACATTAAAAGTTGTAAGATTCATAAATAAATATATGTGAAATGTGATTTTTTCCTCAATTAAATGCATAATTCACGAAAGAAAAGCTCCCCAAGCGAAGGAGCCAGATGCTTTCATGAACTTATACGCGCATAAGAACTGCATTTATATGACATCTTGCGAACAGAGCGCAAAAGAAAACATGAAAGACTGGTCACTCCGAATTTTTTTCTTTTTGGCTATTTTGCTATTCTCTTATGTATGATTTGGTATTTGATTTACCGAAATTGTATAGCTGGCTCACAGCAATAATCTCTATGAACAGTCCTACCTTCACTGTCTTTGTTTATTTTGCCTATAACTCTCTTCGACTTTCCAGATTTATACTCTATTTGCTTAGGCATCATATAAAAATATATACTGCATATTTTTAGTTATTATGTAGGTATCATTATATTACTTGTTTTCCATATCATAGATTTTTCTAGTAAATATTATTTGGTTTTATGTTGTTTTCTAGAGAGTAATACATATATATATCTTCTTATATATAAAAATGAATCGCAAAATGTGTTGGTAAGCGCATAACTCAACAACGCCTCGACCAATTTGGCCAAATCTTTTTTTAAAATGTTCGTTGAAGTTCAAGCATCCTTTTTACGGATTTTTTATTATTATTGCTGGAAAAACCTCAAAAATAGCCCTTTTCTTTTTCCTATACAAATGATTTGTAACTAAAACGTATTCAATGCTTCATTGTAAATTTCTTCACTGATTTGTATATTTGGATTTCCCATTCTATTCCGTATTTGATACAAAATATCATCAAAAAAGTCAGTTCAATGAACTATTATTCATACCGCCTAATGATTCGGGAAAATGAAGAAAATCACATATTGAAATGTCGGCGATTATATCACAAATATTTTGTAGACATGTATGTTAAAATTGAAACGGAGAGATTAACATTCATCAGGTTGAATCAAACCCAACTCCGATCTGAAGAGTATATTCACCTTCGAGATGCGATTAATACTGATGGAAATGCACAGAATGTCGGTCGGATGACTATTCTTCCAGCAACATACATCGGAAGCCCTCGGCATATGCACGAATATGCTCAAGATGCCATGTCGTATGTTCGTCATTATGGTACAGCAGATTTGTTCATCACATTTACATGCAATCCGCAATGGATAAAAATCAAGCAGGAGTTATTCCCTGGGCAATCACCCATTGATCGTCATGATATTACAGCCAGAGTCTTTAGACAAAAGTTGAAATCTTTAATGGATTCATCGTAAAACATAATGTGTTTGGTGAGACACGCTGCTGGATGTATTCTGTGGAGTGGCAGAAACGAGGATTGCCACATGCACAAATTTTGATTTGGTTGGTTGAAAAGATAAGGCCAAATGAAGTTGATGCAGTGATATCAGCTGATATCCCTAATGTACAAGTAGATCCTGGATTGCATGAGGTAGTTATCAAAAACATGATACATGGTCC
This sequence comes from Drosophila affinis, assembly GCA_037356375.1. Lineage (NCBI taxonomy): Eukaryota > Metazoa > Arthropoda > Insecta > Diptera > Drosophilidae > Drosophila > Drosophila affinis. The sequence continues at coordinate 24,642,591 of CM074802.1, read as the reverse complement.
CTGTGGAACACTTAATCAAAATTAACCGTGTATGATGGATGGTAAATGTTCAAAACGATATCCACGGACATTAATATCGGAAACAATTACTGGTAATGACGGTTATCCATTGTATCGTCGCAGATCGACAGCAGACAATGAAAAATCAACAATTGTCAAATTAAATCAACAAGATATTGAAATAGATAATCGTTGTATTGTTCCATATTCACCCATTTTATCAAAGACATTCAAAGCACACATCAACGTTGAATCATGCCATTCAGTAAAATCTATTAAATACATTTACAAATATGTAACCAAAGGGAGTGATATGGCTGTGATTGGAATTGGTGCAGAGAATTCCAATGATGAAGTTACCCAATACCAAATGGGCCGCTATGTCAGTAGTAATGAAGCAGTTTGGCGAATATTTTCTTTTCCTATTCATGAGAGACACCCTTCTGTTGTTCACTTAGCTGTGCATTTAGAAAATGGACAAAGAGTGTATTTTACAGCACAGAACGCAGTACAAAGAGCTGCTCAGCCACCATCTACTACATTAACCAGTTTTTTTGAGACATGCCAAAACGATGATTTCGCACAAACATTGCTATATTCTGAAATGCCAAAATATTATACCTGGAATCAATCCTCAAGGAGATTTATACGACGGAAACAAGGAAAACCAGTTCCAGGATATACAGATGTATATTCCACCGATGCGATTGGCCGGATTTATTCAGTACATCCAAGCAATGATGAATGTTTTTATTTACGACTGCTATTAGTCAATGTACGTGGCCCAACATCATTCCAACAGTTAAGAACTGTTGATGGTGAATTGTGTGGATCCTACAGAGAAGCCTGTCAACGTTTGCAATTGCTTGAAAATGACGCTCATTGGGATCAAACTCTCAATGATGCTGTAATATCATCACACGCTCATCAAATACGAACAATGTTTTCTATAATCATATCTACATGCTTCCCATCAAACCCAATTGATTTTTGGATCAAGTACAAAGATTATATGTGTGATGATATTTTGTATCAAATACGGAATAGAATGGGAGATCCAAAAAGACAAATCAGTATGCAATGTTTTTTCCTTATTTCTTATCCGTGCAACAAGAATGTGTGCCACAGCAAAACGTGGCGGGGTAAAGCTAGTATATATATATATATATATATATATATGTATATATAGTGCTTATCATGAATTTGAGCTAGAATTCTCATGGGGCTATGCTGGGAAAAGGGGAGGAATTAGAGTGTTTAGGAGATGGTAACAGCCCTCTACAAGGGATCACCGGAGGTACTATAAGCGATAATCATGGATGGGTGGGTAGAAGTCGTCTAAACAACAGCGTCCCGCAGGACAGTGTATGTGTATATGTCCATGTGCGTGGTTAGCTGTAGATTCGCTTACGTTCGTATTTGCTCCCGATACGTCTCACGCACTTGAAATTTTAATAAAATGTAACTGTATCAGTGTGATAATTGTTGGAATAGAGACTTGTACCATCCACGGCTTTCCCTTACAGGTTTTCTTGATACCTAAATATGCTACAAAATATACGTGACGTGGGACAAAATCTTGCGAAGAATAATCTTTATAAATTTAGACTTTTACAGTATTCGACTTTACCTAAAGTATACACGCAGGGACATCATATTAATTTACGAGCACAAAGCTAAAATTACTTTTCCAGAGTGGAATGGTATTCAGGTACATATCATTCGTCGCTTCAGGTACATAAATTATCGGAAACTATTTGTTAACTTCTTCGAAATCTATATAAAGCTCAGTTGGGCTGGGGTACAATTCTCAGTCTGTCCAGGGTCACTTACAGTTTGTTTGTAAGTTGCTGAGACTGCTGAGACTGGAGGGCGTGTTAATCAATAGAAACTGCCGAGTCACAGCCAACCGCGTGATCTTCAAGAAATATAACTTATGGTGAGGGGAAAGGCGTGGTCACCGCGAGACTCACCGATCCCAGCGACGCACCAGACCCCAATCTCCGCAGGGTAAGTCCCCTGTTACCAAAAATCGGAACGAAATGCATACGCCAGGGATGGTATGGGAACGGTGCCTACTAATGAGGCGGACTGCGGAGGAGGGGATAGGGAAGGAAAAACCTACCAGAGGCGTAGCCCGACACCGACTCCAGCAGGGTAAATCCACCACACACCTAGAAGGAAGAGAAGGAAGAAGGAGAAGGAAAGACAGTAACTCGCAGCCTGTACCACTCCGAATACCGACAGGGTTAAACCCCTATTGTCGAGATCAAGGAGGCACGTTAGAACGAGGGGAGAAGGGAGCAGGTGCAATGGTCGGAACACTGACCACCTGAGTGACGAGTAGGGAGGAAGGTTCAATTATGAATGTATATATATATGGTGATTTTATTAAGGTCTAACCTGACTACTCCCACCGCACACCTACTCTAAGCCCTTTCCCGTCTTGGCCATCAGCCAGCTCACCCTTGTGTACAACGTCGATGTTCCATGTTCCTTGTCCTCCTTGTTTCCTGGAGTTCGTGTCGTGGCCCGCGAATGATTTTCCTCGTTGTCTTGTCTTGTCGTGGCACTCTTTTCTCCGCTTGCACTAGCGTTTTCACTCGCGTCAACCGGGCACTCCGACCTCTCAAATTCGACTCTCTCAAGGTTTTTCTCATTCATGCCTGTCGATTACAGGCCTGGGCTCATCGTCTGTTTTTCGGGTCAACGGAACTTTTTCGAAAGAGAGACATTTCGCTGCCTCGTCTCGCTGTGGATCTCTTTCGCTACGCAGCTGGCCGAGTTCCGCTTATTGTGGTGGCAACTTTCTCTCTCTCTCTCTGTCTATTCGTTAGCCGTTTTGGGCTGCACCGGGGCCCTTCAGTGCCCAGCGAACCATCTTCCACATCCGCACCAAATTCTAGTTCGTCCGAAACGCACCCCAGCGTGCAAAACTTCTTTGCTTCCGGCAAGCGGGACGTCCTTCTTGGCACGGCCATCATAAACGTTTGTTACCTCGGCAAAAATGTTCGCGCCCGCGCTTTAATTGACCCGGACTCCGAGGCGACGTTCATTACAGAACGACTGTCCACTATAATGAAGTTGGCTTTCCGCAGAATCCAGGCACAAATATCGGGCTGTTTGGTACAAATTCAAGTTATGCACTTCAACACTGTTTGTGCCGTTAAGCACAGTTGATTTGAATATTGGGGACACGGGAATCGGACAGACCGGCAGAAAACACTTGTCCGCTGTTTCGTTTTCAGAATAAGAGTGTTTATTCTAGCAGTGTCGCCCTCTTCATGAGTGACCGCTGCCAGCATGAGCTTCGTTGGTATAAGAGGCAATAACATTTTCATATCTTTTAATTTAACATTTCAGCATTTAACATTTTTCTAATACTAAGTACTATTATAGGCAACGTAATTGCCCCAACATCGGCCGCGTCGGCCGATGATCCTCGAGATACGAGATCTGCCGGATTTTCTTTGGTGGGCACATGTCTCCATAGGGCTGTCGAAGTAATGTCCTGTATCTCAGCAGCTCGATTCGACACAAATGTAGTTAGTTGGGAAGGATGAGTTTGTAGCCAATGTAGAACTACTTCCGAATCTGACCACAACACGACCTTCTCTATGGGACAGTCTATTATGGACCGAACCTCCTCCCACAACTTTGCTAAAAGATGAGCTGCACATAGCTCTAATCTTGGAATTGTTTTGGTCTTTAAGGATGCCACCCTCGATTTTGCCGTTAGTAGTTTAACAGACACTCCATTAGCATGGGAAACCCGAACGTACACACAACAGCCATATGCTCGCGTGGACGCATCTGCAAACCCATGTATTTGACATCGAGTGCTTGCGCTGGCTCCTATAAATCGTGGAACGGTGACGTCATGCAATTTTTGCATATCTAAAGCCATCGATTCCCACTTTTTATGTACGTTCGAGGGAATGGGATCGTCCCAACCAAGGCTTAATAGCCAAATTTCCTGAAAGAATATCTTTGCACTTGTAATTACTGGACATAGCAGGCCCAAGGGATCAAAAAGACTGGCTATGACAGATAATATTGCTCTCTTGGTTGTGGTTTCGGACGAGACAATTGGCTTCAGACTATATTTGAAAATGTCTGTCTGAGGGTTCCATATCAGACCAAGAGTGTTACAATCTTGCTGATCTCCATTCGAAATAACCATATTTTCTTGCTGACTATCAACTAGTTGACAGCAGCCCATTTAGTCAGCACAAATCCTGATGGCTCTAGGACTTCAACCAATTGTTGATGCAATATACTTAGCTTGGATTTTGTGTCTGCTCCTGTAAGGAGATCATCCACATACAAATCCGACGCAATTTGCATGAGTGTCGCTCAGATACTTCAAACACCGTACAGCAAGAAATGGTGCGCTGGCAGTACCATACGTCACTGTATTGAGTCGGAACACTTGCAACGGGTCCGAACTTGTCCGTCTCCAAATAATTAATTGGAATTGGCGCTGCGCCTCGTCAACTTGGACTTGACGGTACATCTTTGTTATGTCTGCTGTAAGAGCGTATTTGCGACAGCGAAATCTCAGCAACGTGGCATATAGGCACGTCTGGATGGTTGCTCCAACCATGTTTTGCACGACGCATCAAAGACCACTCTGAGCTTAGTAGTTGTACTTTGAGGTCGTTCCACGCACTGATACGGTATGAAACAATGCGGCTCTACCGGAATTGAGTTTTCTACTGCCGTCATATGGCCTAACGACACATATTCCTCCATGAATTCCATAAAAATGGCTTTCACGGCAGGTTTTTGGCATAATCACCTTTCTAAGGACAAAAATCGTCTTCTGGCTGTCTCAAATGACGAACCGAGAGATGTCGGGCTTGACTTGAATGGCAAAGAAACTTGCAATCGACCGGAGGGTAATCGTGTGATGGAGTCAACGAACGATTTTTCACACATAGTTTCTTCGGGGGTATACAATCTTTCTATAGACACATTTGGAACATTTTTCAACTCCCAGAACCGTTTACGAGGTTTTGTAGTGGGCAAAACTCCTGCAACGTGCTCACCATAGAGCATGCTTCGTTGCTTCGGGGTCCGTTGGATCTGCAGCGACCAGACACCACCCACCCAAAGACCATATTTTGCAACGTCAGCGTGTTTTGTTGTTTGAATTGGCCATCTTTCAATATCTCTTTGAAGTTTATGGAAACCTGGATCGGCCTGGATCGGCCGAGCGAGCTCCTCGGTAATGAAATTTACTTGTGAGCCAGAATCCAGCAGTAGCCTGGCTGGCTGTCGCTGACTGGAGTCCACAATTGCTGTGGCCAAAATTACCTGATCAGAATAAGCTGGCATGGCATGATTTGACGACAACTGATTCGACCTTTCAGCTACCACGGCTACCTGACCCCCAAGCGCATCACGGGCGGTTATCGCCGAGTCAACATTGTAGCGATGCAACAATGTGTGGTGGGGCTTTGAGCATACTCTGCAGTGTATCGACTTGCAGGCTGAGACACTATGCCCTCTTCGCAAGCAATTAATGCAAAGGGGAAATCCCTTGGAAAATCTGAATCGAGTCTTGACAGACGCTGCTAAGAAAGACGAACAATTCGAGATGCCATGATCAGCTGATTTGTAGAACCCACAGTTTGTGTCCTGGCCTCTGCTTGCTTGGGCTACAGACAACGCTGTTTTCCCAGAATGCCTATTTTTTGTCTCTTGCGAGCCTTTACGACCCCTTAACCGCCCGGAAGTGGATTCTTCAGCCGACAAATGCTGATAGCGCTTGTTTAATGCAGCTACAAATTCGGACCACGACGGAACCTTTTGGTAATCCAAATTTTCCTTCCATCTTGAATGGGTTTTTGTGTCAACTTTCGACAGAACGAGGAGTATTAGCAGGGCGTGAGCAATAACCTTGTCATCCCCAACTGACAGTAATGATTCGTATATGGCAGATGCCGTGTCAATAAGTGACCGTAATGCACTTGCCAACGGCGCCTGCATCGCCTGTAACTCAAAGAGTTTAGCTACGCCATCAAGGAACATGAGACACTCGTTGTCATAAGCCTGCTTTAAAGCCTCAAGAGCCTTGCAATAGTTCTGATCTGTCACCGGGAAAGCCTTAACAGTGCCTAATGCTTCGTTCTCAATTCAAAGAGAATTCAAACAATTCAAGAGATGGTTGAACTTTACGACGTTACTTAAAGACATGTCACTATCAATGATGCTTGAAAATAAACCAATGAAATTTTTGAATTCAGAATAATTCCCACCAAACTTGGGCAATTTCATCTTGGGCAGGTTCCTTGTATGTGACATGGTGGTATTTAGAACTGATTCGTTCAAACAAGCAGGCGGATTTGGTCTTTTAATAGCCGGAACGCGATGCTAAATCTGGATCGATATCATCGATTTGCAACTGCAAAGAGAATGCGCGATCTATGTAGCCATCTAATATATTTAAGCGACATTCCAGCTCGAATTGATTGACCGAGATATTGTTGTTTTGTACTGCTTTCGCAGTTCTGTCATTATCCCATTTGACTGCGTTTAACTTCCTCAGAAGCACACCTGAATCGTCTTCTTCGACGATAGAAGTATTGCTACCGGAACCACCACGACGTTTTCCAGTCATTGTGAAGCTATTTTATAATTGTTTTTATTAAACACTAGATTCCACTGAAGAATCACTCAACCTTTATTTCGCTCTGTTGAACTCAACGATTAGAACAGCTGATGCGATGGGACAAGCTGCTGGATTGAGTGAGATGAGCGAATGCGAAAAATCACTCAAGTCGATGTTCGCTCCCAATATGAGAACGGACGCTCTGATAAGAACAGTTCTGGTTGAGTGAGACGAGCGAATGCGAAAAATCACTCAAGTCTACGTTCACTCCAAATATGAGAACGGACGCTGTGATGGGAACAGTTTCTAAACTGAATGAGAGAAAGGCTCCACGAACAAGATTTACCGATCTCAAATTTGAGACTTAGCTCTCTGGCTGCTATGCTTTGTTTTATTGCCGAGAGATAGAGAGAGCGAAACGAAATAGCCGCAACAAGCACAAACCTTAGGGGCTCGGCTCTGCTGGCTATGCTCTGCTATGCGATGCAATACGTTGCTATGATCGGCTATGATGCGCAGCGGTCAGAGCTTGCGCGCGAAACTATTGCTGTTTCTTCTTTGCTTGTCGGCTCCTCTTTGAGGTGTCGTTGACCACAAGTACAGTGATCACTCAAGTTAAACAATATATGTAAATTGAATATATATATGAAGGTATATATACATATAACTGGCCTTTCACTTTGTTAAATACTTTATTAACAGGCCGTTTTATTGTTGGTAATTCTATTGGGCACTTTAATTTACCTGTGGCATTTGTTGAGGGTAATTCGAACAACGATGCATGTCCATACCAACCAGGAATACCAAAGATCAGCACCAAGAGTTAGCGATGCGACGGTCCAGCGATCCAATGACGAGCAGGAACAGCAACAACAACGAGCGAGGGACGATATCCAATGGAGATATCCAACAAAGCGCCAAGTATTGTCCAATCCAACTTCTATCCAGTACGAGTACCAGTGTCCACCCGGGGGCGCCAAAATGTTTGGTACAAATCCAGATGCTGCACTAAACACAGTTTGTGACGTTAAGCACAGTTAATTCGAATTTATGTGGACACGGGAAACGGACAGATCGACAGAAAACACTTGTGCGCTCTTTCGACTTCAAATTATAAGTGTTTTATTCTGGCAGCGTTGCCCTCTTCATGAGCGGACGCTGCTATAAGAGACAATAACATTTCAGCATAACATTTCTATTCTCTTTCTATTACTACGACTAACACTGTAGGCAACGTAATTGCCTCAACAAAGGCTATGTTCATATAAAAATGTGACGCCCCGGTATGGGTCCTCACACAGTCTTCTAATTGTATTTTCCCATTCCCAATCTATTCATATCAACCCATCTTTGCTAAATGGTGGAACAATTTTAAAACTAAGATTTATAGTAGTCACGGTTAGTAGATCTTACAGATCAGAGATCTGCAAAATTCACTTTTTTCTTGATTTACTCATACGGTAAAATTCTCACTCAATTCCACTCAATGAACGAACGTCGGCGTTGAATGAAAATCAGCTCATGCTGATAAGCACATGAATTGTGTGTATGCACAGCCTTCGGTACACATTTCGGCTTGGCCGAATAATCCTGCCATTCGGCTCAACCGATCAAAACCCGACCTGCATTCATATGTACACGAACTCAGTGTTGATTTAAATTCACTCTAATGCGCTCATATTTTTTCTCTCTCTGAGTTTATTCATGCTCAATGAGCAAACCGATCATTTGGGCGTATGTTCATTCGGCTCAGCATTGATTGAGTTGAGTAAAGAATAAAATCAAAAGGCAATGAATCAAGGCGTATGAGTTTGTTCATGGGCGAAGTCAAAGAAATCAAAATACTTAATTTCACAACAGATTATATATTTTCATATTGAATGGCAATGGCTATAAGAAAATTAACAAATTAATAAAATAAAATAAGCAAATAACTTCACACTTACATATTTATATATAAGTATACATTCATATGTTTAACATAAAAAAGGAACACGCGGTTCAACCAACAACCGCAAGCATTCTCAAAAACAAAAAGAAACGGTAAAAACAAAAACATAACGGTAATGCATCTAAACGAGTTGAGTGAATGAGTGGTTGCGGCAACATGAGCTGATTTTCATTTACCGTTTATTTTCGTTCAGTGAGTGGAGTTGAGTAAGAATTTGGGCGTATGAGTAAATCAAGAAAAAAAATCAATGCTGAGCCGAATGAACATACGCCCAAATGATCGGTTTGCTCATTGAGCATGAATAAACTCAGAGAGAGAAAAAATATGAGCGCATTAGAGTGAATTTAAATCAAAACTGAGTTCGTGTACATATGAATGTTTGATCGGTTGAGCCGAATGACACGATTATTCGGCTATTTTTGTGTATGATTTTTTTTGCAATCACGCCAAGCCGTTCTCTGTTACAGATCTAATTTTTTATAACATTCGAACTTAATTATTTGTACCTTAAACAAAAGTTACCCGTTTTATATTGCGTTCATTTAAGAAAATCAACATCTCGCTGATGGGTTAGTCTTTTAATTTCGTTGCTGAACCATGGAATTTGTCATGGTGTTGTAAAATTTTTTTTCAGTGTTATAAACTTGTTGAACAATTATTGAATATTATTGTTCCACACACTCATAAAATTACATTTCAATTTCATATTCACATAAATAGCAACACCATCTGAATGTTTACATAATTGACAATTCACTTAAGACAGAGACAAAGCACGCCTCAGACACACATACATATGTATACCATCTATATTTGCTTGGGTAAAGAGAAATCGAAGCTCATAGATTTTGCTTAATTAACTTTTAACACTTGTGCAAACAATCTTTAGAAAATTTCTGTGATTACTAATTAAACATGCTGCCGCCTATGGAACTACCTATCTCACTATTAATTGATAACTTGAGATATTATTGGAGGCACAAAGTATATAATAAACGAGGGGGAACGTTGTGAGCCGCGGCAAAGGCCGCGGCTCTACTTTATACCCGGTATTTAGTCAGGCATGAGCTTAAGCTTAAGATTTATGCAATTTATTAATGTTCGCAAAAGGGACGAATTAAATGTTGGCAAAAAATAATATTTCAAAAAACGAAGTCAAACCATTTTTTTGTACATGTTTCCATTTTAGTTAAGATATGATTTTTACATCTGCTTCTAAATTTCTACATGACATGTATAACTACATATTTGAGACGTACAAATGTTTACGACAGAGATAGAGGGAATGAGTCAGCGCTTGGCAGGCGTTGCGTAGCTACTGAAATTTAATTTGTTTCTTCTGGCCATAATATTGATCCGACCTGATCCATATTCGGCAATCTGGTAGATATGGTAATTTCCCATGATTCTGCGTTTTTAAAAATTGTGGATTCCACAGATTTTTGTCCTTTGTGGGGGCAGAAGGGGGCGTGTCAAAATTTTGAAATACACTTGTACTGAAGTGATATCACAGGAGGTTGGATAGAAAGTTTGGTTGCTCTAGCTTTTATAGTCTCTGAGATCTAGGCGCTCTTTTTAACGAATAAGCAAAGCAGATGGGGTCGTGTGTGAGAGAGAGCGAGAGGGAACGATGACTTTCGAAATGGTTTTCTTCATTGTAGCTATAATAATGATCCCATCTGATCCAGATTCAACACTCTGATAGAAATGGTCATTCTCTCTGATTCTGCGTTTTTAGTTTTCTCGTATCTTCAACATTGTGTATGCCACAGACTTTCGTTCTTTGTGTGGGCGGAAAGGGGCGGGGAAAAATTTTGAAATACATTTGGAGTAGTGTGATCACACAGGAGACTGGATACAAAACTTGGTTGCTCTAGCTTTAATAGTCTCTGAGATATAGGCGCAAATAAAGACGGACGGACGGACAGACGGACGGACAGACAGACATGGCTATATCGACTCGGCTATTGATCCTGATCAAGAATATATATACTTTATGGGGTCGGAAACGCCTCCTTCTGGGCGTTACACACAACCGTTATCCCCACAAATCTAATATACCCCTATACTCTTCGAGTACCGGGTATAAAAACCATTGTTTAATTAACCAATATATAATCAAAGCTATGATAATAAGATAATAAGCGAAAGTTATTTGAGACACCTGCGGCGTCTTCCGATCCGGTCAGAGGGGGAGAGGCTCGACAGACTATTTAGATGCGAGCGACAAAATCTCATCCAAGCGCTTAATGCATTGAACGCCCTCTCTCACATTACTTTGTAAGTGCACGAGGCCTTAATAGCTGATCTTTTACATAGATTGTAGCTTCCGACTCAAATCTCATGATCTGTAATCCACAATTGTTCTGAGTAGATAATCGATTACTGTTGGAGTAGTTTAAGAGAGGATCGGACGCCCAAAGAGTCGCTCCATCTTCGGGTGACCCGCAAGCCGATCTGCACGATTGCCGACGGCGAATTGGGTTGCGGGCGGCCGACGGTGGGCGCGCAAAGAGTGGAATGGGACGGCATTTCACTTGTCGAAGTACGCCCAAAGCCACTGCATCGTTTGATAATAAAAATCCTATAATCGAAGAAAAAACCGCGTCCTTATTTAATTTCATTAGTTGTTTAAATAGTTTGAAATCTAAAAAATATTAGATTTTTCATTGGCGCCTGAGCAGGGACATCGGTTTTTTGTGAATTGAACTCGTTTAGCTCAGTAGTGGCTTAGGCTTCGCGTGTGAAAAAATTTGAGAAGTTGCCGATTCGGACCTTGCCACAGACGTACCCTTTTGGACCCTCGCCATCTTGGACGCTGCAGAACTCGACGTGCTGATGGACGCCAAAACAGGAAGATTACTTTCTCTAGATTCGCTAGAAAGTCTACAGGTATTCTGTGCCAAAAATTGAGCATCACCGGTTGAGTTTCGTTGTGTCGCTGTATTTTGCTCGCTCGTCCGACCAAAACGATCAACTGCAGTGATACGCACATGTGCGTGTGTATGTGCTAACACAGTCATACACAGAGAACACAGCTCAATTTCTGGCAGCTTCCTTATTTTATACCTTATTTGGCCAAATCAATGTACATAAAGTGAAAGTGTCGCAGTTATACGTGTGTACAAAATACATAAGTTCGGTAGAATTGTACGTCATACATACATACGTATACTCATGCTGACCACCACTTAATGTGCATAACCAAAACGGCAACATATTATTAGTACATATTTAACATTTAAAACTTTATAAACATATCAACCATATATAACATATGTACACATAAACGGTGGTCTATTTATTGCATTCTAATAATTCTGGTCGTGTGTTTGTACAATCGCAAAGCGTCGCAGTGTGTTTCGGTTGTCCGCTTCCGACTTAACCGCTACGTACAATACGCGTACATATATACATACATATGTACGTACATACGTACAGACATCGGCTTGCAATTGCACATACACGCAACGCTTGGTAAAGGTTCTTGGGCACCAGCGGCTAATATTTCGTGCGTTCGTTAACCTTGCTCGCTCTGTGCTTGCATCGGTTATATATATTAGTTTGTGTGTGCGTGCGCTCGCGCCAAATTTACCGCTTGCTCTCTTCTCCCCCGTTTTGGCATACCATACAGGTCAGGCTTGGTTCGAGCGCCTGTATTACTTTCGTCTTGTGCGTTCACTCGCGCCAAATTCTCTCACTTACTCTTTGATCCCCCGCACCCCGCATTCTATCTCTGTTGCCCACAAAGTGACAGCAGCGAGCATAGGGCTGGCTTACTTTTGGTCGCTTGGACCACTTTCGTTTGTTTGTTCACATATTGCGCCAGGGCGTGTGTGTGTTTGGGTAAGCAAGCTTGGCGTTTCTCGGTACATAGCTGCAGTGCTTGTGCGAGGGTAGCTTGAAAAGTTTGGCGAACTTTGTGTACGGTACTTAAGGTAGTTCCTTTTTCTCAGTTTAATTATGTCTGAGTCCGATAGGCCAACTGTGGAACGGCCAACTGCTGAACGGCCAACAGTACCTAAAACAAATACCAAGTTGACATTGTGTCAACAAAGGTTTGACAAAGTCAGTGCGGATATTGCGCGCGTGCAAACAGCCTTTAGATTAAAGCAAATTTCATCGGACAAAACCGAATTAGCTTGTCGCTTAGAACTTTTAGAGGGTTATATCGATAAGGCTATGAACCTACAGGCAGAGTTGGACATTTTGAGTCCAGCCAATGAAAGTAGAGGGCCGTTGGAGGATCTGTGCATCGTCACTAAAGCATTGTTTATGAATGCAAACAAACCAAGATCCGACACACATATGCAGCATGACTGCTCAGTAAATCCACGGTTTGACACACACATGCAGCATGACTGCTCACTAAATTCGAGCCAGCGATCGCAGCTGCCGAAAATGCGTTTGCCGAAGTTTAGTGGCAAACATTCGGAATACAAAAATTTCATGTGCTTGCCTCAAAGCCTCATTGACGACGATGCTTCTCTGACAAATATAGAAAAATATAGAACGACGGTACGTGGACCAACTCCAGTGAGGAGTCGCTCCACGTACTGCTTGAAACCCAGTTCCCTGGGTGCACAACCATCAAGCCGGCGCTAACCCAAAGGGGAGGCCAAACAGCCACGATGGACCATATTTTTACCAAACGGAACATAAGCTGGGCGGAAAACAGCTTTGATCCGTTCAAATCGCCAGGTCCGGACCAGGTCATTCCGGCCCAACTGCAAAAGGCCGGAGACCCAGCCATTAACTGGCTACAATGTATCTTCAGGAAGATACTGGCTGTGGGGACCATACCACAAGAATGGCTCAAGGCGAAAATAGTCTTTATCCCCAAAGCGGGAAAGGCCTCGCACTCGATCCCAAAGGACTTTAGACCAATCAGCCTATCGTCCTTTCTTCTCAAAACTTTCAAAAGACTTGTCGGACTACATCTTAGGAAAATTGTTAGTCCTCAAATGCTGTCAGGAGCACAACATGCCTACCGGAAAGGAAGATCCACGGAAACGGCGCTCCACGAAGTAGTCTCAATTGTAGAGAAATCCCTACAACTCAAAGAATACTCTCTTATAGCCTTCCTCGATATCGAAGGAGCCTTTAACAACGTCGTCCCAAGTGCCATTATGGAAGCACTGACTGACCTGGGTGTGGACGGTCACTTGGTGCTGCTCATCGATCAATTGCTCACATGCAGGACGGTGACATCATCGATGGGATCGTCCACGCAATCCAGGTATGTCAACAGAGGCACTCCGCAAGGTGGTGTCCTGTCTCCCCTTCTATGGAACATGGCAGTCAATAAGATTCTATGTGATCTGGAGGGGGGGGCTGTAAAATAGTGGCATACGCGGATGACGTTGCAATCAGTTTCTCGGGGAAATACCCTCAAACACTGTGTGACCTTATGAGCACTAAGCTCGCGAGACTGTCAGAATGGACAAAATCGCGAGGATTGGGAGTAAATCCCACAAAAACGGAACTCGTGCTATTCTCACGCAAGTACCTGAACGTAAAAGACAGAGTAAAGAAGGCAACGATAGCCCTATACTCCTGTAAAAAAGCTATTGGCTTGAAGTGGGGCATGAACCCAAGCGTAGTCCAATGGATATACCAAGCAATAGTAAGACCAATCTTACTCTATGGAGTTACAGTTTGGTGGCCGACCTTATCAAAAGGATCGACAACCAAACAACTTGGCAAGGTTCAGCGAACCGCAGCTTTATGCATTAGTGGAGCATTACGCACCACCCCGAACGATGCACTAAACGCCATCCTAAATCTCCAAAGCCTCGAACTTGAGGGAAAAGAGAGGGCAGAAATTGCCGCGATACGTCTGAGAGACTCCAGACAATGGACGTCACATACCAGGGGTCACTCATCTATACTTGTCAGTAGTACCGTCCCAACGAAGACGGACTACTGCGTTCCAAGGGAACACACTGGTACTCCCTTCAATGTAATCATCCCTAGCAGAGACGAGTGGCTTGAGGGACTACCAGGCCAGGACACGGCCATAAGCATCTTTACAGATGGCTCGAAGCTGGATAACAAAGTTGGAGGAGGGATTTACTCCGAACAACTCGAAATCAGGCACTCCTTTAGGCTCCCAGATCACTGCAGTGTGTTCCAAGCGGAAGTCACTGCGATCATGGCAACAACAACTGTAAACATTTACAGCGACAGCCAAGCTGCGATCAAATCACTTCATGCGATTTCCTCGAACACGGCCACAGTCGCAAATTGCCGCAAATCTCTTCAAGAGATGGCCCAACAATTTGACATTAGCCTTATTTGGGTCCCGGGTCACCGGGACATTGAGGGCAACTGCAGGGCAGACGAGCTGGCCAGATCTGGTACCACAATACCCCTTCTCCAAGATAAGGAGGATATTTGCATGCCAATGGCCACCTGAAGGCTTATCATAAAAGAGCTATATAAGCGACGAGCAGACAATGCGTGGCGGCTAGCACCACTATGTCGCATAGCCCGGCAAACATGGCCGACCATTGACAGGAAACGCACACTAGAGCTTTGTAAGCTCGGCAGGAAAAGGTGCAGCGTTGTCATCCGCTCCCTCACGGGGCACTGGCTGATAGGCTCCCATGACAACAGGCTGGGAGCCCCATACAATGATTTCTGCCGTAGCTGTAGAGATGAGGAGGAGGAGGAAACGGTGGAACGCCTGTTCTGCTCCTGTCCAGCTCTCAGCAGGAGAAGGCTACAATACCTGGGCATGCCCTATGTCTCAGACATTTCAAAAATGTCTAAAATCTGTCCCAGAAAGATTGCAAACTTCGTAAGAGCGTGTAAGGAAGTTCCTGTCTCAGGCCGGGGTACAGCCTCTCAGTCTGTCCAAGGCCCGGTCCCCATACAGAATTATTTGTATTAGGGGTCCATAGAGAGGGATCGGACGGACGAAGTGTAGGGGAGGGACGGGTGGCGCGTGCACTCCGCGCGGTGCCGACGTTTGCCGTGGTCGGGGCCTCGACTAGGGGCGTGCTATGGGATGGCGTAGTTGGTGGGGATCCGGCACGCGCGCATCCTGCAGGAGGTAGTACCCTCCACTCGTGGCCAGCGAAGGCGGCGCCGGGTACCCCGGGCCTGGGGGTGGGCGCGTGTTGCGGCTGGCGTGGCTGTTGGGACGCCGGGGTACACGGGGCACGTGGTCGGTGGTACCCCCCACTCGTAGCTAGCGAGTATGGCGCCGCATACCCCTCGGCCTGGGTACAGGCGCGGGAGGCGTGCTGCGTGTGGTGTGGCCGAGGTGGTGTGCCGGGATGGAAGGGAAAGGGGATGGAGGGGGGAGCATTCAACGGGAAGGCGTCCGCGTACACGATTGCCCAGCGGTGATCCCCGAGGATGAGGAAAGGCTACGAGGAGGTAGTTCTACGGGAGGGGAATCTCAATCCGTGGAAGTCGTGGCATCCGCGTACAACTCCACTGGCTGAGTTCCCGCCATGCAAAGGAATATTCGGCACCCAGTACGGAAAAAGGGGATGGGTTAAGAATCGAGGGCTTGCGGGCTATAATATTAAATGATCGATGTATATATATAAAATTCCAAAATCTTCTGCTAATATTTCACTTTATTTGTCTGATTCCTGTAACTATTATTTTTATTCTTAGGGGTCCCTGTCGCACCTAGCTTCCCTTCCCTAGCTCGCTTACGCGAGGCCAGCTTACCCGCTGTCTCCTCCTGGCATCCTGGCTGTCGTTGATCCTGGCTGCTGGCACTTTTAATAGTTACTTTCTGACCGCGCACTTCTGCCTTTTTTGGCTGTTCAAAATCGACTCCCGTATCCATTTTTCGGCCGGCCACTCCAGGCCTCCAGGCTCGAGCCTCTGCCTGTAGCCTCTGCCGGCGTTTGTCGCTTGTCGTCGCGTAGGTGATCGACGCTCGCTCTCTGCTGTCTCTGCTCTCTCTGCCACTCTCGGCTGCGGCTCCTGTTTACCGTTATTTGGGGTCGGGGTATTCCGTTGTGCGATTTCTCGAACGTTCTGCTGCGGTTGCTGCTCTCTCTCCCTCTCTCGGCAGCGGCTACCGTTTACCGTTATTTGGGTGTCGGGGTATTGCGTTGTCGCTTGTCTGTTAGTGATGCTCATTCTGGTTCTCGTCGGTGATGCTCTATACGGTTCTCGTCGGTGATGCTCTATACGGTTCCCGTGAACCGCACCCTCCTCCCGTGCAAATGACTCGACTTGGTTTTTTATCCTTACTATCTTAATCTATTATTATGAACTATATACTACATACTAGGGAAAACCAAAATCAAAAATAACAAAATATTCATTGGTGTGTCAAAAATCAAAAATAACAAAAATACTCATTGGTGTGTCGGTGTCTGGAAAAGAAAATAGTCAAAAAATATCCAAGTGTTTTTGTGATGGGCTCTGCCCCTTCACACTCCCTTCCTACTTCGGGGGACGGATAGAAATAAAAACCTGGCCGCCCCGGTTGATCGAGACCCTAAAGGTGCGACCTTCGTGCTCCTCGATATGCCGGCGCCACTGGCCATTCCTATTCGTCCTGAAGCTCGTTGAGGGCTGGGACTTCTTGGAAGAGATCCAGTAGTCCGCCACGGCCTCCCACGGCTCTGCTTCACTGCCTGGGTGGTCCGGGGGCTGCACTAGTGGTGGGTCAATGAGCTCGTCGGCACTTCCCTCGTTGGCCTCTGGACTTTCCCGTGGGTCTGCTTCCTCTTCGGGTTCGGGGGACCGTCCTTCGGCAGGAGAAGGTGTCGGTGAGTCCCAGTCGAACCAGGGCAGGTCGATGCCGGACTCGATATTGGTGCCCTCTGGTGAGGTGTCGTCATCGCCGAGTAATGGGCGCCAGCGGGGAATGGTTTCGGTGGAGGTGGTTTCGTCCTCCCCGCAGCTTATCCCTGATGAGGATTCTGGCCTCTCGGGGGACGGACTGCGTGTGATTTCTTCTGGTGGGGGACCGACGTGTATGTCCGGGGATGCCCTGACCTTCACTAGATCTTCTCCGGCGTTCCGCCCTTCCATCGCGGATCTCCCGAAGGCTCCTGCTTCCATCCATTCTCGGATGTACTGATCCCTGGCGTCCATCAAAGGCAGGGAACCGTCCTGGCCTGGGTCTTCGCCGGAGCTGATGTCGGAGTACTGGGGCTGATCTGGGCTACTGGTCCGGCGTTTAGTTCTAGCCAACTCCCGCGCCTTGTTGAACCGCCCATCGCGGAGTACGTCCTCATCGCTCTCGCTGCTGTCCCATCCCGATCCATGGCTCCACCGCGGCTCGGCGTCCACCGGGGCGTCGAAGTCCTCATCCCTCATCCGCGCTGCTTATCGGGGATATGCCCAGGGATGGAGCCGACTCCAGCCCGTGGTGGGGGTGACTTGAGCCGTTTTGGATACAGCCTGGCCCGCCGCTCGTATTCATGCCGTGAGACCTCGTGCGGTGATGTCGACGGTGGGCTCCCTATGCCTGCTTCTTTCGCGGTTCGGTTCTTTGGGTGCCTCTGCAGGATCTGTGCAAGATCCTGCAGAGGCCAACTCCGTACCAACTCCTCACTTAGGGCTTGGTTGGCGGCCCGCAGCTCGTCGAGATCATCTCGCGATTCCTCTGGGCGTAGTCCTTGCCATGGGTTGTTGGCGGCAGTGACCTGGTCACTAGTCGCGTGGAGGTGCTGTAGGGCTTCGCGGGACGTGGAGGGTCCGTCAAATCGCTCGGAGGGGCTGATGGTGTTGCTGAGTGGTGGTTCCGCCGTAGCGTGTAGGGCTGGGGTCCCGGTGTGGTGGTGGCGCTAGGCCCTGATGTTGGCATGATACTCTCGGCATGCTTCGGCGAACGCGTTCTGGGGGGCTATGGTCCCGTGTGTTCCCTGGACTGGTGTGGGCTCTGTGGCGTTGCTCGCTCTGGTCGAGGTGAGTCCTGCTGCGGTGATGCGTCGTGCCTCGGGGGGCATCTTTGTGGGGGACGTGCTTCTAGGGTGTCCTCTCTGACCACATGGTGCCTCTGGCGGCTGGGCGTCGTTTGGTCTGGCGTGTTTCTTGTCGAAGTGTCTAAGGGGAGAAACTTTTGGAGATCAGATCCTGCCTAGCTAAATGTTCCCTTGTACCTGGCCCTACCTATAGGTGCGACTTACAATTTGTGAAGGCTATCGTCATATACAATGTGATGTGTACACTTATAATTATACAATGCCATGGCTTAGGTCTAGTCCCTTAAGGGGAGTTATACTGGGCTTACTGTGACTGTTGCAGTGGTTGCCCCTTGCGGGGCGAGGACATTAGGGCAGCGCACTACTCTAAGTGGCCCTCATGAACTCGCGTGTGCGTGGGCTCGTCCGCCCGGTTCGTCTTCTGCTTCTGTATCCTCGTGATTGTTGCGGTCATCGTCGTCTTCGTAGAAGGCCTTGAGTTCGGCCAGCCCGGCGGTTCGTCGCTGCCGTCCTGTGTGCTGTTGTAGGCGTACTATGTTCGGGGAGAGGAACTGGAGTACTCGGTACGGTCCTTCGTACTTGGGTACCAGTTTTGCAGCGAAGTTGTCGGCCGCTTTGGAGAGGTGGTGTTGTCGTAGCATGACGAGTGTTCCGATTGTGGGTCTCCATTCACGTCGGCGAAGGTTGTATGCCCGTCCTTGGTCTTGTGATGCGCGTTGGGTGTTTTGCCGCACCACTTGGAAGATGTCACGTAGTCTCGTAGCTTTGTCGAAGGGTGCTTCCATGTCTTCGCCTAGGCCTGGGGTTGTCTCTTCGTATAGCGCTCCGGGTAACCGGGGCTCACGTCCGAGGACGAGGAACGCTGGGCTGAACCCCGTCGTGTCGGAGGTGCTGCTGTTGATCGCCAGGCTGAGTTCGGGAAGTAGATCGTCCCACGTCCGCTGGTCTCCGTCGATGTATTGTGCAATCATGGTTTTGATTGTCCGGTAAGCCCTCTCAGTTGGATTCTGCTGTGGGGTATAGGGAGCCGTGTGTTCCAGTTCTATTCCGGCCAGCTTGCAGAAGTGTCGAAAAGAGCGACTCGTAAACTGGGTACCATTGTCGCAAACGAGCCTTCTGGGGACACCGAATCGACCCAAAATTCTTTCTCGAAATGCCTTTTCCAGCAGAGCAGTGGTGGCTTTGCGCAGGGGGACCAGTTCTACCCACTTACTAAAGGCGTCGAAGAACACCAATAGCATAGTATTCCCGTACTTGGATCGCGGCAAAGGACACACGAACTCGGCGCAGAGGATGTCAAGTGGTCCTTGATCCTGACGTGTCAGCATTTGTCCAGCCGGTTTGACTTGACTCACCTTGAATCGTTGGCAACTGACACATCGTCGGATGTAGCGGGCGACATCTCGGTAGAGTCCAGGCCAGTAGTACCGCTGGATAATCCGGGTGGTCGTCTTCCTGATTCCCAGGTGGCCCGCTGTCGGATGATCGTGGCATTCCTCTAGTACTCGGTGTGGGTGGTTCTTGGCTACACATAATTTCCACTGGATGGGGTCCTCCTCGACTAATCTGTTACTGGCCTGTTTGTAGATCTGCCCATTTTCTATGATAAAATCTGACAACTTCTCTGGTTGTTCCTGGATCCGTTTGTATAGCCGTCTCTGCCATGGACATGTGTTTTCTTCTTCTTCGGCGCGTTGCAATGACTCCACTGGTTGTCGTGAGAGGGTGTCGGCCACGACATTCTGGCTTCCTCGTCGATAGTGGATATCGAACTGATATTGTTGAAGTTCCAATGCCCATCGAGCGATTCGTCCAGTGGGATTATCTATGGAGTTCAGCCATTTTAATGCGAGGTGATCCGTAATCACATCAAAATGGTAGCCCTCCAAGAAACATCGAAGCTTCCGGATGGCCCATACGATGGCCAGACACTCTTTCTCGGTGGCGGAGTAGTTTTCTTCGGCCTTGAATAACCGGCGGCTGGCGTAGGCGATGACCCGCTCTTCTCCCGCTATCTGCTGTGTCAATACGGCTCCGAGGCCGTACGCACTGGCGTCTGTCTGCAGAACGAATCGCTCGTTGAAATCCGGGCAAGCTAGCACTGGTGCCTGAGTCAATTTCTCCTTCAGCGTTTCGAAAGCCTGCTGCTGATCCTCTGTCCAGACCCACTTTTGGTCCTTTTTCAGGAGGGTGGTCATTGGCTGCACTATGGTGGCGAAGTTGGGGACGAAACGACGATACCATGAGGCCATTCCGATGCAACGCCGCAGCTCCTTTAACGTGGTGGGTGGTGTCAGTCCTTGGACTGCGATGACTTTCTCGGGGTCGGTGTGAATGCCGTGTTCGCTGATTACATGTCCGAGGTAAACCAGGCTCTTCTTGAAGAAACTGCATTTGTTTCGGTTCAGCCTAAGATTGGCCTCTCGCAACCTTCGGAAGACTTCTCGTAAGTTCTTGATGTGCTCCTCTAGGCTTGACCAGATGACAATGATATCGTCCAAATATGCAAAGGCATATGGCTGCATGTCGGGCCCGATGACGCTCTCCAAGGCTCGTTGAAAAGTCGCTGGTGCTAAGTGAAGGCCAAATGGCATGACCTTCCAGTGGAAGAGCCCCCGGCCCGGCACGGTGAATGCGGTGGCTTCTCTGCTACCCTCGGCTACCGGGATTTGCCAGTATCCATTCTTCAGATCCAATGTTGAAATATAATTGGCGTTCCGGAGCCTCTCCAGGATGTGGGTGATGCGTGGTAGTGGGTATGCGTCTGGCACGGATCGAGCGTTTAGTTGTCGATAGTCCACGCACATACGCATCTCTCCGGTCTTCTTTCCCACCAGTACGATTGGGGCACTGTGAGGGCTCCTGGATGGCTCGATTCGTCCGTCTCGAAGTAGTTCTGTCACTTGTGCATCGATGATCTTCTGCATGGCGGGATTCTTCGGAAAGTATCGTTGTTTCACGGGCTTGTCGTCTCGCATAGTAATGGTGTGCTCGGCAATGTGCGATATCCCGTTCAGCCTTTCAAACTTCGCCAATTCTTCCTCCTGGAATTTTGCTGCTTCAGGCGTGGGGGGCTGCGTGGGGACTGGATCTGGCTGCCATGGAGAGAGTTCCTCTAGTTCCATGGCGGTGACAGCTGCTAGAATGGCACTGTCGTAGTCATACTGGTCGTTCGTTCGAAAGGGGTTCTTCTTTCGTGCTGTGTTTGCGCGTGGTGTACGGAAAGGGTTCCTTTCCCGTGCGGTCATTGCGTCGGCTAGGGGTTCTAGGTCGTAGCTCCATTGTGCCAGCGCCCTGCGTTTGCGGGGGAGTTGGGTTGGCCTGGTCTCTGTAGATGGTCTCGACGCTAGTGGAGTGCCGTCGGGGCTTAGCGTTAAGGCTTTTCGTTTCCTGTCTTGGGTGAAGTCCTTGGTCAACAGGGCCGGTGTCCGAGTTGCTCTGCTGGTCCGCAGGAGACGCCGTGGTCGACGAGGCGAGTGTGCTTGTCGACGCCAAGGTTCCTGCGCTGTGTCGTGGCGGTGTTGGGGATCCCTTGGTTAACGAGGCGTGAGTGCTCGTTGACGCCAAGGTGTCCCTGTTTCTTTGCTGCTCTGCAGGAGACGCCTTGATCGACGAGGCACGTGTGCTCGGCGACGCCAAGGTTCCTGCGCTGTGTCGTGGCGGTGTTGGGGATCCCTTGGTCAACAAGGCGTGAGTGCTCGTTGACGCCAAGGTGTCCGTGCTGCTCTGCTGGTCCGCAGGAGACGCCGTGGTCGACGAGGCGAGTGTGCTTGTCGACGCCAAGGTTCCTGCGCTGTGTCGTGGCGGTGTTGGGGATCCCTTGGTCAACAAGGCGTGAGTGCTCGTTGACGCCAAGGTGTCCGTGTTTCTTTGCTGCTCTGCAGGAGACGCCTTGGTCGACGAGGCGCGTGTGCTCGTCGACGCCAAGGTTCCTGCGCTGTGTCGTGGCGGTGTTGAGGATCCCTTGGTCAACGAGGCGTGAGTGCTCGTTGACGCCAAGGTGTCCGTGTTTCTTTGCTGATCCGCTTGGTTTGGGCTATTGCCTGAAAGGATGGTCGACCCGCTCGGAGCCGCCGTGTTTGTCGGGGGTCGAGGGCTGTGGTCGTCTTCGGGTACGGCGAACGTGAATTTGCGTGACTGTGGCGATGCGACTGCTGTTGGTGGAAAGCCGGGAGGCTGGCGTAACTTTAGTTGTAGGTATGCCCTTCCACAGTGGATCCTGGCGCGGATACCACAAAGGAAATCGAGACCCATGATGACATCGTCCAGCACTGTTGACAGAACTAGCAGCGATACCTGGGTCTCCTGTTGGTCGAGGCGCACCTTTACCGTTATCGCCTGGGTTATGTCCTTCCGAGTTCCGTCCGCCAGGCTGATCCTGGTCCTCACTTCTCGTCGATTCTCAGCAGTTCCCAACTCTTCGGCCACCCTTTGACTGACGAACGACCGAGTTGCTCCAGTGTCAAGAGTCGCCGAGAAGGCTCTCCCATTGATGGTCACTAGAGCTGCGATCCTTCCTCCGACCATGCTCAATGGGTGAGGGACTCCGGGTCCTGAGTGCGTGTCTCCGCCCGTGTCCCTACCGGGCGGAGACTCGATCCGTTTCCCGACTCAGTCTTCCGGCAGCAGTAGATGGTCCTGATATTTCGGTGGCCACAATCCCAACAGAAAAGCTTCTGCCGATTGGTGCATGCTTGGCTGAAGTGTCCTACCTCCCCACGGTTTCGGCATGCTCGACTCACATCGATTGGCCGTTCTTCCTCTTGATTGATCACTCGCGCAACTCCATTCGATGTCCCGTTTGTGATGCCTCGCGCCGTTGTGGTTTCGTTGCTGGAGTACGTTGCGCGGGGCCGATGGGCTGGTCCGGTTCCGCTGCTGCGAGGGGAATCACGGTCTCGTGCAGTCTCGTACGCTGCGACGAGCTGGGTGAGCTCTGTAAGGGAATTGAAGTCCTGTCTTCTGGTATACATTTGGTACTCCGGTCGGAGATTCTCGTAGATTCGATCCAGTTCCTGCTCCCGCGTGAACTTGGCACGCTGCATCATCAGTCGTAGTTCTATCATATAGTCCCTGAAGGATTCTCGGGGCTTCTGTTCCCGGCTCCGGATGGTGTTTTCCAAGCGTCGGAAGTATCGGGGTGGTAAGAAAAAGTCCAGAAATTCCTTGGGAAAATCTGTCCAACTCTGGCCCTGCATCTGAAAGGTCCGGAACCATCCTTCAGCTTTACCTGTCAGGAGTCCCGAGATAGCCCGAGGCAGCTGTTCTGGGCTCCCGCTGTAGGATTCGACTCGCTCCTCCAGTCGCTCGATAAATGCCAGTGGGTCCGTGTGACCATTAAAGGTGAGTCCCCACTTCCTAAGCTTGTCCGCCAGGAGGGAGTATGAAATCTCTCCACACCCTGGGCGAAATGCTCGTTGGGCCGGGAGACTACGTGCTTGGTCGGGATCGCCGTTCGATGACGAATCCGTCACCACTGTCCGGGGTCCGATGCTACTGGACACGGGACGTCTGTGCTCGTGGCTTGGCTCGGATATGACCCCAAGAGGCTGCCCTGAAAGGATACGTGATTGGTCGTAGCCCGATGACGCTGTAGCCGGGTGGTTCCTTGGTCCGGTGCTGGATCCTTGGCTCGTACTGGGCCGATTCGGTATGACCAGTCGTTGGACTCCTTGATGCGGAGGGTTATCTTCTGTGGCCGGTGTGTTGTCCTCGGAACCCTGGGTAGTGATGTTTAGTCCCGGCACTGCCAGTTGAAGTTTCTGCTCATCCATGTCTTCCTCCCTCTTTGCTCGAGTCTCAGGCCCTGGTGATGTGGCTGGGCTTCGATGCTCCCTGGGACTCGGAATGTTCCCGAAGTGCGGGTTCAATTCGTCCAGCCTCGCCTGCACTTCCTCGGAGTGTCCGCCCCGTCCAATGAAATTTGAGATCCGGCCGCGTAGCTCCTCTACGGTACCGGCTTCTCCGAGTCCGAACTCCTTGGCCAAGCTCTGTAGTTCGTCCTTCCTACGGGAGTTCAACCAGCGGGGGCCCATCGTGTTGCGGGATCGTGGTGTTTGTTCTTTGTGCACGGTATGGCACTGAAGGATCGGTGACCCTTTCTGAAGGTACGTGGCACGTGGTATAACAGGACACGCGGCGCGACACTGGATTCAGGGATCCTGGGCCAGGATATGTTTCTCAGCGTTAGTGTACGAGGCGCGGCACTGGGATCAGGGATCCGTCGAAAGGATATGCAGGGGCTGTACACGGGGCGCGGCACTGGATTCAGGGATCCTGGGTCAGGATATTTTTCTCAGCGTTAGTGTACGATGCGCGGCACTGGAATCAGGGATCCTTCGAAAGGATATGCAGTGGCTGGACACGAGGTGCGGCACTGGATTCAGGGATCCTGGGTCAGGATATGTTTCTCAGCGTTAGTGTACAAGGCGCGGCACTGGGATTAGGGATCCTGGGTCAGGATATGTTTCTCAGCGTTAGAGTACAAGGCGCGGCACTGGATTCAGGGATCCTGGGTCAGGATATGTTTCT
The DNA here is from genome assembly GCA_037356375.1 of Drosophila affinis. Classification (NCBI taxonomy): domain Eukaryota; kingdom Metazoa; phylum Arthropoda; class Insecta; order Diptera; family Drosophilidae; genus Drosophila; species Drosophila affinis. The sequence goes on along the minus strand of CM074802.1, from coordinate 24,617,585 downwards.
CAGCGTTAGTGTACGAGGCGCGGCACTGGATTCAGGGATCCTGGGTCAGAATATGTTTCTCGGTGCAGGTGTACCCCGCGTGATACTGTGGTCAGGGATACTTGTTGGTCTTTTGTAGTCTTGGGCGTGATGCTTCCTGGTCGAAGGCTCGGACTTGATTGTCCCTCCTGGGCTCGGACTCCTCCTTTTATTGCTGCTGCCAAGCTTTTTTTCCAGAGGGTTCTGCTGCCGAGCGAAGCCCTCTCTCTCCTCTGCTATCACCTTGTCGCTGTGTCGTCGTGTCGCCGCTGGCCGCGTTAGGGATGCTGGGCGCCCTCTCTTGACCGCCGAGACACGCGATCGTCGCGTACCGCGGCCGAGCGGCTGTGGTTCGCCTTGTCGCGGTGGTCGCCCTCTCTCTCCGATGGTATCGATGCGCCGTTGTCGCTTGGCGCCTCGGCGCCCGCTGCTGCTGTCTGGCCGCGCAAGGCACGTGGAGGGGCCAAGCTCTTCTCCCGGCGTCACGTGCCGTCTCTCTCGCACGTGGTGTGGCGTGGCGTGGCGTTGGCGTTGTTTCTAATTCTCTCTGGCGTGTCGGTGGCCGTGCCTACTGTACCCGGGCGATCGCTTTTTGAATCAGGGCTTGCGGTTGTTTGCTAGGGGGAGGGGGGAGGGGAAAAAACCAGCCTCGGCTGTATTTGAACCAGAGAATGAAGATTGGTGCTCTGCTCCTGTTTTCCTATGCCTGATGCTGCTGTCGCTGCTGCTGTCTGCCCACGCTTGGTTTGATGGCACAACCTTGTGGCCGGGCTACGTGGCCGCGTGATCCCGCTACTATTCTGCTGCTCTGGTTACTGTACTTTTCGGCTTTCTGACTTGCCCGGGGTTCCGCAGGGCGCGGAGGGCGTTTTCAGCTTAGAAATTCGGGGGATGGGGGTTCGATGCTTAGTTATGCCTGCCACTCGTTACATGACTTATTTCCGAACTACCTCTTCCCCGATCCGCTCTCAGGTCCCTGCTCGGGCGCCATCTGTAAGGAAGTTCCTGTCTCAGGCCGGGGTACAGCCTCTCAGTCTGTCCAAGGCCCGGTCCCCATACAGAATTATTTGTATTAGGAGACCATAGAGAGGGATCGGACGGACGAAGTGTAGGGGAGGGACGGGTGGCGCGTGCACTCGGCGCGGTGCCGACGTCTGCCGTGGTCGGAGTATGGCGCCGCATACCCCTCGGCCTGGGTACAGGCGCGGGAGGCGTGCTGCGTGTGGTGTGGCCGAGTTGGTGTGCCGGGATGGAAGGGAAAGGGGAAGGAGGGGGGAGCATTCAACGGGAAGGGGCGACCACCGGCTTGGCAAATCGCGTGGCGTCCGCGTACACGATTGCCCAGCGGTGATCCCCGAGGATGAGGAAAGGCTACGAGGAGGTAGTTCTACGGGAGGGGAATCTCAGTCCGTGGAAGTCGTAGCATCCGCGTACAACTCCACTAGCTGAGTTCCCGCCATGCAAAGGGAATATTAATTCGGCACCCAATACGGAAAAAGGGGGTGGGTTAAGAATCGAGGGCTTGCGGGCTATAGTATTAAATGATCGATGTATATATATAAAATTCCAAAATCTTCTGCTAATATTTCACTTTATTTGTCTGATTCCTGTAACTATTATTTTTATTCTTAGGGGTCCCTGTCGCACCTAGCTTCCCTTCCCTAGCTCGCTTAAGCGAGGCCAGCTTACCCGCTGTCTCCTCCTGGCATCCTGGCTGTCGTTGATCCTGGCTGCTGGCACTTTTAATAGTTACTTTCTGACCGCGCACTTCTGCCTTTTTTGGCTGCTCAAAATCGACTCCCGTATCCATTTTTCGGCCGGCCACTCCAGGCCTCCAGGCTCGAGCCTCTGCCTGTAGCCTCTGCCGGCGTTTGTCGCTTGTCGTCGCGTAGGTGATCGACGCTCGCTCTCTGCTGTCTCTGCTGTCTCTGCTCTCTCTGCCACTCTCGGCTGCGGCTCCTGTTTACCGTTATTTGGGGTCGGGGTATTCCGTTGTGCGATTTCTCGAACGTTCTGCTGCGGTTGCTGCTCTCTCTCCCTCTCTCGGCAGCGGCTACCGTTTACCGTTATTTGGGTGTCGGGGTATTGCGTTGTCGCTTGTCTGTTAGTGATGCTCATTCTGGTTCTCGTCGGTGATGCTCTATACGGTTCTCGTCGGTGATGCTCTATACGGTTCCCGTGAACCGCACCCTCCTCCCGTGCAAATGACTCGACTTGGTTTTTGATCCTTACTATCTTAATCTATTATTATGAACTATATACTACATACTGGGGAAAACAAAAATCAAAAATAAAAAAATAACAAAATATTCATTGGTGTGTCAAAAATCAAAAATAACAAAAATACTCATTGGTGTGTCGGTGTCTGGAAAAGAAAATAGTCAAAAAATATCCAAGTGTTTTTGTGATGGGCTCTGCCCCTTCACAAGCGTCAGGATGGGATAACTGCTGATATGTTCGGGTCTCATGAAATGGCTAAGGGGAACACCTCCCGCGGTATTACAACGGGCCGAAACCGGCCCAAGTGTGACTGGCTCCTGTGGAGCTTGACAGCCGCCTTAACCTAACCTAACCTAACCTAACTATCCTAAGGCCCTTGCCAGTCTGAAGTCAGTGTACGACAATAAGTGTCTGATAGTTATTCGATTTGCCAACCATGAGCAGGCCATCTGCATCGAGCCTAAGATCGATGATAGATACTGTGTCTGCGAAATATTCATCGCTGTTGTCTGTAGGTGACGACAAAGATATTGCGAATGCAATGATCATTCACATGGTCATGACAAAGGTCGACCATGTGACCAAATCTCGTTTTGAGGAGCAGCTTCATTATGATAAGCTGCCTTTTTGGGAAGACAGTGCCAAACAGCTTAATAGAAGGTATCAATACCTGGCAGCAGAAGAGTCTACTCGTGAGAAATCAGAGGTGCGTAACGGGGTGAGGAAACCTCAACGGAAATCGTCCTTTGCCTGTGCTAATGCAGGTCAAAAGTCGTCGTCTGCATGTACCTATTGCAGGTCTGCAGACCACAATATATATTCTTGTCCGTCGTTTAGTGCCATTTTCGTCATGCAACGTTTTGAGTATGCTAAAACTAAAAAACTGTGTCTCAACTGTTTGACCACGGGACATACAGTATCGAGTTGCAAGGCGGCGAAGTGTCGAGTGTGTTTAAAGCCTCACCATTCGCTCCTTCATCGGTACACTGCATCAGTGCAAGGTGAAGCAGCGGCACTTTAAGCCTAAACGTTAGAGGCATACGTAGGTCACGTGCTCAATGCGGATGAAGTCGTTCTGGCTACCGCGATCGTAAATATCAAAGATAGGTTTGGACAGTTCTATCCAGCAAGAGCTTTGCTCGATAGTGGCTCTCAAATAAATTTGATGTCTGAAAGCCTGGCACAGAGGCTTCGGCTTAAACGTGAGCCAACTTCCCTTGCTATCGCAATGGTGGGTGGTGCAACCACCGATAGTAAAACTAAGGTTTGTGCATCGATTCAATCTCGTTTGAATTGCCACACGTTTTCCGCTGAGTGTTGGGTATTAAAGTCAATTTGCACATCTTATCCTGGGCAATCTCTTTCCACATCGAGCTGGAAAAAATTCCCAAAAAATATTCAGTTGGCAGATCTCGAATTCCATAAGCCGGCTAAGGTGGATTTTCTTTTGGGAGCTGAAGTGTTTTATGGGCTATTGTGCGATGGGCAAATTAAATTACATTCCGAGCTGCCCATTATGTAGTAATGGTAATACAGGCGCTCGAACCAAGCCTGACCTGTATATAAAAAAAGGGGGAGAAGAGAGCAAGCGGTAAATTTGGCGCGAGCGCACGCACACACAAACTAATATATAACCGATGCAAGCACAGAGCGAGCAAGGTTAACGAGATCAGCCGCTGGTGCCCAAGAACCTTTACCAAGCGTTGCGTGTATGTGCAATTGCAAGCATATGTCTATACGTATGTATGTACGCGTATTGTACGTAGCGGTTAAGTCGAAAGCGGAGAACCGAAAAGACACTGCGACGCTTGCGATTTCACAAACACACGACCAGTGTTATAAAAATGCAATAGATACATAGACCACCGTTTATAATTATATTATATTTGGATATGTTTTATGTAGCTTTCTTGTCAAATATGTATGTGTTGCCGCTTTGGTTATGCACATTAAGTGGTGGTCAGCATGAGTATAGGTATGTATGGCGTAGGTATGTTCGAATAATTCTACCGAACTTATATATGTTTGTACATACGTATAATTGCGACACTTTCACTTTATGCACAGTAATTTGGCCAAATAAGGTATTAAAAGGAAGGTGCCAGAAATTGAGCTGTGCTCTCTGTGTATGACCGTTAGTACATACACACGCACATATATATATCACTGCAGTTGATCGTTTTGGTCGGACAAGCGAACAATATACTGAGACACAACGAGATTCAACCGGTGATGCTCAATTTTTGGCACAGAATACCTGTAAACTTTCTAGCGAGTCTAGAGAAAGTGATCGTCATTTCTGATGGTCCATCAGCACTTCAAGTTCGGCGGCGTCCAAGATGGCGAGGGTCCAAAAGGCCACGTCTGTGACAATATCTAAATCAGCAACGGCTGTCTGGAACTTTTCACACGCGAAGCATAAGCCACTACTGAGCGAAACAAACAAATGCGAATTATAAAACCGAGGTCCCTGCTCGGGCACCAATGAAAAATCTAATAATTTTTAGATTTTAAACAAATTCCAACAAACCAATTTAATTGAGACGCGGTTTTTTCTTTTCAATAATAGGCGTGTTTATTTACGAAACGAGTGCAGTGGCTTTGCGCGTACTTCGACAAGTGAAGTCTGTCCACATAACATCATTCCCGCGAACCACCGTCGACCGCACGCATCACGACCGCACGCAACTCAATTCGCCGTCCTCGATCGTAAAGGTCGGCTTGCAGGTCACCCGAAGATGCCTTGGAGAGACTCCACTATTTTCTCTTAACTATTTCTTAAGGCGATCTACTCCAACAGATCCCACCTTCTACCTTTGTTAACAATCTAACTTAACTATTTGTATCTTAAACGAAAGTCATCCTTTTTATATTGCGTTCATTTAAGAAAATCAACATATCGCTGATGGGATAGTCTTTTAATCACGTTGCTGAATCTTGGAATTTGTCTTGGTGTATTATTGTTCCACACACTCATATTTAAACACACACATTTAAATTTCATCTAATACATAAAATTCTCGTGTCACAATGTTTGTCTTCGTACTCCTCCGAAACGGCTTGACCGATTCTCATGAATGTCCACCCTTAACATTTTTTTTATAATTCTATACAGAAGGAGATCGGGAGAGCAGGAGAGCAGGAAAGCGGGAGAGCGGGAGAGCAGGAGAGCAGGAGAGCGGGAAAACAGGAGAGCTGGAGAGGGGGAGACTGGGAGAGGGGGAGACTGGGAGAGGGGGAGAGCGGGAGAGGGGGAGAGCGGGAGAGGGGAAGAGCAGGAGATCGGGAGAGCGGAAGATCAGGAGAGCTGCTCCCTTCCCTTATCGTTCACAGCATTATACACCTATTTCGTGCATATACCACATCCTTACACACTTAAAATAGGTTAGTTATTTTCTGTCGGCACTAGAAAGTACATAGAAATTATTTATATGGCAAAACAGCGTTTGCCGGGTCAGCTCGTATTCACATAAATATAGCAACACAAATATAGCAACACCATCTGAATGTTCACACAATTGACAATTCATTTAAAACAGAGACAAAGCAGGCCTTAGACACACATCTATATTTGATTGGGTAAAGAGAAATCGAAACTCATAGATTTTGCTTAATTAACTTTGAACATTTGTTTACTAATTACTAATTGAACATGCTGCCGCCTATGGAACTACTTATCTCACTATTAATTGAAAATGTGAGAACTTATTAAGGACACAATATAATATAAAAACCATTTAATATAATACTCTGGTTCCAAAGTTATAGCTCGGGCACCCAACTGCTTGACAGCACCAGCAATTGAATGTTATCCATGATACTTCTGAGGGTGCGCTATTCTGATTTCTGGACGTGCGAGGAATTGTAGTAGGTCCCCTGCAGTACCAGCCGTGAGCGATGACGAATGTCAACGACAATGTCATCTAGGCGTTGACGCCCGCTAAGCCGAACCCTTTATTTTCTCTCTGTTTCCTTCTATTCCGCGCGATCGTAATAGATCGGCTCTGCCGATCGGTCGAAGTACAAGAGAATTTGGTTTTTTTTTCTCTTTTCGTCTCTTTTGCGCCTGCGTCGGCAGAGCATTCTTGCTTTGTTCGCCTTGCATTTGCCTATTACGTTACATTGTTACAATTGTGCGGAAAGAGTTGGTAGCGAAAATGCAGTGATTTAATGAAAAATATCTATAATATTTATTACTACCAGATAAGTGCATTGTTTAAATAAACAAAATGTGATATACGCGTGTAAATAATGAAAATATCAGTTGTACATATGTATATAATGTTGAATTTGTGAAATTTAGAAAAAACTAAGTTCAATGTATCGCTCATTCACATTGTATTTATTTATTCTTCTTTTATGCTCTTTAATTGTTGTGCCCTTCTGCTCCTAATAATATGTATAGTATGGATTAAAAGAAGAATAAAACGAGGGGGAACGTTGTGAGACGCAGCAAAGGCCGCGGCTCTACCTTATACCCGGTACTCAGTCAGCATATATGTACATACATTTATGAGCTTACGGTTTATGAAATTTATTATATATTCGCAAGAGGGACGAATTAAAATTTTTAAACAATTTTGGAATTTTTATACATGTTTCCATTTTTGTTTGCATATGATTTTTACATCTGCTTCTACATTTCATAATGTACATGTATAACTACATATTCGAGACGTACAAGTGTGTACGAAAGAGAGAGGGAATGAGTAAGCGCTTGGCAGGCCTTGCGTAGCCACTGAAATTTAATTTGTGCCTTCTGTTCATAAAAATGATTTCACCTGATCCCGATTCGGCAATCTGTTAGACATGGTCATTCTCCATGAATCTGCGTTTTTGGTTTTCTTTTATATTAAAAATTGTGGATTCCACAGATTTTTGTCCTTTGTGGGGGGGCGAAAGGGGGCGTATTTTGAAATAAACTTGTACTGAAGTGATATCACAGGAGCTTGGATGGAAAGTTTGGTTGATCTAGCTCTTATAGTCTCTGAGATCTAGGCGCTCATTTAAACGAATAGGCAAAGCAGACAGGGTCGCGTGTGAGAGAGAGCGAGAAGAAACGATGACTTTTGAAATGGTTTTCTTCATTGTAGCTATAATAATAATCCGATCTAATCCAGATTCAACACTCTGATAGATGTGGTCATTCTCTATGATTCTTTTTAGTTTTCTCGTATCTTAAAAATTGTGAACGTAACAGACTTTCGTCCTTTGTGCGGGCTGAAAGGGGCGGGGCGAAATTTTGAAATACATTTGGGGTAGTGTGATCACAAAGGAGACTGGATATAAAACTTGGCTGCCCTAGCTTTAATAGTCTCTGAGATATAGGCGCAAATGAAGACGGAAGGACGGACGGACGGACAGACGGACGGACGGACAGACGGACGGACAGACATGGCTATATCGACTCGGTTATTGATGCTGTTCAAGAATATATATACTTTATGGGGTCGGAAACGCCTCCTTCTGGGTGTTACACACAACCGTTATCCCCACAAATCTAATATACCCCTATACTCTTCGAGTACCGGGTATAAAAAGATTCTTTAAAAGTTTTTAAACATCCAAATCTATAAGAAAAAGTCATTTTGGGCGACAGCGGAAAAGTCGTATTGACTAGTCTCTCGTGACTTTGAAAAACCCCAATATGGCACAACCTGAGCCAAATAATGTCGCGAACGCGGTAATGCCTAGGAAAATCGATTTTTATAGGCATAAGGCGGAGTCCATCGCGCGGCAATTAAATTCCATAGATTTTCGCAACAAGGAAGAGCTGTCCGATTTGGATGAAAGCTTCAAGCCCGCTTAGAGCAGACCGAGCAAAGAATGCGGATTTCGATGCTGTTCAAACGAGCTTTGAAAGGCTGGATTTGCTGCAGTTTGTCAATGATGCCTGACTGGACTTCGATAATATCTATATCAAGGTCAGGTCCAAGCTGTCACGGGAGTTGTTGGCTGCTCGCACGGTTAATGCTGGTCATTCGCATTCGCCTTCGTTTGCCTATGACATTATAGGCCGTTCTCGACTGCCTGAGCTGCAGCTTCCTCGATTTAGTGGGGACTATATGGACTGGCCAGAATTCCACTCGATGTTGACGACAATGGTGCACAATGATTGAAGTATACCGGTCTTTGAGAAATTCCAGTATTAACGTGAATGCCTAGATGGAGCTGCGCTGGATACTATTCGTTCTTTGGGTCTTTCTCAGGAAAATTAATTAGAGGCGGTAAATCTATTAAAGTTTCGATTCGATAATAAGCTTATGCATTTTGAGGCACACATAAAGGCTATCTTCGGGCTGCAAGGGGTGGAGAAGGGTTCGGCCATCGACTTGCGTGCGCCCAGCAAAGTAGTTTTGGGAAGTAGACGGAGATTATTCGCCCTCATCAATTTCGGAGGAGGATGTTCAGTGTGTGTGAATCATATCAGCAAGCGCTACGTAGATTTCTACATTTGGAGAGAAAGCTAGCAAAAAACTCGGAACTTAAGACAAAATATTCGAAATTTCTTCAGGAGTATGGATTTAAGATACATGTCGCCAACTTTACGTCAGTCAGACCTCATTCAGTACTTCTTGCCTCGTCATTGCGTCCATAAGCAGGAGAATAGAATATCATTAAATGATGCGCTAATGACTGGACCCACTATCCAACCTAAAAGTCTGATAGCACTCCTTCGTTTCCATTTTTTAATGTCGCCTTGTGTGGCGAAATCTGCAAAATGTACCGCTGTGTACGCGTTGCCCATCCCGATCAGCATGTGCGATAGGATGCATAGCGCAACGACCCAAAGGAAGAGAATCAGGTGTTTAAGTTGAAGACTGTTACTTACGCGACCAAATCTACCGCCTTTTTGGCAATTTGTGCTATGCATCAATTGGCAAATAATGAAGAGTAATTTTTTCCGCTTGCTGCAGATACTGTTCGAAGAGATTTTTATGTCAATGATCTTATATCAGGAGGCCATTCGGTCATCGAGATTCGTCATCAGCTGAAAAAGCTACTCTCGAGAGGACGTTTTCCCATACATTTCCCATAAATGGTATTCAAATGAAGTCGCTGCTTAAGAAGGCGAATCTGAGACGGATCGCGAGAAGTTCTTTACCTTTAACGACGGGACAGAGGTAACTAAGGCTCTTGGTCTAGTTTGGGATCCCACCACGGACAATCTTCTGTTCAGTTTTGTTCACGTCGCGGCGGCTGCTCTAGCTAGGTTCTACGATCCATTAGGACTAATCTCTCTAATTATCACAAAGGTAAACAAATTTATGTAGTCGTTATGGAACGAAAACCTCATGTTGGACTGGGACGAAAGTCTGCCCCAGGATCAGCTGTCGATGGTTAGGAAGTTAAAATTCCTACGTTACGTGCTTTGTCAGAAATCCAGAGTGGAAATGCATGCGTTTTGTGATGCGAGCCAGTCAGCATATGGTGCGTGTGTGTACAAAGTGTGTGTGCAAAGCCGTCTCTTATGCTCCGAGTCCAGAGTCGCACCCTTGAAAAAGATGACTATCCCAAAGCTTGAGATATCGGCTGCCCTCGTATTAGCTGAGCTGGTCTCCCCCATAGTTAAAGGATTATCAGTTCCACACGAAGTGCATTGCTGGTCGGATTCTTCCATAGCCATTGCTTGGATTTGGGAATCGCCCTTGAATTTCAATATATTTGTCTCTAGTCGAGTTGAGCGATTCAGAAAGTTGAGCGCACTGCTGGAATGACTTAGCGTCACGTGCCTACGAAGTTGAACCCGATATCTTATCGCGTGGTTCCACGCCTACTGAACTAACAGCCTTTGGATTTCTGGTCCACCATTTTTGCTTCATGAGGGCTCTGATTGGCCTACAGGCTCGCCATGGCTGAAGTGCCAGAACGTCGTCATGTATCATTGTTTCAAAGTGTTCATGCGGAAAAGCATGCACCATGCGACCACCCAAACTCCAACCAACAGCAACATCAACTTCGGACAGAAAGCTCAAGGGCAATGTTGCAGAGCGGCGAAACGGTGTTCTAGATTTAAGCTTCTTGTAAATATTTTAGTCTTAGCAATAAACTGAAAACCGAAGCACGCACATTGTTCTGTTTGGTCGGCCTATGACCGAGCGATCGCCACAACTTTTTAACCAAGAATCCGACCCCCCACATATCTACCACAGCGGAACACTCGACAAAACTACTGGCAGGAACTCCCACTACGATCATTTGGTCCTACGAGCCGGATCAACTTGTTTGGATTTTTCATCTAAAAAAAATCACGGATAACATACCCCCATCCGCTCGCCCCAGCTTGTTCCTGAGAAACTGCCAGCTAATTACCTAGAATTCCGGACTACAGTAACGAAAATCGTTGGGTAAAGGCTCTGTGTGTGAATTGTGTGAAAAATTCTTTAAAAGAAAAGTACAAGTGAAAAGAAGAAAGGGCGAAGAGGGAAAGAAGCAACGCCATTTTTCCATTTGCATATACATAAGAGAACTCTCCAATATTTCTCCTCCAAAAATCGGCAAGTGCAGTGAACCTCCAATATACATATGCATGTACATAAATTCTCCAAATTGTTCCCCTCCGCGTCTACACTCGAACTTCGAACATAGTGCATCAAAGCGATCGCATCGAACCTCGAACTTCGAACCTAGAGATCGAACCCGATCGGAGCGACCGTACGAAACGGACTTACCTACATATGAACATACATACATACATATGTACATATTTTCATACCTTGATTTTTTCCTTCGCTTTTCTTTAATCAAAGTACACACAGTTTTTTTTTTTCTTATCCAAAAATTCACACCGTTTATATCAAGGAACAGAGCCTTCCCAATACAGAAAAAAAGAATTAATTTACGTGCATTTTGTGTGTAATCCGTATTACCTGCATACATATCCATATACATACATATACTGTAGTTACTGTAGTTTGCATGCGTCGTTCTCTATTAACACAAAAGAGTGATATCCAAAATATAAAAACTTTTAGTTCGCATAGATGTATGTATGTATGTGGACACATCCATATTATTTATTTCTAGAATTCCAAAACGAGCGCGCCCAACGTATTCGGCAGCACATACCTACATACATATATACGTCCATATTTGCATGCATATGTACATATATGACAGTACGAACATATGAGTGAAGCTATTGTTGCGTGTTCCTCTTTGTGCATTGGCGTGTGATACCCAGCATAAAGCGGGTATATGCTATTTTGACAAGGTTCGGCACGTCGAATATTTTTTGCATATATGTATGTATATTATTTTTTAAAGTAGTGAATTGAACATTATAGCCTATTCACACTGAGCACCGTTTACCGTCTATTTCCTAGACGGTGCGTAAGGTTTTGCCGCTCCGAAAATTTTCCAGGTAGTTCCACTGTCTATTTTGAATGTTCCTAAGCCGCACGTTTCTATGCGATATTTAGCCGATGGTTTTCAAATGCGACTCTGAAAAATTGGCATTCACAACGAAAAAATGGAATTCACTGCGAATATGTAAGCAATGACTGACAAAAATAACTTATATTCTCCAGAAAATGGCAAGGAGCCAGGTGGTTTTTCAATAGCATTTGTAAAATTTTCAGTTAGAGATGCTATGATTCCTTTGCGAGAAGAATGCAAATAAATAAAATGAATCAAATGTAGTTTTAAAATTATATATTTGTTTTGCAATGGCAGAATATATCTGCAGATAATTTCAGATCCCGCTGCTCATGTTGCTCACATTAATTAAGCAGAATCCAATTCTCATTAATGGAGCTGTTGTGTTATTCCTTCAATAGTGGCGACGCTTCGATCTGTTGTGCAAGGCTCGAACTAAGATATATTGTCGAATCGTTGTAATTTTCTGGAGATCCGATGTTCACATACGCAAATCTATACCTGAAGTAAATTGAAATGGAAAAAATTTGGAAGACTTTGCTGGTAGAAGCTCAATAAACTATAAATTTTTTGCTGTTGAACCATAGTTAAAACAATTGCAAAATCTTCCATATCCATTTTTTCCAAACAAAAATACAAAAATCTTCCGCTCAAAAACTCAGTTTTTGTTATTGTCATCAGTTGTTAGACGGTAAACGGTAGACGGTGCCAGTGTGAATCGGAGCTTCACCGTCTGTCAAAAATCCCAATGTTCCCCCTTGACGGACTTAGTGTGCAAAGGGTATTACTGAGCATTCCATTCCAGCATTCCTCCGACAAATAAAATAAAAAGTAATATAACAAAAAATTTCAATACGCTATTAATATCCATATTTACATATTTGTTTTATTGCTTTGCGAAATTCTCCAAGATAACCATTCGACCTGTACGTGTTCCATTTCGTAATTCCACTATTTTTTTGTATTCAATATTTATTTCGGGTGTGCAAAGCAAACCTTATAGATTGTTGCTAGCCCCATTAGAATTCTCCACTATAATTCCATCGGTCCTCTACTTCATTCACCGCGTTTACCCAGACTATTATGTCAAGTGATCGAGAGGCAAAGCATCTTCTCACAGTTCCAGGCTCATTACCTCTATCGCCCTCCGTAGAAGAAGCCCCTTCGGTTTCGGAACACGGGTATTCCAAAGGACGAAAAAGTCCTGTTTCAAGTACCACTCGTACCGTTACACAGAAGATCTCCGAGTCAAAAAAAATTACTTTGGATGATTTTATAGCTGCATCAGACCGTCTCAGTAAATTCGAGGCAAAAATCAGCGCTCCATCCTCCGTACAGGTCTCGCTATTCACTCTCAAGATTCGCCTGGAAGAGGTAAAGACCTTATGGGAGAAAGTACGAGTGGAATGTGAGAACTGAACCAATGCTCTCAATCTGGCAGAACCTGATGGTGAGATGGAATGGATATTCCATGAGCGCAAAATACGATCACTGTTATGCAGTGTATGAAAGATGCGCGTCCGCTCTGCAGGAGCCAATCGAGAACGGGACGAACCCAGCTCCGGTATCAGTACCGAATTTCCAGCAACGAGGTCGCAGTCTACCACCCCTTGAAACCGAGGTGTTCTCCGGAGATTATCTGAAATGGCCCACTTTCCGGGACCTATTCACTGCAATCTACGTGAACAATCCTAATTTATAGCAGATGCAAAAACTTTATCACCTGAGCCACAAGACTCGCGGGGAGGCGAAAGCTATCGTGGAGAAGGCTCCGCTCACAAATGAGGGTTTTGAGTCCGCATGGACCGCCCTCAAAGAGCGTTTTGAGAACAAGCGAACGCTGGTCAATAGCCAGCTGAAGATCCTTTTCAGTTTCCCCCCTATCCAAAAAGAGTTCGAAACTGCTCTAAAAGATCTCCAGAGTGCGGTCCAAGGATGCCTTACGGCCCTTGAACACTCCGATGTAACCATTGATAACCGCTTCGCGGACGGCGTGCTGGTGTTCATAGTCTCCTCCAAGTTGCCTCAGATAACCTTATCGCTGTGGCAACAATCTCTGCCTAGCAAAAGCGAAATTTCGACGTGGTCAGCCATGAATAAATTCCTTAGTGAGCGACGTCTATCCCTCGAAGCGATTGAGAATGCAGGCACCTCCATGGATTTGCTTTCTAGATCTGAAAGGAAAGAAACCTCTTCCAAGAAGGTTAATTCCTTTGAGGCAAAGGTCAGCGTCAAAACGCGAACATGCGACCTTTGCTCAAAGGAACCTTATTCCGTGCGTCAATGTCCTCGCTTTCTAAAAATGTATGCTTATGATAGGTCCAACTACATAAAACAGCAAAGGCTATGCATGAACTGTTTTGCTAGGGGTCATCAAATTAAAGACTGCACAAGTCAGCATAACTGTTTCACGTGCAAGGGGCGCCACCACACACTTCTGAACCGTGGTCACCCCCCTCCAGAGCCCTCTACATCAGTTCCCTCGAATCCAAATCCAAGTCCAATTATACAGTCCACTTCATCCTCCAATGTCCAAAACTATTTCACAGCAAGCACACAGGGTGTTCTGCTAGGCACGGCTGTTATAAATGTATGCCATTTAGGCACTAGCTATAAAGCACGTGCATTGATCGATTCTGGGTCGGAAGCAACGTTCATCTCAGAACGCTTGTTCAGAATCATCAAGCTTCCTTTCAAGCCAGTTCAAGTGCAAGTATCGGGCTTGAATCAAGCAATAGCTGCAAGGCCTCAAATATGCCACTTCCAAATAGGCTCCCCCAAATAGGAAACCTCGGCCTTTGTTCTTACAAATGTGGCAGGCACCTTACCCTCGTATCCAATTTCTCAAGATTTTCTAAAGGACCTGCCAAATATTCCTCTGGCTGACCCTTCTTTCTATAAGAGCTCTCAGATATATGTACTTTTAGGTGCACATATCCTTCCATCCATTTTACTAGGCGGGCTCCTTCCCAATATTTGTGGATCACTACTTGGCCAAGAGACCATCTTTGGATGGATTCTCACTGGACCTGTAGTTGATTCGACTCGCACCTCAATTTCTTCCTTTGCGACAAGGATAAACGTCAGCTCTGAGCAGCGTTTAGAAAACTTCTAACAAAGTTTTGGGAGGTGGAGGATCTTCCAGCCAAGCTGGTAGAAGATTCTTCTGAGTCTGTCTGCGAAGACACTTTCATTCGAACCACCCGTAGAGATCCAAAGGGCAGATATATGGTATCTTTGCCTTTTCGGAATCCTGAAGGCAGCAACTTAGGTCATTCAAGATCAATCGCACTAGCTCAATTCCTCAAAAACGAAGGTCGTTTAAAACGGAACATTCCATTGAAAGAGCAGTATGATCGCGTCCTCCAGGAGTACTTAGACTTAGGTCATATGCGACAAGTAGCTCCAAGTAATGATTCCGATAATTTCTAGCTGCCCCATCATGCTGTTCAAAAACCGGACAGCACCACTACAAAGCTACGGATAGTCTTTAATGCCTCCAGTCCGTCCTCAAATGGCAAGAGTCTGAAAGACATTCTCTATCCAGGACCGGTTCTCCAATCAGACCTGACGATTCAGATTCTGAAATGTCGGTTCTTCCAATATGTCTTTAATGCGGACATCACAAAAATGTATCAGCAGATTACCCTCGATCCTTCACACACAAGATTCCAAAGGATCCTTTTCAGAAACGTAAATGGCGAGCCTTGTGAGTATGAGCTTACCACCGTTACGTTCGGGGTAAATTGTGCTCCATTCTTGGCCATTCGGGTGCTAAAAGAACTTGCGAAAGATGTCCTAAAGCGATTTCCACTGGCAAGTGACATCATATCCAATTCAATGTATGTTGACGATGTACTTGCTGGCGCTCACACAATACAAGGTGCAATCACAGCGATAAAGGAACTTCGTGCTGCTCTAGAGGGTGCGGGGTTTCCTTTGAGGAAATGGACTTCCATCGCGAAGCAAGTCCTCGTGGATATTCCTAAGGAGCATTTATTATGTGCCGATTTTCTTGAAATGGAGGACGCTAGCTCAGCAAAAACGCTGGGTATCCGATGGCAAGCGGATAGTGATAAATTCCTTTTCAAACCATCCGAGGTAGCCATAAGTTCCTCTTACACAAAAAGGAAAGTCCTATCCCAAATATCAAAACTATTCGATCCAGCAGAATGGCTCGCTCCATTAATAGTCCGAGCTAAGATCTTTATGCAAGAAATCTGGCTTAAAGAGCTAGAGTGTGATGACTCTTTGCCAACAGACCTCCTGAAGAGATGGCAGGAATTTCTCCTTAGCTATCCTGCTCTCCAAAAAATGCATATACCAAGATGGATGCAGTATCACCCCAGATTAAATTTTCAGTTGCGCAGCCATTTACGTCCGTATAGAGAGTGAAAAGTCTCTGTCCATCTACTTTCGGCAAAGACCAGAGCTGCTCCGGTGAAAACCGTGTCCTTACCACGTTTGGAATTGTGCGGGGCGGTTCTCCTCGTTGAACTGTCCTCGTCTCTCCTTCCCCAACTGTCCCTTGATAGCTACGAATGCTTTTATTGGACCGACTCCATCATAGTGTTAGCGTGGCTAAACAAGCCACCATGCAGATGGACGACATTTGTAGCTAACCGAATGACTAAGATCAACAGTCCGTCAGCAAGGGAACATGGTCTCATGTCAGATCGGAGCACAGCCCTACTGATCTGGCTAGCAGAGGTGTTTCATCCCAAGAATTGGCTAGCCGCAATCTGTGGTGGCATGGGCCAGACTGGCCAACACTGGCAAAAGACCAATGGCCAATCCCATCAGAATCTCCGCACGAGACAGAGTTGGAGCAACGCACGGTGAAGTGCAACGTATCCAAGTCTTCACCGGAGTCCAGTATCGTAGACCGCTTCTCAGAATTCGGGAAAGCTATTAGAGTTATAGCCTATGTTTTTCGTTTTCTCAAGAGGTGTCAGAAATCTGACACTCAATTTCCAGTCGAGCTCAGTAGCCGTGAACTATCCGAAGCACAAGAGCGTATTGTTTATTTTATTGTTTATTTTGTTTAAAGTTTAACAATGTACAGTTAAACTTTAAGGGTAAAATTACATATCAAATAATTAAACTAAAGGGCCAAAGCCAATACTCAGACCCGGTGGGGCTGATTATCGGCTCAGTAGCCGATAAGATCCCACCAACAGCCAAGTTTAGGTAAGATAAGAGCCGGTAGCCGAACATTTCTAAATTAATGCTATTTAAATTAAATTAAGTTATTGATTAAGATAAATTTGACCAAATTAGAACTAGTATCAAAGGAAAACAGATGGAAAAATTGGTTATAGTTACGGCAAAGGCTACGGAAAGATTCATAATCCGAGTAGTTAGAAAGACAGAGTTGGAGATGAAGAGGGAAGTAATGCCTAGTCGGGCGGAAAGGAACAGCAATACTAATAAGGTTGATGAGGGCAGTCGATTCGACCTCACCAGAGAGAAGCTTATGGAGGAAGAGAACTCCTTGGCAGGTTCTACGGGATTTAAGAGAGTGGAGATTAATTAGGCGCAACCTACTTTCATAAGAAGGGAGATGGATCGAAGGGTCCCAATTGAGTCCCCGGAGGGCAAGGATGAGGAACTGTTTTTGTACTGATTCGAGCATATCCTGAAATTTTTGGTAATGAGGAGACCAGACGCAAGAACCATATTCCAAGATAGGCCGGACCAGAGAAACATACAGAAGTTTAGTAGTATACGGGTCTGTAAATTCCTTAGACCATCTTTTGACAAATCCAAGGACTCCTCTGGCTTTGTTAGAGATAGAAAAGATATGAGAGTTGAAACATAGATTAGGTACAAAGGTAATGCCCAAGTCGTTAACTTTGAAAAGGCGTTGAAGGATAGAGTTATTGATAGAGTAGTCGAAAAGGTATGGCTTATTGCGGTGAAAAGTCATTATATAGCATTTAGAAATGTTAAGAGGTAGAATGTTGATTAGGCACCAGTTGTTAAGGGCATCAAGATCAGATTGCAAAGATAGTGGGGACAAGGGGTCACTGTAGGAAAAACATAGCTTAACGTCATCAGCATACATTAGGATACGGGAATGAGATAACATTTGTGGAAGATCGTTAATAAATAGGTTAAATAGCAAGGGACCCAGATGGCTACCTTAAGGAACCCCCGATGAGACAATAATAGGTTTAGAGAGAGAGGAGTTAAAGCAGACACGCTGAGAGCGGTTACAAAGGTAGGAATTAGTCCAATATAGAAGCTTAGTCGGAAACCCTAGAAGAGACAGTTTATGAATAAGTAGATTATGATTAACAGAGTCGAAGGCTTTACTAAAGTCAGTATAAACGACATCAGTTTGACACTGTTTAGCAAAACCCGAAGTTACGAAGGTGGAAAATTCAAGGAGATTAGTGGAAACTGAGCGACGTTTAATAAATCCATGCTGAGATTCAGAGAATACAGAACTACAAAAATGTTGCAGCTGAGAAGTGATTATTTTTCCAAAGAGTTTAGGAATGGCAGATAAATTGGAAATACAACGGTAGTTAGAGACATCAGAGACATTTTTTAACTACTACTAAAGTCGTTCGATGAGGCTAGGATAGAGGGAAAGTTAATAGAAGGGACAGAGTAGCAACGTTGGAAGAAGGAAGCGAACAGATCAGCAATATCACAATCCTTATCGGCATAACTACCATTTAAGTGTAGAGAAGAAGGAAATCGGGAAGATTTACGTTTAGAATTAACAAACCTGAAGAATTGTTTAGGGTCACGTTTAAAGTTAAGCTTGCATTGGGTCAAGTATCTGTTGTAACACAAAGTATTAAATAAGGAGAATTTCGATTTTGCAATTGAGTATTTCGAAAAGTCTGATTGCAAACCGGATTTTTTAAACTTCTTGTACATACGGGATTTTAAATTATTCAGATTTATTAATCTAGGGGTGAACCAGATAGAACCAGACAGATTTCTGGAGGGGGTAACTAAAGGAACATGCATGGGAAAGATGGAAAAAATAGAGCTATAGAATGCATTCGTGGCAGACTCGATTTCCTGGAAATCGTCAAGGAATGACCAATCTATCTGAGATAGGGCCGTATTCAAGGAGAGGAAATCAGCCTTCTTGAAGCAATAAATATTTGAAGGCTTAATAAACGACTGTATAGGGCTTGAAGATGGTAACAAGAAATCAATTGAAAGTGTGGGATGGTATGGATCTTCGGGGAATGATAGAGGTGATCCTTGACAAACCAAAGTGCTCGAGGCGTCGGTAGTGAAGACGAGATCAAGGGTCCTACACATGCTATTGCGTATGCCATTTACCTGGCCTAACGATGTATCGGACAGAGAATCAACAAAGTCATGCTGCATAGATGGAAACATTAAGTTTGAGTCTTTGGATGGGGACCAAGTGACATTAGGGAGATTAAAGTCACCGAGGACAATAAGACGATCAGAATCACCAAGCTGAGACGAAACGGACTGGATATGGGCAGCGTGAAGCATATAAGTTGTAAATTCAGAGGACGGTGGGATGTAAGAGCATGATATGAATAAGTTAAAAGAACACAGACGAATTTTAACAACGATAATTTCAATGGTGTTGAGCTCATCGATGGAAAAGAGTTGGGAAGTTAAGTCGGAACGAACAGCAATTAGGACGCCTCCACCTCGAGATGGTCGATCAGATCTATATATGTTAAAATTATCTACAAAAATCTCGGAGTCCGAGATTGAGAAATTGAGCCATGTTTCAGAGAAGGCGATAATGTCAAAATCAAAAGTTGCACTATCAGCATGTAGTTTGGTGAGCTTACTGCACAGGCCACGTACATTCTGATTAGTGATCCTTAGAGGTGGGGAAGAATTCAGTTTTTTGAAGTGGATGGAAGATCAGTAGAAGGAGTTGGAAGGATTCCTACCCGAGGAGCGGGTTGCGAAGACCGTGATCGACTATTGAAAATATGACAGATAGTGTGCTCTGGCCAGAAAGAGGGTTCCAACACGGTCTTAACAAACCTCTCCGGAACAAGAATTTTAAAGGAGGAAATACTACGTTTTTCTTTAAAAGAAAATTTAGTAACTACTATGTCAGAGGAGCTATTAATGTTTAATTTAGAGAAAATATACTCTCGAACCATAGCATCCGTAGCCGATTCCATAAGACGTGAGACGAAAATAGATTTTAGAGGAGCGACAGCGAAAAGAGTAGATCGGTCAAGAGGGGTCACATGGTTTAAGGGTGAGGCAGAGGCGGGTTCTACCCGAGGAGCAGATGTGATAGCGCTGGCTGAGGAGCCAGTGCGAGCGGGTGGGGAAGGAACTACTTCGACTTCCATGCTGACCGCAGTATCAACTTCCGTAGGGGGAACAGTGATGCAGACATCTGTATGACCGTGACTGCCCGGTTGGACAGCCTGGGCAATCACAGGCACTGGATGAGCAATACTATCGGGTTGGACATCCTTGGCAGACACAGGCACCGGTGAACAGCCGACATGTGAGGAGCCAGACGTCTTTTTCGATGTAGTTGCCTGTACATCTATTTCTTTGGCGCCAAAGTCGATCAATGCTGGCGAACTGATAGGCGGAACATCAGAGTCTTTAGCTGCAAGAGAATTAGAAGTGTGAACACTGGGCAAACTAGGTGAAACCTTTTTTCGCTTAATGCATGGTGGAAACCAACTTGTGATTCGGCTCATCCGAATCAAATACTGGATCCCGAAACTTCGGAACCTAGTCAAAGCGACTATCAATTCCTGCCGAGTGTGTGTGGTCCATCGACGGAAGTTGCAAGCCCAGCTCATGGGAGACTTGCCGAAAGAGAAGACCACGTTCTCTCGTCCATTCACTCGAACGGGGGTCGATTTTGCTGGACCTTTCGATATCAAGACCTACACAGGTCGAGCTTGCCGCATCACAAACGGGTATGTTTGTGTCTTCGTGTATTTCAGCACGAGGGCAATCCATCTGGGAGCAACCACAGACCTCACGACCGAAAAGTTCCTCGCAGCTTTCAATCGTTTCGTGGCGAGGCGGGAGTGCCCTCAGCAAATGGTTTCTGATAATGGAAAGACGTTTGTAGGAGCCGCAAAAGCCCTGTGCCATGATTTCCTGGTGGCTACAGGAAACCGCATTATCGCCGCATATCCTCAACAACATCTAAAGTGGCGTTTCAATCCTCCAAGCGCACCTTAAATGGGTGGCTTGTGGGAAGCGGGAGTGAAAAACTTCTAGACGCTTTTCTACAAGTCCACGTCCACATGCAAATACACATTTGAAGAATTGTCGACCCTCCTCTCCAAAATAGAAGCGTGCTTGAACTCGCTGCCAATTTCGCCTATGTCAGAAGATCCCACTGACCTGCTAGCCTTCAGTCCAGGTCACTTCCTGGTTGGCGGCCCGCTGATTTCCATTGAGGAGCCTGAAATCAGAGAGGACGCAGGGTCAATCATCAACAGATGGCAGCGTCTTAAGGCTAAAAATCAGCAGTTCTATTTGCGTTGGAAAAGACCTTATACCTTAAGGAGTTACACAAAAGGAACAAGTGGTAACTCCCAACGCGAAACCTTCAAGCAGGCGATATGGTAGTCGTCAAGGAAGACAACCACTAAATGAATGGCGCCAAGGAAGAATTGAGCACACTTATCCAGGTGTCGATGGCATGGTCCGCGTGGTTGACGTTTTGACGGTCGTGGCACCATTAAGCGGCCAGTCGCAAAGCGCATTCTTCTTCCTATAGAAAATACTGTCCACGTCCAAGTGTCCAACTAACCCATATGTTTTTTGTCGTTCGGTGCATATGACCCAATCACTAATATCTCACGTTCTTTTTCTTTCCACTCCGGGCGCTCGTGCCGAAGCGGTGACACGTGTCGAGTGTGCGGGCAGAACCACCATACCCTCCTCCACATGGGAGAAAAACACCGATCTTCACGTCCAAAGCCCCGCTCTCTACCATCGTGGGCATCCTCGCCACCAGCGAGATCGACCTCCCGATCCGCTGCTCCTCCGACGACGCTGGCATCGCTCCTGCAGTCCAGGAGCACCAGCATTCTGCCAACGGCATGGGTCGTAATCGACCCAGGCCACAAGTCCTTCGAGGTGGGTGCACTCATCGATCCGTGCAGCCCAACCAGTCGCAACGGCCTTCGGGCTTTCCGTCACTCGCGTTGGTGCTGAAGGTGCCTGTACCGCCGTCATTCAATCGAGGAACAGGAGCGATGTCAGGCTGGAGGTTGTGCTGAGCGTGCAGCCTCAACTCCTGATAAGGACACCCGAACGACCCTTGGGCGACCATGTAAAGGAGCACTTCGCCAATATGGCCTTGGCGGACGAGAATTTCCATCGGCTGAGCACCGTGTCATTGGTGCTGGGGGCAAATTTGTATCATAAAATCATTCTGCCAGGAGTGATCCCAAGCACCGAAGGCTTCCCGATGGCTCAGAACACGGTGTTCGGGTGGACCCTCTCCGGCACATGCAGTACCGCATGAATGCAACCCACATTCTCTCCCCCCGTTCCTGGGCGCACAACCTTTTTGTTGCAATTATATTGCAAGGGGGGGGAGGATGTTCATGCCGAAAAACAAGCACCATGCGACCACCCAAACTCAAACCAACAGCAACATCAACTTCGAACAGAAAGCTCAAGGGCAATGTTGCAGAGCGGCGAAGCGGTGTTCTAGATTTAAGCTTCTTGTAAATATTTTAGTCTTAGCAATAAACTGAAACCGAAGCACGCACATTGTTCGGTTTGGTCGGCCTATGCACGAGCGATAGCCACAACTTTTTAACCAAGAATCCGACCCCCCACATATCTACCACAGCGGAACACTCGACAAAACTACTGGCAGGAACTCCCACTACGATCACAAAGGATTATAAAAGGGTTACAAAGGGTTATATTGTACGATTGCAAATTTCAAAACTCATTCGGATCAATGCAGCGTGTCTTTGCTTATATCTATCGTTTTTACAGCACGGATAAAGGCTTACTGCGGTTGAAAGGTCAACTTACCGTAAATAATGTCAAAAACAGCACGCGCTTACTCATAAGGGCAATACAGCAGCAGAAATTTTCGGAAGAGATAAGAGCCCTCACCAGCAAGCAAGCTTTAACTTTAGCGCGATAGCCGTACTGGATCCATTTCTGGATGGTTTTGGGTTGATTCGGGTTGGAGGCTGGCTCCAAAATTCCGAATTGGGCTACGACACAAGGCACTGGGCACAATCTTGCTTCACAACGGACATCCTGTCACCGTCTCTATTATCGTCTTTTTCCACGAAAAGTTTCTTCACGTAGGAGCGCAAGGATTTCTCGGATTACTTGGTCAAAAATTTCGGCATATTGGCGGACGCAAATATGTAGCAGGCATCATTTTCAATTGTGTTCGATGTTTTCGATTGAAGCCAGTGCTAAGGGAACATATCATGGGAAGTTTGCCTGAGGATCGCGTAAGGACTAATCCAGCATTCCAAGCAACAGTCGTGGATTTTTGCGGACCCTTTTATCACAAGTCGGAAGTCAGAAGCTGGCCTTCAATCAAATGCTTTAAGCTATCTTCGTATGTTTTATCACCACGGCGACTCATTTGGAAGTTGTTCGGGACTTGCCCACAACATCTTTTTTGGCAGCATTAAGGCGATTCATAAGTCTGCGTCCCAAACCTCGAATCATCTGGTCAAACAATGCGAAAAATGTTGTAGGAACAAAAAATGAGCTTTGGAACTTCGGCAGCTGTTCCTCAGCGATCCTCATGCGTCGGTTGTATCAAATCTATGCGTTTCTAGTGGGATCGATTGGAAGTTCATCCCCTCTCGATCGCCTCACTTTGGGGGCTTGTGGGAGGTGGCTGTTAAAGCAGCCAAATATCATGTTTATCGCATCGTTGGCACCTACATTTTCACCCTTGACGAAATTCATCATTCAGTCATCAGTCAGCTTTCACTGCGTTCGGTCGTGTTTTTGCTATGGTTTATCACTGCTCGGAAAGCTTCCCGGCTTTGATGCTGTACGCTGTTCGTCGTTGTGCCGCCGTGCGTTTTATCTGTCGTGCATTGATTTCCATTCAGATGCTGTGAAACTGTTGATAAATCTGCCTAATCTAATGTGACAGTACGATAACTGTGTGATTGCGAATGACTCGCACTAGAAAATTGACGATCTCAACGACAAGGTTCGGAGCCTTTATCGGGAGCTCAAGTCTGATTTTCAGGATGCCCTCCCTGTCAATTTAAATAAGAAGGTGAAGCCTGCTGTTGCAAGGAAGAACGTACGCAAAGAAGTCATATCCTTGGCGAGTGACGGTCTCCGCGGCTAGTGGCCGCAGCGTCGACTGCGGTTATTGACCCTGGATAAGCTGCTTCAGATGACTTTGTTACTGTGCGGAGGAAAGTGAAAAAGAACCGCACAAACAAGGCGAAGCGTTTTCTAGGCATTGCTCCGAGCAGAGCAGAAAATACCTGCATATTGGTAGATTTTCTACTGCCAGAAATGGTGGTGAAATTTGTTGTCGATAAGCTCAAGGTGTCTGAGGCGGAAATTTGTTGTGCAAATTGATCGGGCGGGATGCCGGTCTATCTGCATTGAATTTTGTTAATTTTAAACTTGGTGTACCTGAGCCACTGTTCCCTGACGTCTTTGAGGAGAAATTCTGTCCAGTGTCGGTAAGGGTTTCCCGTTTTGTCCATAGGCAGAGACCGCAAGCAGATATTACGGCAGTTAATCTGTTGACAGCTGTGCTAGTGTAGACGTCAACCACGTCTACGGAAGCTCCAGTTCCTTCCTCTTCAAAAAACGCCCATGGTTTCTCGTTCGCCGCCTCTTTACATGCAATTTCTCGCCTCTACGCAGTCAGCAATATCCCATTCCATCAATTTTGGCATACCTCTGCGGATCAACAACACAATACCGCTTCTTCGCTCTGCGCTTTGTGCGATATTCGCACGGCTGCTGCTGGTACAGAAGTCGACGCTCTTGCTTGCGCTCTATTTCAACGAACTGCGCCTCTGACATCGTCGTTACAACAACATACGACAACGCATGTCTTTGTGTGCTTTGCTTGCGCCGTTGCTGCACTCGACACTTGGGGAGAGTCAGTAGCCCGTCGTTCACCCTTAAATGGAGAACTCTCTTCGCCCTCAGTACCTAGAATGGATCGCCCTGCCGCTAACCTGCCTAATCGTCTGGTCGAAGAAGGTGCTCTGCGGTTTCGGACCATGGCGTTTGGGCATTTTTTACGCGCGAGCCGCATTTTTTAGGCGCATGTGCGAAATATTACCAGCATGCATGCTAATTTAAAAGACCGTCAGCATCTCTGCGTTGTTGGCGACTTCAATTTGGAGTCGTTGGTGTGGTCCGCCGATCCGCAGTCATCGGCTATGATCCCGAACAATGTGCACTTGCAGCAGGAAATTCTTTGTATGGATGACTGTTTTAGTATGGGCTTAACTCAAGTCAACAATGTTTTTAATAGGTTAAGTAAGATTCTAGATTTAGATTTAGTTGGACCTGATGTCGACTGCCGTGTTACGCGCTGCGAACTGCCGATTTCAGAATGCGATATGCATCACTGCTACTAGCAGTTAAATTCGTTTGTTACTCGCCTCGAGTGGAACTTGATTTTGATTATTATTTTACTGATGTAAGTCGGAATGATATACGGGATGACATTTTAAATATAAACTGGGCGTCTGTTCTATGGCATCCTTGTGTTGATACTTCTTATAGCGTTTTCATTGAAACTGTTCGTCATTTTGTTGATAAAAATTCTTCCAGAAGAGTGCGTGGCTCCTATAGGCTACCGGGGTATATAAGATGTGTGGGGATAACGGTTGTGTGTAACGCCCAGAAGGAAGCGTTTCCGACCCCATAAAGTATATATATTCTTGATCAGCATCAAAAGCCGAGTCTTGATAGCCATGTCTGTCTGTCCGTCTGTCCGTCCGTCCGTCTGTCCGTCCGTCCGTCCGTCCGTCTTCATTTGCATCTATATCTCATAGACTATTAAAGTTAGACTAACCAAGTTTTGTATTCGGTCTCCTGTGTTATCACACTACTCAAAGTGTATTTCAAAATTTCACCCCGCCCCTTTCCGCCCACACAAAGAACGAAAGTCTGTGGCACACACAATTTTTTAGATACAAGAAAAGTAAATACGCAGAATCATAGAGAAAAACCATTTCTATCAGAGTGTTGAATCTGGATCAGATCGGATCATTATTGTAGCTACAATGAAGAAAACCATTTCGAAATTCATCATTCCCTCTCGCTCTCTCTCACACGCCACCCCATCCGCTTTGCCTATTCGTATTTTGTGACGCCTAGTTCTCAGAGACTATAAAAGCTAGAGCAACCAAACTTTCTATCAAAGCTCCTGTGATACCAAACCAGCACGAGTTTGTTTTAAAATTTTGCCCCGCCCCTTTCCGCCCCCACAAAAGACGAAAATCTGTGGAATCCACAATTTTTAAGATAAATGAAAACCAAAAACGTAGAATCATGGGAAATTACCATATCTACCAGATTGCCGAATATGGATCAGGTCGGATCAATATTATAGCCAGAAGAAACAAATTAAATTTTAGTGGCTACGCGACGCCTGCCAAGCGCTGACTCATGCCCTCTCTCTCTGTCGTAAACACTTGTACGTCTCAAATATGTAGTTATGCATGTCATGTAGAAATGTAGGCGCAAATATACAAAGCATATGTAAACAAAAATGGAAACATGTATACAAATTCCAAAAAATTCATTTTTTAATTTAAATATTATTTTCGTTCCTTTTGAGAACATATAATAAATTTCATAAATCGTAGGCTCATATATGTATGTATGTATATACTGACTGAGTACCGGGTATAAGGTAGAGCCGCGGCCTTTGCCGCGGCCTTCAAGAAGGCTGATTTCCTCTCCTTGAATACTGCCCTATCTCAGATAGATTGGTCATTCCTTGACGATTTCCAGGAAATCGAGTCTGCCACGATTGCATTCTATAGCTCTATTTTTTCCATCTTTCCCATGCATGTTCCTTTAGTTACCCCCTCCAGAAATCTGTCTGGTCCTATCTGGTTCACCCCTAGATTAATAAATCTGAAGAATTTAAAATCCCGTATGTACAAGAAGTTTAAAAAATCCGGTTTGCAATCAGACTTTTCGAAGTACTCAATTGCAAAATCGAAATTTTCCTTATTTAATACTTTGTGCTACAACAGATACTTGACCCAATGCAAGCTTAACTTTAAACGTGACCCTAAACAATTCTTCAGGTTTGTTAATTCTAAACGTAAATCTTCCCGATTTCCTTCTTCTCTACACTTAAATGGTAGTTATGCCGATAAGGATTGCGATATTGCTGATCTGTTCGCTTCCTTCTTCCAACGTTGCTACTCTGTCCCTTCTATTAACTTTCCCTCTATCCTAGCCTCATCGAACGACTTTAGTAGTAGTTACTCTTATCCTATTCCTATAAATAGTTCCAACTGTATCCTTCCCCCCTTCATCGACTATGATGGTCTCCTAACTAATTTAAAATCGTGCAAGTTTTCGTTCTCCACTGGGCCAGACTCGGTTCCGAGTGCTGTTCTAAAACTTTGTGCTGAATCTCTTTGTGTGCCTCTCCTAAAACTTTTCAACTTGTCTCTCAAGACTGGTGACTTTCCCACTGTCTGGAAAGAATCCTATATAGTACCCTTTCATAAGAAGGGATCTAAATCTGATGTCTCTAACTACCGCTGTATTTCCAATTTATCTGCCATTTCTAAACTCTTCGAAAAAATCATCATTTCTCAGCTGCAACATTTTTGTAGTTCTGTATTCTCTGAATCTCAGAATGGATTCATTAAACGTCGCTCAGTTTCCACTAATCTCCTTGAATTTTCCACCTTCGTAACTTCGGGTTTTGCTGAACAGTGTCAAACTGGTGTCGTTTATACTGACTTTAGTAAAGCCTTCGACTCTGTTAATCATAATCTACTTATTCATAAACTGTCTCTTCTAGGGTTTCCGACTAAGCTTCTATATTGGACTAATTCCTACCTTTGTAACCGCTCTCAGCGTGTCTGCTTTAACTCCTCTCTCTCTAAACCTGTTATTGTCTCATCGGGGGTTCCTCAAGGTAGCCATCTGGGTCCCTTGCTATTTAACCTATTTATTAACGATCTTCCACAAATGTTATCTCATTCCCGTATCCTAATGTATGCTGATGACGTTAAGCTATGTTTTCCCTACAGTGACCCCTTGTTCCCACTATCTTTGCAATCAGATCTTGATGCCCTTAACAACTGGTGCCTAATCAACATTCTACCACTTAACATTTCTAAATGCAATATAATGACTTTTCACCGCAATAAGCCTTACCTTTTCGATTACTCTATCAATAACATTATCCATCAACGCCTTTTCAAAGCTAACAACTTGGGCATTACCCTTGTACCTAATCTATGTTTCAACTCTCATATCTCTACTATCTCTAACAAAGCCAAGGGGGTCCTTGGATTTATCAAAAGATGGTCTAAGGAATTTACAGACCCGTATACTACAAAACTTCTGTATGTTTCTCTGGTCCGGCCTATCTTGGAATATGTTGGAATATGGTTCTTGTGTCTGGTCTCCTCACTACCAAAAATTTCCGGATATGCTTGAATCAGTACAAAAACAGTTCCTCATCTTTGCCCTCCGGGGACTCAATTGGGCCCCTTCGATCCATCTTCCTTCTTATGAAAGTAGGTTGCGCTTAATTAACCTCCACTCTCTTAAATCCCGTAGAACCTGCCAAGGAGTTCTCTTCCGCCATAAGCTTCTCTCTGGTGAGGTCGAATCGACTGCCCTCATCAACCTTATTATTATTTCTGTTCCTTTCCGCCCGACTCGGCATTACTCTCCTCTTCATCTACAACTCTGTCTTTCTAACTACTCGGATTATGAATCTTTCCGTAGCCTTTGCCGAAACTATAACCTATTTTACCATCTGTTTTCCTTTGATACTAGTTCTAATATGGTCAAAATTATCTTAGTCAATAACTTAAATTAATTTAAATAGCTTTAATTGGGAACTGTTCGGCTACCGGCTCTTCACTTACCTAAATTTGGCTGTTGGTGGGATCTTATCGGCTACTGAGCCGATAATCAGCCCCACCGGGTCTGAGTATTGGCATTGGCCCTTTAGCTTAATTAGTTGATATGTAAGTTTACCCTTACAATTTAACTGTACATTGTTAAACTTTAAACAAAAATAAACAATAAACAATATAGGATTCTTTCCAGACGGTGGGAAAGTCACCAGGCTTGAGAGACAAGTTGAAAAGTTTTAGGAGAGGCAGACAAAGTTTAAGAACAGCACTCGGAACCGAGTCTGGTCCAGTGGAGAACGGAAACTTGCACTATTTTAAATTTGTTAAGAGACCATGATAGTCGATGAAGGGGGGAAGGATACAGTTAGAACTATTTAAAGGGATAGGATAAGAGTAATTACTACTAAAGTCGTTCGATGAGACTAGGATAGAGGGAAAGTTAATAGAAGGGACAGAGTACCAGGTTTGAAAAAAGAAAGCGAACAGATCAGCAATATCGCAATCCTTATCGGCATAACTACCATTATAGTGTAGAGAAGAAGGAAATTGGAAAGATTTACGTTTAGAATTAACAAACCTGAAGAACTGTTTAGGGTCGCGTTTAAAGTTAAGCTTGCATTTGGTCAAGTATCTATTGTAGCACAATGTATTAAATAAGCAAAATTTCGATTTTGCAATTGAGTACTTCGAAAAGTCTGATTGCAAACCGGATTTTTTAAACTTCTTGTACATACGGGATTTTAAATTCTTCAGATTTATTAATCTAGGGGTGAACCAGATAGGACCAGAAAGATTTCTGGAGGGGGTGACTAAAGGAACATGCATGGGAAAGATGGAAAAAATAGAGCTATAGAATGCATTTGTGGCAGACTCAATTTCCTGGAAATCGTCAAGGAATGACCAATCCATCTGAGATAGGGCAGTATTTAAGGAGAGGAAATCAGCCTTCTTGAAGCAATAGATATTCGAAGGCTTAATAAGCGACATTATTGGGCTTGAAGATGGTAACATGAAGTCAATTGAAAGTGTGGGATGGTATGGATCTTCAGGGAATGATAGAGGTGATCCTCGACATACCAAAGTGCTCGAAACAGCGGTAGTGAAGACGAGATCAAGGGTCCTACACATGTTATTACGTATGCCATTGACCTGGTCTAACGATGTATCGGACAGAGAATCAACGAAGTCATACTGCATAGATGGGAACATTAAGTTTGAGTCATTGGATGGAGACCAAGTGACAGTTGGGAGATTAAAGTCACCGAGGACAATAAGACAATGTGTTTACAAATTTAAAGAATTTACTTAATATACGCTTATTTTCTAAGCCTGCTATATTGTAAGATAAAATTTTAATGCTGCTCGTTGTGCGTGGTTGCCGGTCTTTTAGTTCTTTGCTTCTCTTTCTTTGGTGAGAAGTCGCGAATACGTTATATCGCCTAGATCCAGTTCGGCGCTGTAGAATTAATTTAGTATAGAGGTAGCTGGCTTTCCTTTGCAAGTTAGCTCTTGGGCGAAATTAAAGGACATCCATTTGCCCCCTGTGCAGATCTGGTCGTTTTTGACGAAGGCCTTATTGTTTCCGTTTATGGCTGTTAGCTCCTTTTTCAGCTGTAAAAGAGCTTTTTTATTGTCCTGCTGCTATTTTTTCTTATTTTTCGGTACATAATTTGTAGCTGATATACTTTGGTGGAAACTGGTGGAAATTTACCAGCAATCCCGTTTTGTTATTTCTTTGGTAGAGGACTCGTGTTTCACGCACTGTTGCGTTTGCAATCGCCATTCTACCTCGTAGTATCCTTTTCACGCCCTCTTTCGTGGCATCTACCTTCTCAAGTCCCTTAAAAATAAGGTTCCAGGCGTTACTGTTTTGCACCATCCTGCTTAGCTCTTTTCGGTCATGCTCTCTCTCGGTTTTCAATCGCTGGAATCGCTCTTTTTAGATCCTTATTCTCCGCTTTGAGTGTATCGAATTGCACTGACACTGAGTCTTATTGGGACTTTAGCACACATATATCATCCTTCGTTGCTAGCTTGTCAAACCGTTGGCCCATTTGGTTAATGGCCTGCATGACGTCTCCGATTGAGATGTCCGGAAATAGCGCGTACCTCTTCCGCTTTTCTTACTGCCCCGCGCCACTTAGGGGCATACCTGGGGGCATATTGTGAATCGCGTTGCTCATTTGCGCCTGCTTTGATGCTGGTGGAGTCCTATTTAGAGACATTCTGGAGTTGCTCTTTTGTTGTCGCCTGAAAGTATGCTGTGTTTATAGTTTGGCTTACGTTACTGCCTGTGCATATGCATGATCCGTGTTAATGCTGTTAAAGCTTTCAAAGCTTAGATGAACTTGCGTTGCGTGACGTGTCACTCACGTTGCTGGGCACAGCTGATTTGTATCACCTCTGGCTTTGAAATTTTGCTTTCCTGTGTTTTCTCCCGCGTCAATTATCACTCAAGAGACACTTTTACTTAATTTCCAAGAAAATTTCCGGATTTTCGGCGTCGGTAACGTATGTTTTGTTTACTGATATCTGTCCGAGACTATTCCCTACCGGTTAAATACCAAGTGCGGTTGGTGAGCGTCTTCCTTTATCTGTTGAGCATCAGCTGGTGTTTTGTTTTGTTTCAGGTGTCTCACAATCTGGACCTGCGCTGGAGCACGACTGAACGGCGGGCGATACACGTTTACATAAATCCCTATATAACGTTTTAGCCGAATATATTTTTCTAGATCACATGTCCGAATCTAGACCTAAAGAAACTTTTTGGCAGGGTAAATATTTCTCTTCTTATCTGACTCATCCTGCTGTATTCAAGCCCGAGATCACGTCCACTAAACTCATTATTGTATTCAACGCGTCTCGACGCACTTCGTCCACTTCATCGTTGAACGACATTCTGCACAAAGGACGCGTCCTTCAGGTAGATTTGCTCGGAATCCTCCTCAATTGAAGAATGTACCGATACGTTTTCAATGGTGACAATGGTGAAATGGTAAAAAAATGTGTCGGCAAATTCTTGTTCACCCCGACGATCGTGCATACCACCGGATACTCTTCCAACCCAAACAGTTTGCGATCATGAAGGATTACGAACTCAAAACCCTGACTTTTGAAGTAAATTGCGTCCCCTATCTCACCATTCCAACATTCATCAGTTAACATCCGACTGTGAAGAGACGTATCCCGTAGCATCGAAAATTCTCCTCCATGAAACATATGTTGACGATGTTTTGGCAGGAGAACACACTCATGAACGCGCTGAACTAGCTCCATCTAAAATTAGAGCAGCACTGAAATCCGCACACTTTATTCTCAATAAAAATACTGCAAGTCACGGGAAACTCTTATGCCACATCCCAAACGATGAGCGGCTGGACAGTAATTTTCAAAAAATTCCGGACTCAAGCATACCACGCACATTAGGCATTCAATGGGATGCCAAAAAATATGTCTTTCAATAAAACATTAATATTCCAAGCCCAACTCAAGCGAGAACGAAGCGATTAATCCTGTCGCAAGCGTCCTCACACAATGCACATTAGGCATTCGATGGAATGCCTAAAAATATGTCTTCCAATAAGACAATAATATTCCAAGTCCAACTCAGGCCATAACGAAGCGATTAATCCTGTCGCAAGCGTCCTCCCTATTCGACCCAGCAGGGTGGCTTACGACAATTATCATCCAGGCAAAATTATTTCTCCAGTCCAATTAGAACGAAAGCCAGGAATGGGACGACAATGTGAAGCCGAATATTCTGGAAAAATGGAATACATTTCTCCAGGAAGCGTCCATCGAAATCCCGAGTTGGACAGGGTATAATCCTAGTGCGGATTTTTGACTCTTCTGAAAACGCGAACTGTGCTACAATTTATCTCCGGTCCCTAACGCTATTTGGCGTTTGGCACGCGGATTTGGGCACTCGGAGATGTAATCCCGCCGATTTGCGGCAATTTTCCCTCTGGTAGGGCCTACATGGGTAGAAGGCCCTGTCAAAAACTGGCCAGGTTGAATCAAAACGGAGATGAATCCACCAGAAGCCTCGGCGTTAAATCTGTTTTTCACGCATAACGAATCATCGGACATATACGATGAGTTCACATCATACACGAGAGCCCTCAAAGCTACTGTGCGCATACTATACTATACATCACGTTGTCCATTGCACTTACAGGTGATATCGGTAAAATGTATAGGTGCGTGCGTGTCTCAATGCCTGACACCATTCTCCAATGCATATTATGGCGGGACTCTCTTGACGATGACATACAGGTCTTCAAGCTAAACACAGTCACCTATGGGATTAAGCCGGCATCGTTTTTAGCTATTCGAGCTATGCACCAGCTGGCCATGGATGAGTCATCATCGTATCCATTGGGGTCGGAAACCATTCTACAGAACTTTTACGTGGATGATATAATATCTGGAGGGAATTCGGTCGAGGACGTACTGGATATTATGCGTCAAACCACGGATCTTCTTGCTCTAGGCAATTTTCAATTGCGGAAATGGTGCTCCAACTCTAGATGTGCTTCGTACCGTCCCAGAGGCCGAAAGGGAAAGCTTTCTGAAGCTGGGTGATGGCAGTGATGTAACAAAGGCGCTTGGGCTCATTTAGGAGCCCCATAAGGACTGCTTTCTGTTCACATTTGCTCCACAAATCGTTGTTGGCAAGCACACTAAGCGTTCGGTATTGTCGACCATTGCGCGCTGCTATGACCCTATAGGATTGATCGGACCTACTCCGACCAGAGCGAAAATCATAATGCAGCGCATGTGGAGAGAAAAGCTGCATTGGGATGAGAGCCTCAGTCGGTGGACTCAGCTTGGACTGAGTTTTGCAGGGACTTCGCCACTGTGGGTCACATCACATTTCCTCGCTATGTATTTCAACCCAAGGCAAGGTTTGAATTGCATGCCTTTTGTGATGCCAGCCTTCAGGCCTATGGGGCTTGCATCTACGCTCAATCGTTTGCCCCACTAAAAACCCCCACTGTTCCCAAGCTTGAGCTATGCGCAGCGTTCCTATTGGCAAACTTACTTCGCGAAATCAGAAAAATGGATACCTTTGATTGCCCAATTCATTGTTGGTCGGATTCAACTGTGGTCCTGTCTTGGTTGCGAGAGGAGCCATCCAAGTTCAACGTATTTGTCTCCAACAAAGTCGCCGGAATTCAACAACTTACGAGGGTCATGGATTGGCGCTATGTGCCAACTGAGATGAACCCGGCTGACATTCTTTCGAAGGGAGCAGCGCCGCAGGATCTCTTGCATTCTAGGTTGTGGATGAATGGACCTACCTTCTTGAAAGGCGAACGAAGTTGCTGGCCTGAACGGTGCTTGCCAGAAATCACCTTCCGGAAATTTGACACCGGGTATTGCCGTCATCTGAGCGTTCTGACATCTCGCTGTCGTTTAAGCACATCAACTCATTTGGAGTCATGCTGCGCATCTTCGGCTACGTTCAGAAGTTCATCAGTCGGACAACGACACCGGACCTCTCTTCAGACGACCTTCGAAAAGGATCCCATTTGTTATGTCGCATCGTTCAAGGGGCCCATCTGTATCCTGAGTACCGTACTCTGCAAAAAGGGAACTGCGTGCAGTCATCCAGCAGTATCGCATCGCTTTCGCCTTTCATAAATGACTTTGGTCTAATACGTGTTGGTGGTCGCCTGCGGCACTCAACTCTCATCTTCGATGCACGCCACCCAATCATTTTGCCCAGGGATCATCCACTGTCGTTCGCTATCATCACATATTTTCATCGGAAGCATCACCGTGCGGGTCCGCAGTCGTTGCTTGGAGCAATTAGGTTGCAGTTCTGGCCCATCGGCGGCCTGAAGACTGTGGCTCGAGCCTTGAGGAAATGCGTCATCTGCTGCAGATCCCGACCTCGTCTTGCTGAACACATCATGGCTGACCTACCGAAGGATCGAATACATGAGTCGCCTGCATTCAGTGTCACCGGAATTGACTATTCTGGTAACTTCTACTACAAGCCAGATGGCCGCAATCGAACTCCCATGAAATGCTATATTAGCGTCTTCATCTGTTTTACCACAAAGGCAGTCTGGTTGGAATTGGTGAAGGATCTATCAACTGCAGCTTTCTTGAGTGCCCTCAAGCGCTTTGTTGCTACTCGCGGCATCCCCCGATGCATCTGGTCGGACATTGTCACCAATTTCGTGGGCGCAAGGAACGAGTGGGATGACCTTCGTCAGCTATTCATGAGCGAGAAGCATCGCGCTGAAGTCCATAATCACTGCCTCAACAACGGCTTCGATTGGAAGTTCATACCAGCCCGCTCGCCTCATTTCGGGGGCTTGTGCGAGGCAGCAGTGAAGATGGCCAAACAGCACTTCTATCGCTCCGTGGGATCGTCACTCTTTGGCTTCGACGAGCCGCGGACATTGGTCTGCCAAATCCAGGCGATAATCAATTCTCGTCCTCTTATTTCAATTTCAGAAAACCCTGAAGATCTTGGCGTCCATACACCGGGACATTTCTTGATTGGTCGTCCGCTGATGGAGTTTCCCGAGCCAGACGTTACGGCTCTCAACTTCAAGCGACTCGATCGATGGCAACGAGTCACCTATACCCAGCAGATCTTTTGGAAGCGTTGGAGTGAGGAGTACTTGACTCTGCTCTAACAACGTACCAAATGGCGCACGCCACAACCTCGGATCCAGATCACCGACGTCGTCTGCATCAAGGACGAAAATTTGCCGCAACTAAAGTGGCCATTGGCACGAGTGATCGAGGTCATCACTGGAGCTGATGGTGCCGTGCGAGTTGCCATCCTGCGGACACCATCTGGAACCACACGTCGAGCTGTCAACAAGTTGTGCGTCCTTACCGTTAAGGATTCTGTTAAAAGCCCTGGTCTTTCAACGGGTGGGAGTATGTTCGGAGCAGCAACTGGCAGTAGCTCTTAAGAATAACAATTAGCTCAGTTATATTTCTCTTAAATTCTCTAAGATCATCTGTTCGCATGCTCTCGGTGCAGACGCACACACCATCACACTCATGTTCGCCGCGCGTACTGCTTATATGGCAGTGCGTCGGTCAACTTGGGTTCACATTCGGTCAAATTCTTCGTCGAACGCAGCATCGCCCATCATTACCTAGCGGCCGTCAAAATCGTATAATCGCGCTACAGCGGGTTCTTGATTTGCTTATCTTGATTTGTACACTAAAAACCAAAAAACTTACGGCCACGGCCTTTAAAATTGAATATAAACATTAAATAAACACAAACCCTAAACCCCAACAACGGAGTATACGTTCTGTAAATGTGGAGTCAGAGATGCCGAAAAAGCTCGGCAGCTTCCAACATTTTGGTGACCCCGACGTGATCTCCGTGAGCTTATAGTGTGAAAAGAGTGATCAAACATATTGTTAAACTTGTGTCGAAGGTTTAACTAAACATTTGTCGAGAAAGTAGCGAACCAAAAGTGGTTGTGGCCGACCGTGACAGTGCCAACACTCCGCTATTCGTTTTGCATTCTTATTCACCGTTTGCTTCAGCCAGCGCTCGCGAGCGGCTGCATTGACCTCTCTCTGAAATTTCGAACTCGAAATCAGAGCAAATTCTCGATCGTTCGCTTGTTCAGAACTGTTGGTTTCGGTCGTCGCCTCGTTGCATTATCGGTCTTCGCTTTAACCTCTCTGTGCCGGTGCAGTGCATACATATACATATACATTCTTTCGCCTTCGCTTTCGTACATCGTTGCATCCCTCTACTGGCATTCGTTGCCGTTGAGAATAATAAAGTACGCCACGTTAGATGTGCGCAGCCGGCGGGAAAAGGTCAGCGGGAAATAAAGCATTACACCTCTACACAGTTAAAATGAGTAACGACAATATAAGTATCGGGTCCGCCTCGGGTGGCACACCGTCGACTGGCGCTTCGCCTGGTGAATTGCTGGCCAGTGCTGATCCAGCTACTAGCCGGATTGCTTTTTTGAAGCTGAAAACAACGTCTATTTTCAACAGACTGCAGAGACTCGTCACCCAATTGGATT
Source organism: Drosophila affinis (assembly GCA_037356375.1). NCBI lineage: Eukaryota > Metazoa > Arthropoda > Insecta > Diptera > Drosophilidae > Drosophila > Drosophila affinis. The sequence goes on along the minus strand of CM074802.1, from coordinate 24,580,879 downwards.
TCGAAAAGCTGCGTGGATGAGTACGACTTGAAAGGAATGTTGGAATCACTGACGGAGCTGAAAGCTAACTTTATTGTGGCACACACCAGTTTAGAGGAAGTGGATTTTGATTCAATGTCCAGTGAAATACCTGTGCAATTCGATTCGTCTCTACTTTCATTGAGGACGGTCGCGCCTGCCACAGCTGCAGCTGCCCAAGTTCAATAGAGAATATACGGAGTGGACCAGTTTCTATTCTATGTTCACAGCGGTCATCGATAGTAAAGCGGAGCTTACTTCTATAGAGAAGCTGCAGCACTTGCGGTCCTTTTCGAGCGGAGTGGCCCTGGACACCATCAGTTTGTTGGAGATGACCGAGGAGAGCTATCTCACAGCTTTAGACATTCTGAAATCCAGATTTGCTAACAAACGTCTCATTTCATAGGTACACATCAGAGCGGTATTTGGGCTGACTCGTGGCGACTCATCAGTGGGCAAGTTGTGGGCGTTTGTGGATGCCGCCACCTCACATCTTCGGGCGTTGCAAGCGCTGGGATCAAAGGAGGAGATTGCAGGCGCAATAATCGTCTATGCAATTTGGCGGAACTTGGACAAAGCAACGCAAGCCAAATGGGAAGAAGTCTCGTCAAATCAAAACCTTCCATTCTGGGAAAAATTGTCCACATTTCTGGATAACAGATATCGCACTCTTGAGGGCATTCAACACGCCATCCAAGGGCAAGATGGTCAGGTTGGCAAGGCTGAGAAAACCGTGAGTACGAAGCAGAGAAAGGCTTTCGTGGCATCGAGCGCTCCCGCTCCGGTTTCTTGTGCGCTTTGTGATGGCTCGAGCCATACAATTGCAAATTGCGAGCGCTTTAAGGGGCTATCGCCGGAGGATCTCGTTCTGAAGTCTCGGATTTCAGAGTTCACCACTAGCATCAGAGCTGTCGTTGCCCAGAAGATCACGGATCATCAATCTCGATCGTCCATTAGCACAGCTAATTGGCGTATACCTTCGCATATCCAGCGTGCTGACCCTTCGTTCTACCAGCCGCAGCGGATTGATCTGCTCATCGGAGCCGGACTCTTCTTCGAGCTGCTGTGTGTGGGACGAATTAAGCTGGCGCCTGGATTACCCTTGCTACAGAAGACCCATTTTGGATTATTCTATCTGGTGGCGGGCATTCGGCCCCTATTCTCTCGTCGTTCATCGCAACCCAATCTTCGGATGACATCAATCACAGCACTCGGCTCGATGACTTGGTTCGTCAGTTTTGGGAAGTGGAGCACATCTTTGAGCCGATCGCTAGGGCAACAAAGGAGGAGCTTCATTGCGAGGAGCATTTCGTTCGCACTCACACTCGTTTACCCTCTGGGGAGTACTCAGTCCGCTTGCCTTTAAAACGAAGTGTGGAGTCCTTGGGCGATTCCTTTTTGCAGGCAAAGCGGCGTCTGGAAAACATGGAGCGCAAATTCGTCCGTAATCCTATCCCTCAATCATATGTCGCTGGTGCCAAACGCTGGTGCAAATATTTCTTGCCACATCACTGCGTCATCAAAGAGGACAGCTCCACCACAAAGCTGAGGGTCGTATTCGACGGCTCGGCAGCCACCACATCTGGTCTTTCGCTAAACGATCTGCTCATGTCAGGTCCCACCATTCAGGCCAAACTATTTCACACACTCATTAGTTTTCGTACATTGTCCATTGCACTTACAGGTGATATCGGTGAAATGTATAGGTGCGTGCGTGTCTCAATGCCTGACACCATTCTCCAATGCATATTATGGCCGGACTCTCTTGACGATGACATACAGGTCTTCAAGCTAAACACAGTCACCTATGGGACTAAGCCGGCATCGTTTTTAGCTATTCGAGCTATGCACCAGCTGGCCATGGATGAGTCATTATCGTATCCATTGGGGTCGGAAACCATTCTACAGAACTTCTACGTGGATGATATAATATCTGGAGGGAATTCGGTCGAGGACGTACTGGATATTATGCGTCAAACCACGGATCTTCTTGCTCTAGGCAATTTTCAATTGCGGAAATGGTACTCCAACTCTCTAGATGTGCTTCGTACCGTCCCAGAAGCCGAAAGGGAAAGCTTTCTGAAGCTGGGTGATGGCAGTGATGTAACAAAGGCGCTTGGGCTCATTTGGGAGCCCCATAAGGACTGCTTTCTGTTCACATTTGCTCCACAAATCGTTGTTGGCAAGCACACTAAGCGTTCGGTATTGTCGACCATTGCGCGCTGCTATGACCCTATAGGATTGATCGGACCTACTCCGACCAGAGCGAAAATCATAATGCAGCGCATGTGGAGAGAAAAGCTGCATTGGGATGAGAGCCTCAGTCGGTGGACTCAGCTTGGACTGAGTTTTGTAAGGACTTCGCCACTCTGGGTCATGTCACATTTCCTCGCTATGTACTTTGTAAGAAAGTTTCTGTCTTGTAGCCGGGGTACAGATTCTCAGTTACGCCAGGATCCGGTCCGCATACAGAGAATTTGTATAAGGGAACCTGGAGAGGTGGATAGGAGCGCGGAGTGACGGGCGACACACTCCTGCCCAGCGCCCGCGTGGCGACAGACGCGATCTTTGGGAAAGGGGAGGCGTTGGGGGAAGGAGGACCACTGCTCACGGATGTCGTGCCAGCCTTAGGCTTTCCCGCGTACAACACCGTTTGCGGGATCCCCAGAGTATAGGAAATAGTACCGGGGAAGAATACGGGGGAGGGGGAATCGAAATCGCGAACACAGTGCCAGCCTTAGGCTTTCCCGCGTATAGTGTCGCGTCGTTCGACTTCCAAGAGAGGAGGAGAGGATTTTATCCAGACCGCGATGCCGCCACGCCCCACTTCAGGCCCACCAAGACCCAGGGTATGTATATGAAGTACAATAAAAGGGGTGATCTCGTCAATACTCATTCGCACACTTTATTACTCAATATTCCAGGGTATGGGGACGGGGAAAATCAATATCTCAAAAGGGGTCGAGGGTGTGTGTGTGTGGTCACGCGTCGTAACCAGCAGCGCAGACAATTGCGCATTTAATATGCACGTTGTTACAAGCGGGGCCGGAGGTGGTTTTCCCGATACTTGCGTATGACTCTTTCACCAGAATGGGTGGGGGGGTAACAGTTAGATTTTGGTTCTTACTTTACTGGCCCTACCTCCTACCATTGCACCATCTCTCTGTTCCCTCTCTCGCCTACGGCATCAGCTTACCCCTTCCCTTTCCTGCAGGAGCCCTTGAGATCCTTCAGATCCAGCTTCGGTGATCCTGCCACGCAGCTTTTGTCCTGGGCAAATCCTCGACATCGCGATTCGTAACTTTTATTCCGCGCACTCAACCGTTCGCTTCTTGTTTTAATTTCGCACTCTTCAGCCCTTCTATGACCGGCACGCGTCAAAAAAAATCCTCTGCCTGACCTCTGCTCCCAGCTTCTGCCGGCGCTTCGGCTCTGTCGCATCGGCTCGCCTACGCCGCTACAAGTGCGTGAGAGATAGCGCGATCGATCGCTCGCCTTAGCGTCCCTCTTTTCGGTTTTCGGTGGTGGTTTTCTCCTTTTGCGATTTTGTCGTCTTGAGTATTACCATTATGAGGGCGCCGGCGAGAACGGCGATCATGCTGCCCTGCTCTCTTTGGGTCGGCTGTTGATTCTCTTTTCTGCGTTCACTTTGACATTGGCGGCGTAGTTGGTTTTCTCTGGGTACTTTGCTCTTTCTCTGCTCTTTGTTATTTTCTCTTCGCTGCTGTTGTTCTTTGTAATTTTCTCTGTTGTTCTGTGGCGTCGTCGTATAATTTCGAAGGGGGATTAGGGGCGCTGGGCCGTGTTAATGAAACCTGCGTCTTTCTTCCCTTAAACGCTACTTTATTTATCCAACTTATCACTAAAAAATATCGAAAAACGGGCTAATGTACTAAAAAAATAAAAAATGATAATTAGGCTCCGGCCTGGTAATAATGGAAAACAAACTTAAACTCCTGAGATCGGCGGACTTTGGCCCGCTTGCTCTCGCCCCTTTTCTGGGCCATCACCCTACGGCTCCTGGCCGAAGGTGGACGTTCCCTCCGATGTGATCCCTCACATCGTGTTCCCACACTCCCTCACACTCCCTCCTTTCCTCGGGGAGGACGAGTTGTGATGTCTATTTGACCCCACGTGTTGCGGGACACGCGGAAGCGCTGCCTTCCTCTGTCCATATCATCCGCCGCCTACGACTGACTTCCTCCATCGCCTCTACCCGGTCGATAATTCCCTGTGGGAGACGTCGGCCAGGCGTGTACACCCACCAGCCGGCGGGTGCCTGGTGCCACTCCGACTCGGCCTGGACGTCCAATGCTCCTGGGATTGTGTCGAGCATGGCCATTAGTACTCCCGCGGCCGGTTCTTCGAGCTTAAAAGAGAGGTCGCTCTCCTCGGCTTTCCCGTTCGACGCTTTACCCGATTCGTCTGGCTTCTGCTCCTCTGGGACCTCGTCCTCGTCGCTAGAGAGGACGACGATCGGTGTCCTCTCTGATGCATTCCGCATCTTACGCTGGGCAGCCGGTGGCTTAGTGTCCGGGCGAGACCTGAGGTCGTTGTTTTCATCGTCGCTGGAGAGGATGACGATGGAATGGAGCCTGCCGAGTTCTGCTGGTGCGGCCTGGCTGCTCTTTGGAGCGGGACTGCTCTGCTCTTCTTCGCTGGAAATGCTGATGAGGGATATATCCTCGCTGACGTCTCCCGGCGCGGTCTGGGCGCCCGTAGAGGCGGGCCTGCTTTCCTCTCCTTCGCTGGAGATGACGACGATGGATAGGCCACCGTCGGACCATCCTTCCTCGTTGCGGCTGTACTGGCGATCCGGCACGAGCAACCAGAGAAACGTCCAATTCTGGGGACTAAACGACGGTGTCCGTAGTCCCTCAGTCTCAGCAGAAGCGTCGCTACTCTCGGCTTCATCCCGGCCTTCGGCGTCTTCTCCGGCGTTCGCTTTCTGGGCCTCCTCCTGTTGCTGTTCCGCTTCAGCGGTGTCTATACCACTATCAAAGTCCTCTTGGGAATCCTCTGCCAACCATGAGAACCCCAGCTGGCTCGAGTTGACCTCGGAGGGGTCCTCGGTGCTTGAGACGTCCACCGTGTCGTTTGAGCTGGCCTCGGAGCTAGCGGAATCTGGACCGGAAGCGGGCTCCTCGGGCGTCGCTGGAGCCCCTCGTCGAGCGCGTTCCGCGAGCAGCATTTAAAAAGCTTCGGCTGCAACGATCCATGGGCCTAGAGGTGCTTTGTCCACAGTCCCTGCGTCCCGCTGAGGTCCGGCTGAGGGCCTTCCAGGCTCCAATGGGGTATCGTCCGCTTTCTCATCGCTGCTTATGTCACTATAGATTGGAACGGGCATTCTTTTCAGAGCCTCGTTGAGCGCCGCAATGCCATGATGGGGTGGAGCTACGCTCGGCTGTTTACCAAACCTTCCATCATACAAGTGTTCCTCCTCGCTCTCTTCCATGTCCTCTGTGGTGTCCTGGTCTCAGCGCGAATCGGCGCCCAAGGGACGGACGTCATCGAAGCTCTTGTCGCCGCTCGACCGTTCCTGCATTTGCCCGAAATGGAGTTGGCTATGCCGTCGAGCATCCACCTTGGGCGGCGGCGACTTTCGACCGGAGGTCGTTGTGGCTCCAGGTGGTGCGATCGGGCATACCGGCGACAGGGTTGGTCTGGCGTTGAACACCCGTCTCAGCGCTGCTTGGGATGTCGACGGCTGGTCGTACTCTACCCAGGGCATTCGGGTATCTCCCGGTAGGATGTACGGGATGTGGGGTCCCACTCTGGAAGCATGGGTGCGGTCCCTGGCGTCGGCGAGAAGCCTTGGGCTCGTGGCGGTCCGCAGAAGCGCTGACGTGCTCTGTGGCGGCGTTGCTGACGGTGGAGTTGTCAGTGATGACGCGATCGGTGGTAGGGCCCGTGCCGATGAAGTCGTCGTAGATTACGTGCGTGTAGGCGTTATCCCCCCGGAGTGGCCTACCCGTTGCCCCTCGGCCCTCGGAGGTGGGACGCCGTCGTTGAGTGCCCGTTTCACTGCTGAAAATCTGTAGATAAAGAACCCTCAAAAGATTAACACCTGCCTATGACCTTTCCTACGTTTACCTAGCCTGCCTGGTGGTGCAATTTACATTAGTGCGAACTGACTTAAAACTAATCCCGAAGGAGGATCTAAGTGTAGCTTACGGCATCGTACGATGTTGTTTTTATACCCTTTCCGGGGGCAAGACATTATGACAGCGCGCCGCCATAAGTGGCCCTTGCGAATTTGAATTTATCCTGATACCGGTAGCGCCGTCGGACTGGTGTCGTCCTCGTTGCTCACAGGTTGGCAGTCGTTGGCATAATATGTCTTGAGGTCGGCCAGGCTGGCCGTCTTCCGTTGTCTTCCGTGGCGTTATTGAAGGCGAACTATGTTGGGAGAGAGAAATTTGGTTACCGTGTGCGGCCCCTCGTACTTGGGAGCGAGCTTAGCGGCGAAATTATCCATCGCCCTTGACAAGTGATGCTGCTTTAATAGGACCAGCTCTCCAATGTGGGGTCGCCATTCGCGTCTTCTAAGGTTGTAAGTCTTCTGTTGTGCCTGCGTCGCTCGTTGCGTGATTTCCTAGACCACCTTGAAGATTTCCTTTAGTCGTGTTGCTTGGTTGTTGGCCGCTTCGGTCTCCTCTCCTGGTCGGGTGGTTAATTTGTCGTAGAGTGCTCCTGGGATTGTGGTTCCCGGCCTAATACCAAGAAAGCTGGACAAAACCCTGTGGTTTCGGAAGTACTCGTGTTGATTGCTAGGTTCAGCTCTGGCAGAAGAACGTCCCATGTCCGCTGGTCTCCTTCAATGTACTGGGCGATCATAGTTTTAATGGTTCGGTTCGCCCGCTCAGTGGGATTTTGTTGCGGCGTTTAGGGCGTATAGTGTACTGGAGCTCCATCCCGGCTAACTTGCAGAAGCTTCTGAAGGATCTACTGGTGAACTGGGTTCCGTGTTCACATTCGAACTTTCGGGGCGTCCCGAACCGGCTCAAGATGTGCTCCCTGAAGGCTGTCTTCAGCTGGGCAGAGGTGGCTTTACGTATGGGCACCAGTTCCACCCAGGGGCCCTTAGCTTGACGGGTGTGCATGTATTCGGCGGGTTTCTTCTGGTTCACCTTGAACTTTTGGCACTTCTCGCAACGTTGGACATACTTGGTCACGTCCCTGTAGAGTCCTGGCCAGTAGTACCGTTGTGTCACACGGGTCGCTGTTTTCCGAATCCCGAGGTGCCCTGCCGTGGGGTGATCGTGACACTCCTGGAGTACTCTTTGACGCCGGTCGGTGCCGGTCCTTCCTCCGGGCGATTGCCTGATCGTAGACCTGTCCACTCTCGATTATGAACTCTGAACTACTCTCTGGTTGTTCCTGGAGCGTAGTTTCTTGATCGCCCCGACTATTGCCAAGCACTCCTTCTCCGTGGCAGAATAATTCTCCTCCGCTTTTAACAGGCGGCGACTGGCGTAGGCGATGACTCTCTCTTCTCCGGCGATCTGTTGAGTCAGTACGGCTCCGATACCGTAGGCGCTAGCGTCAGTCTGCAGAGTGAACTTTTCCGAGAAGTCGGGGCATGCTAACACTGGAGCTTGTGTCAACTTCTCTTTTAGATCCTCGAATGCTTGCTGTTGCTCCTCTGTCCATTCCCATTTCTTGTCCTTTTTGAGAAGACTGGTCATAGGCTGGACCATCGTGGCGAAGTTGGGCACGAAACGTCGATACCACGAGGTCATTCCTATGCAACGCCTCAACTCCTTGATCGTGTTCGGGGGTGTTAAATTCTGTACCGCGGCTATCTTGTCGGGATCGGTGTGGATCCCTTTCTCGCTGATGACCTGTCCCAGGTAGACAATGCTTTTCTGAAAGAAACTGCACTTGTTCCTATTCAGACGGAGATTGGCCTCCTGTAAGCGACAGAATACCTCTCGTAGGTTCTCGACGTGCTCTTCCAACGTTGCCCCGATGACGATAATGTCATCGAGATAAGCGAAGGCGTAAGGTTCGTTGGAATGTTGCTGACGCGGAGTGAAGGCCGAACGGCATTGCCGTCCATTGAAAAAGTCCTCTACCTGGAACAGTAAACGCCGTGTACTCCCTGCTTCCCTGGGCCATGGGGATCTGCCAATAGCCGTTTTTTAAGTCCAACGTCGAGATGTAGCTGGCATTGCAGAGTTTCTCGAGGATGTGGCTTATCCTCGGCAGCGGGTAGGCGTCGGGTATCGACCGCGCGTTGAGTTGGCGAAAGTCCACGCTCATCCTCATTTCTCCTGTTTTCTTCCCCACGAGCACAATTGGTGCGCTGTGGGGGCTCTTCGAAGGCTCAATCTGCCCGGCTCGCAGAAGTTCGTTTACCTGAGCGTCGATGATACTCTGCATCGCTGGGTTCTTGGGGAAATACCGCTGTTTAATGGGTTTGTTGTCCCTCACGGTGATCGTGTGCTCGGCGATGTGAGCGACTCCTGCTAGCCCTTCGAACTTGGCCAGTTCCTTTTCTAGGAATTCTGCCGCCCAGGGTGTAGGGGCTTGTGTACAAATCAAGGATGGTTGAAAAGGCGAGATCCCCTCCAACTGGGATACTGTGATGTGGGCCATAATTACTTCGTCGGAGTCCTCCGGTATCGCTGCTCGGAATGGGTTCCGTTCCCGTGCTATGGCGGCGTCGGCGAGAGTTCCGACCGGTATTCTGGAGTTGTGTCTCCACCACGACCGACTGATCGCGGCGGGGCTCGGCGTCTCTTGGCTGGTTTGCTTGACTCGGTTCCCTCCGGTGTGTCAGAGTGAAGCTTCGTTGGTTTTCTTGTTGACGTCTGTTTGTCTCTGTTATTGCTAGCGCTGGTTCCTGTGGACGCTGGTCGCTTCTTGGTCTTCGTGGTTGGTTGTAGTTTGCTGGGGGTCGAAGTGGCAGCTTCCGCTAGGGCTGTGGAAGGCAACTCCCGGTTCGACAAGCCGGCCCTGGATTGATCCAGTGGAGTCGCAGCTGTCTCTGCCGAAGTTCCTGATTCTTGGCGTGGCGATGAAGAAGATTCCTAGTTAGATGAGCTGGCCCTGGATTGATCCAGCTGAGTCACGGCTATCTCTGCCGAAATCTGTGATTCTTGGCGTGGCGATGAAGAAGATTCCCAGTTAGATGAGCTGGCCCTGGATTGATCCAGCGGAGTCACAGCTATCTCTGCCGAAATCTGTTGTCGTTACTTTGTCGGTGAAGGAGATTTCCAGTTAGATGTGCTGGCCCTGGATTGATCCAGCGGAGTCACAGCTATCTCTACCGAAATCTGTTGTCGTTGCTTCGACGTTGCGGCCTGGCCAAGAATGAGGGGACTGGTCATGATGGAACTCATCATGGGTGCGTTCTCCAACATCTTAGCCGGGCTTGGTCTCCTTTGGAGGGGAGACGGTGCGTTCTTGGCTTGGTCCTTGTGTTTCGTCTGGTAGGTTTTGAGTATTGGTTCTGGGGCGGCATGTGTAGTTGGCGCCGTGGGGCCTGTTGTAGGAGTCGCTGTGGTGATTAGAGAATCGGCGAAGGTTATCGACCGCCGGTACGGCAAGGCTGTGGTTTCGGGTAGAATCCGCGGAGGGTCCTGGCGTAGCTTTAGCTGCAAATAGGCTCGTCCGCAGTGGATCCTGGCTCGAATGCCACCTAAGAAGCCGCTCCCAAGATTATGTCGTCGAGAATGGTAGGCTAGGAGAAATACCTGTGTTTCCAGCCGGTCGAGGCGTATCGTCGTTCTTATGGCCTGGGTGATCTCCTTATTTGTTCCGTCTGCGAGGCAGATTCTGGTACTCTCTGTCCGCCTGTTCTCGTGCGTCCCCATTTCTTCAGCCATCCGTTGGCTGACGAATGATCGAGTTGCGCCAGTGTCGAGGGTCGCTGAAAAGACCTTCCCATCGATGGTTACCAGCGCTGCGATCCTGCCCCCAGTCATCCTCAATGGGTGGGGCTCTCTTGTTATTGGGTGCGCGTCTCCGTCCGGATCCCGGTGGAACGGAGACCCGACCCGTTTCCCGACTCGTTCTTGCGGCAGCAGTTGATCGTTCGGACCTCCCGGTGGCCGCATTCCCAACAGAATAGCTTCTGCCGATTGGAACACGCCCTGCTGAAACGTCCATCCTCGCCGCAGTTCCGGCAGGCCCGTCGCACATCTATCGGTCGTTCTTCCTCTTGACTAATCACTCGGTTCGCGACGTCGGTTTCTCGGGTGCTGGGGTGCGCTGAGCCGTTGTTCCGTTGTCCAAAAACTGGGTTTGGATCCTATTGCCTGCGCCGATCCGGTGGTGCGCGATGCGTCACGGTCCCTGGCGGTTTCGTATGCGGATACTAGCTGCGTCAGCTCAGTGAGAGATCGAAAATCCTGTCCATCTGGTACTCCGAACGAAGGTTCTCTTAGATCCTATCTAGTTCCTGATCCTCAGTGTATCGGGCTCGCTGCATCATCAAACGTAGGTCGATCATATAATCCCGGAAGGGTTCGTTGGATCTCTGCTGCCGGCTCCGGATTGAGTCCCCCAGACGTTCGAAATATCGTGGAGGCAAGAAGAATTCCAGGAATTCCTTGCGGAAGTCTGTCCAGTTCTGGCCCTGCATGTGAAAAATCCTGAACCAGCCCTCAGCTTTTCCTGTCAGGAGACCTGATATGGCACGCGGCAGTTGCTCAGGGCTGCCTCCATACGACTCTACGCGAGGGGCCAAGCCCTGTAATTCGTCCTTCCGGCGATAGGATATCCAACGGGTGCCCATCCTGGTCCTTGATACTCGGATAAGCCTCCCAAAGGCTGCCAGGCACGGTTCAAGCTGTGGTTGATCCTTAAAGGGATATCCCGTGTGGGTACGGGGATGGTTGGCTTAAGCGGCTAGACTGCGTTGGCTCCTATGGGTGGATATCGTACTCGGCTACGGCGGCACGTCCTACGAAAGGATTCAATGTATGGTGGCGTTTGCTCCTGGGTAGTCGTGGCGCGACCGGTTACGGTTGATCCTGAGGCAGGATACGCGATGCGGTAGTGGTTCACCAGATCCTGGTATAGGACACGGGGCATAACAAGGACGTAACTTATGACGGGACACTTTTAGATGGGTCGCGACGAAGGCTCGATCTTTGCTAGCTTTTGTCTTACGATGTTCTCGACGCGAGTTTAACTTTGATTTATTCTCGATGTTGTCGCGGTGAAGGCTCGCACTTGACTTTTTTTTTTCTCCGCTTGAGCTCCACGTTATATGGTCTTTTGGCCACCGGCTACGGGCAGAGTATTCTACCGTCGCGCGGCGTTCCTCTTGCCCCGACGTCGCTGCTGCCTCCTGGGCGCCGTCCTCTGCCGCCGATGCTCGATCGGCCGCGCGCCTGTGGTCGTATCGCCGCTGCCCAACGATCCGGCCTGCGTCGTTGTCGCCGCTGTCGCGCCGTCAGCGCGTACGCAGCCGTGCCGCTGCCCGTTTCTCCTGAGCGAAAGTGATGGCGGCGGCCGCCCTGTCGCCTCGCGCCGTGCGGTCGCGTTGTCGCCCAACTCCGCCGAGGCGTTCGTTAATGACGCCGGCCAGCCGCGGGTCGGCAGAGTACCGTTGGCTATATTCTCCGGCGTCACCTGCCGTCTCCCTTTCGCCCACTTGTCTGCTGATTCGCGGTTGCCGATTTTCACAAACGCGCCCGTTGCTGATACCGGCGGCCGCGTGTCTTCGGACAACCGTTAGCAAAGCTGCTTGGCGTCACTTGCCGTGCCTTTTCCGCCTACGTGTCCGCTGATGCGCGGTTGCCTATTTTCGCGACGCGTGAGGGGCGCGGGTCGACGCTGTTGCTAGGGAGAGGAAAGAGAACCAGCCTCAGCTGTACTTGAGTCGGAGGGTCAAAGATTCGGTGCTCTCTTTTCCTGTTGATTTTTTTTGTTCCTGTTATTTCGTTCCTAAAGGACAGCGTCAAATTACAACGGATTCTTTCCAAGTCGGACAACATATCGCTTGCTCTGCTTTCACTGCTGATATTAGGGGCAAACACGGGGCGATGACGGGTCGGTTCCACCGTGAGGAAGCGGAGGCTCGTGTCTCACGGCACCGATTGGTGAAAATCTTTCTTCCTTCACCCGCTCTACTCTTACTCCTGATCCTATCCCTCACCGTCCCTAATCGGGCGCCATCTGTAAGGAAGTTCCTGTCTAGTGGCCGGGGTACAGACTCTCAGTCACGCCAGGATCCGGTCCGCATACAGAGAATTTGTATAAGGGAACCTGGAGAGGTGGATAGGAGCGCGGAGTGACGGGCGACACACTCCTGCCCAGCGCCCGCGTGGCGACAGACGCGATCTTTGGGAAAGGGGAGGCTTTGGGGGAAGGAGGACCACTGCTCACGGATGTCGTGCCAGCCTTAGGCTTTCCCGCGTACAACACCGTTTGCGGGATCCCCAGAGTATAGGAAATAGTACCGGGGAAGAATACGGGGGAGGGGGAATCAAAATCGCGAACACAGTGCCAGCCTTAGGCTTTCCCGCGTATAGTGTCGCGTCGTTCGACTCCCAAGAGAGGAGGAGAGGATTTTATCCAGACCGCGATGCCGCCACGCCCCACTTCAGGCCCACCAAGACCCAGGGTATGTATATGAAGTACAATAAAAGGGGTGATCTCGTCAATACTCATTCGCACACTTTATTACTCAATATTCCAGGGTATGGGGACGGGGAAAATCAATATCTCAAAAGGGGTCGAGGGTGTGTGTGTGTGGTCACGCGTCGTAACCAGCAGCGCAGACAATTGCGCATTTAATATGCACGTTGTTACAAGCGGGGCCGGAGGTGGTTTTCCCGATACTTGCGTATGACTCTTTCACCAGAATGGGTGGGGGGGTAACAGTTAGATTTTGGTTCTTACTTTACTGGCCCTACCTCCTACCATTGCACCATCTCTCTGTTCCCTCTCTCGCCTACGGCATCAGCTTACCCCTTCCCTTTCCTGCAGGAGCCCTTGAGATCCTTCAGATCCAGCTTCGGTGATCCTGCCACGCAGCTTTTGTCCTGGGCAAATCCTCGACATCGCGATTCGTAACTTTTATTCCGCGCACTCAACCGTTCGCTTCTTGTTTTAATTTCGCACTCTTCAGCCCTTCTATGACCGGCACGCGTCAAAAAAAATCCTCTGCCTGACCTCTGCTCCCAGCTTCTGCCGGCGCTTCGGCTCTGTCGCATCGGCTCGCCTACGCCGCTACAAGTGCGTGAGAGATAGCGCGATCGATCGCTCGCCTTAGCGTCCCTCTTTTCGGTTTTCGGTGGTGGTTTTCTCCTTTTGCGATTTTGTCGTCTTGAGTATTACCATTATGAGGGCGCCGGCGAGAACGGCGATCATGCTGCCCTGCTCTCTTTGGGTCGGCTGTTGATTCTCTTTTCTGCGTTCACTTTGACATTGGCGGCGTAGTTGGTTTTCTCTGGGTACTTTGCTCTTTCTCTGCTCTTTGTTATTTTCTCTACGCTGCTGTTGTTCTTTGTAATTTTCTCTGTTGTTCTGTGGCGTCGTCGTATAATTTCGAAGGGGGATTAGGGGCGCTGGGCCATGTTAATCCCCTCTTTGCCCTAATGAAACCTGCGTCTTTCTTCCCTTAATCGCTACTTTATTTATCCAACTTATCACTAAAAAATATCGAAAAACGGGCTAATGTACTAAAAAAACAAAAAATGATAATTAGGCTCCGCCCTGGTAATAATGGAAAACAAACTTAAACTCCTGAGATCGGCGGACTTTGGCACGCTTGCTCTCGCCCCTTTTCTGGGCCATCACCCTACGCCTCCTGGGCGAAAGTGGACGTTCCCTCCGTTGTGAGGGAACACTCCCTCTCAACTTCAACCCAAGGCATGGTCTGAATTGCATGCCTTTTGTGATGCCAGCCTATGGCGGCTTACATCTATGCTCGATCGTTTACAGATACAGCCGCTGGGGTTCACTTGCTTTGTGCCCCACTAAAAACCCTCACGGTTGCGCAGCGTTCCTATTAGAAAATTTACTTCGCTATATCAGGAAAATGGATACCTTTGATTTCCCAATCCATTGTTGGTCGGACTCCACTGGTTGCGAGAGAAGCCATCCAAGCTTAACGTATTTGTATCCAACAAAAACGCTGGAATTTAATAACTTACGAGGGATGGCACTATGTGCCAACTGAGATGAACCCGGCTGAAATTCTTTCGAAGGGAGCAGCGCCGCAGGATCTCTTGCATTCTTAGTTGTGGATGAATGGACCTTCCTTCTGGCAAGGCGAACGAAGTTGCTGACCTGAACGGTACTCGCCAGAAATCAACCTTCCCCCGGCATCCCCCGATGCATCTGGTCGGACAAGAAAAATTTCGTGGGCGCAAGGAACGAGTGGGATGACCTTCGTCGGCTATTCATGAGCGAGAAGCATCGCGCTGAAGTCCATAATCACTGCCTCAACAACAGCTTCGATTGGAAGTTCATACCAGCCCGCTCGCCTCATTTCGGGGGCTTGTGCGAGGCAGCAGTGAAGATGGCCAAACAGCACTTCTATCGCTCCGTGGGATCGTCACTCTTTGGCTTCGACGAGCCGCGGACATTGGTCTGCCAAATCCAGGCGATAATCAATTCTCGTCCTCTTATTTCAATTTCAGAAAACCCTGAAGATTTTGGCGGCCGGGTCATTTCTTAATTAGTCGCCGCTGATGGAGTTTCCCGAGCCAGACGTTACGGCTCTCAACTTCAATCGACTCGATCGTTGGCAACGAGTCACCTATGCCCAACAGATCTTTTGGAAACGTTGGAGTGAGGAGTACTTGACTCTGCTCCAACAACGTGCCAAATGGCGCACGCCACAACCTCGAATTCAGATCAACGACGTCGTCTGCATCAAGGATGAAAATTTGCTGCTACTGAAGTGGCCATTGGCACGAGTGATCGAGGTCATCACTGGAGCTGATGGTGCCGTGCGAGTTGCCATCCTGCGGACACCATCTGGAACCACACGTCGAGCTGTCAACAAGTTGTGCGTCCTTACCGTTAAGGATTCTGTTAAAAGCCCTGGTCTTTCAACGGGTGGGAGTATGTTCGGAGCAGCAACCGTCAGTAGCTCTTAAGAAGTCTAATTAGCTTAGTTATCTCTTAAGTTATCTATTGTACACTCATCTATTTTCACGCTCTCGATGCATACGCACACATACTCATATTCGCCGTGCGTACTGCTTGTATTGCATTGCGTTGGTTAACTTGGGTACATTCGTTAAAATTCGTCCCGAACGCAGCATCGGGTATCATTGTAAGACAACGCGCGCCTAACTGAATTGTTCGCAAGACCGCTAAAACGGTATTTTCCCCTAAACATCTTCACAGATGGATCAAAGCTGAAAAATAGGGTCAAGTGAGGAATATACTACGAACAGCTACCATTAGGCACTCCTTTAGGCTCGCTGATCCCTGTAGTGTCTTCCAAGCGGAGGTCATTGAATCGCATAAATATATATAGTGAAAATCAAACTGCAATCAAATCGCTTAATGCGATCTTCGCGAACTCGGCCACCGTTGCAGAGTGCCGCAAATCTCTTCACGAGATGGCTCAGCAATTTGTTATCAGCCTTGTATGGGTCCCGGGCCACCGGGACATCGAAGGCAACTGTGAGCAGACGAGAAGGCCAGATGTGGCACTTCAATATTCCTTCTCCAAGATAAGGAGGATACTCGTATGCCGATGGCCACATGTAGGCTCATAATACAGAAGCAATATAAGCGACTAATAGACAACAGGTGGCAATCAGTACCACGTTGTCGAATAACTCGGCAAACATGGCCAACTATAGATAGAAAGCGCATCTCTGAGCTATGCAAGCTTGACAGACGAAGGTGCAGCGCAGTCATACGTTCCCTAACGGGACACTAGCTAATAGGTACCCACCCAAATAGACTGGGCTACTCCTTTACGATTTTGAGAGCCTCTTTATTGTTATTGGCCTGGGCGATGTCAATGAACCAGATGATTTGATTAAAATTATTTTGTTAAACTCCACTTCTGTTGGATCTGGGATTGTAAAGATTAAGCCCCTTGTGGCCCAACTTCTCAAGCTTTTGACTAATTAGCAGCTTGGGTATTGATGCGGCCAGATTCTTAGCCAAAATTCGGTGGCTTTTTGTCCTCAGCTAGGCAGAAGTGGGTATTTTGAACCCTAAGGTCATTTAGGATCTTGACTATTAACCTGTCCTCCTCAGAAATAAGAGAGGACAGGGAGGCTTCAACAGAAGCCACATCCAGAACCCCAGAAATGGTTATGGGTCTTGGCTTGGGCGACTTCTTGGTTGAGGCGCTTGGAGTGGTTGAATCTTCATCATCCGGTATAAAGTCTTGGTTCCCGTCGCAGCAATACTAGCTGTTAGTCCTGTGGATCCAGAGTCAGGCTCTACCAGCGGGGCAAAGCGGGAGGAGGAGCGTTACGTGTAGGCTAGCAGGGACTTTATTCCTACCCTTTTTGGATACTTCGACGAAACGCTCAGTGCCTCTTCTTTTTTTGTTAGTCGGCAGCTGCCAGTTCACTAGTGGGAGTTGGTTGGTGTGTTGCGGTAGTGCTAAGGCCTCAATCTAGGGGGCCAGTATTTCCGACTGCTTTCCTGTTTGTTTTTCCACCGCCAGGGTTGGTGCCACTACAGTTGCCAGTTCTTGTGAGGAACCAGAGTCTATTGTAGCCACTGAGCAGATTAGCCTAGATGATACACCAGGGTCCGCGATCGTTGACGGTGAAGTTATCATCCTTACACAAGAGCATGATAATCGATACTTCATTAATAAAGAATTTGCCGTCGTTGTTCTTGTTACTGTCGTTGTAGTAGTGGTCGGGAGGCCCATGGTATTCTGCCACCGAGCTCTATCACTTGGCTGGTTTGTTAAGTCAAGGGAGCGGAGAGGAGGTGTTCGCCTCACCAATATCATTGAATTCAGGTTCAGAATCATCATATGACAATTCCAGATCCATTGAATGGTTCTGGGTGGTATCCATGGTGTCCACTCGATAGAATTTCACTGCACTTTGATTGTTTAGAAGTAGCCAAGAACAATGTAGCCCAATTAAAATCGATGAGTTTACCTTGACTTGAATCGGAGCTCACTTACTAGCTCGGCTGATTCGGTATACATACGCCACCATCCAATCCAAGGTCCCTAACGCTATTTGGCGTTTGGCACGCGGATTTGGTTAATCGGAGATGTAATCCCGCCGATTTGCGGCAATTTTCCCTCTGGTAGGGCCTACATGGGTAGAAGGCCCTGTCAAAAACTGGCCAAGTTCAATCAAAACGGAGATGAATCCACCAGAAGCCACAGCGGTAAATCTGTTTTTCACGCATAACGAATCATCGGACATATACGATGTGTTCACATCATACACGAGTTCCCTCAGAGCTACTGTGCGCATACTACCTTGTCTTCCAGCAAACGTAAACAAACCAGTGAACTCACCCGAACTGATAAATCTGTCGAAAATACAGTTAATCATAGCCGCACAACGAGATTTTTACCTAAAAGAGTACTCTTAGTTACTCAATAAAAAGACAATCTCCTCTTCGAGTTCCTTCAATACGTTAAATCCATTTATGGACTCGGAGAAGCTAACACCCGATTAACAAACGCAAGTCTTTCCTTAAACGAAAAACAACCAATCCTTCTTCCCAAGAAGTCCAAGCTTGCCACCCTATTCGTAGCATTCATACTTTCAACGTTGCTACACCCTGAAATACAGTTCATGATACGAGTGGTAAGGCAAGAAATGTACATTCCCAGGCTCACCAATCTCGTGAAACATTGCATACGGCAGTGTGTTGTGTGCAAGCGCCATAAATTGGCAGTTTATGGCAGCACTACCTGTCGACGAGTGCGATTCCTCCCTCCAATTATATTTATACAACGCCCTGTACAATTAATATTTATCGACAGATTAAACTATAATAAATACTCAAGTCTAAATTAAACACAGAATATCAGCGTCCATTTACGTATTTTAGCAGATACTTAACACAATTTTGTCTTACTGCTTTCTTTATTGGTTTTATACTACATTCTTGAATGGATTTATACAACATTCTGCTGATATCACATTTGTTTCCACTAATATTTTGTTTGATATTTTTTATTCTTCCCAATTACAAACTTGTTAGCGATGTAAGTACTGCACACTTGCAGCAAAAAATTAACGATCCCGTACAGCTACTAGCGTAAGGTATACAAATTTAATATTCTTAATAAACCTACTTCTATACGTCCTCAATATCATAGGTAAATTTACCCTGCAGTTTTTCTTACTGGCATCTTCGTGACCTCGCACTATTCGCACTATTCGCGTGTTCCAGTTCTTCTCGAAGAGGCTTTCGGACTTCTGCGCGAAAGCAGACACTTTTGGTTTAGACAAGTGAGAACTAGTGCTGCAGGAACGTATCCAGAGGTTAGGCCAGCTGTTTTCAGAAGCCGATCGTGACTTCCGTACTACCATGACCTCTGGTGACAAGGATCATTCCGAAGTCATTTACAACAGTACCACCGACACTTTTTGTAAATGCAAAGACGAATTCTTTCGATTCACAATGCTTCTAAGAGAATTTCACGCGAAAATACCCGTGGTCACCCCCTGTCAAGATCCGAATCTATCGAGTTCCATACTGAACAACTCTATGAACGCCACCTCTTTCAAAATCCCAGCTTGCAACAGACGAAGTTGTATCACCTAAGAAACAAAAACAATTTCATTTGTGCGACGAGAATTTCCAATCCGCATGGGCAGCTTTACGCAAACGATACGAAAATAACAAACTTCTGGTTGACAACTAAATGAAGCACATTATCAAAACTAAAGAAGTCACGAAGGAGGATTATTCGGAGATCCAACGAGTTAAATCTCTTCTGTTCTGTTCCCTCTTTGGGAACAATCACTAGAGTCCCGTAAAGGGCGCTCAACATGAGATCACCTCAATGATTTCCTTACGGCGAGAATAGAAGTCTTAGAACGATTCAAAACAAATAAGCAGGTTGACAGTTCTGCTACAGGCTGTTCGAAATATATGTACTTTCAAGCAGCATAGCTCAATGTCCCATACGACAACTTCCGAAATACTGCAAAAACTTCATCACCTAAGACAGTGCATGACTTTTCAAAAGTAAACTCCCCAAGACCTTTTCGTATATATTAAAACGGAAAAATTTTTGCATAAATTGCTTTGCATATTTACACAGCAATGACATGTAAGAGCAGAAAGTTGTGTAGTACGTGCAACAGGCCACATTACACACTCTTAGATTTTCCGCCCAAATCGCAACCAGTCTCCATACATCAGTCAAGCCTTTTAGCACAATACACTATCTTCGGATGGATAGTTAGCGGTCCCCTCGCTAACGCTGACAATGCATACGCCTTTTCAACTCTCGCTGATATCGAATCAGAGTGTATAAGTTTAAAGCTGAAGAAAATTTTGGGAAGTAGAAGAAGTCCCACCGTCCTATAGCTAATGTGAGGATGATGAGCTTTGTGAAAAGTTTTACACCGATACCACCCAAAGACAACCAGATGGACGTTGCATGGCTCGCCTACCGTTCAAATCTAGCCTTCCCGAATGTATTTCTCTTGGCCTGTCAAGGGTAACGGCAATTTGCCAATACGCTCGGATGCAAAAAACGTTAGAGAAAGATTCCAATATTAAATCTCTATATAATAACGTGTTAGCCGAATATATTTCTCTAGATCACATGTCCGAATCTAGACCTAATGAAATTTGTCGGCAGGGTAAATACTTCTCATTATATCTGACTCATCATGATGTATTCATGCGTACACTAAACTCATAGTTGTATTCAACCCCTCTCGACGCACTTCGTCCACTTTATCGTTGAACAACGTCCTGCACAAAGGACCCGTCCTTCAGGGAGATTTTCTCGGAATCCTCCTCAATTGTAGAATGTACCGATACGGTTTCAATGGTGACAATGGTGAGATGATGAAAAAATGTGTCGGCAAATTGTTGTTCACCCCGACGATCGTGCATACCAATGGATACTCTTCCAACCCAAACAGTTTGCGATCATGAAGGATTACGAACTCTAAACCCTGACTTTTGGGGCGAATTACGCCCTCTTTCTCACCATTCGAACTGTCAATCAGTTAACATCCGACTGTGAGAATTCCGTCGAGAATTGTCCTCCATGAAACATTTGTTGACAATTTTTTGGCAGGAGAACACACTCTTGAACGCGCTGAACTAGCTCAATCTCAAATTAGAGCAGCACTGAAATCCGCACACTTTATTCTCAATAAAAATACTGCAAGTCACGGGAAACTCTTATGCCACATCCCAAACGATGAGCGGCTGGACAGTAATTTTCAAAAAATTCCGGACTCAAGCATACCACGCACATTAGGCATTCAATGGGATGCCAAAAAATATGTCTTTCAATAAAACATTAATATTCCAAGCCCAGCTCAGGCGATAACGAAGCGATTAATCGTATTACAAACGTCCTCTCTATTCGACCCAGAAAAATGGCTTACGCCAATTATCATCCAGACAAAATGACTTCTCCAGTCCAATTAGAACGAAAGCCAGGAATGGGACGACAATGTGAAGCCGAACATTCTGGCAAAATGGAATACATTTCTCCAGGAAGCATCCATCGAAATCCCGCGTTGAACAGGGTATATTCCCAATGCGAATTTTGTGACTATTCCGAAAACGCGAACTGTGGTACAATTTATCTCCGGTCATCCGAGCCATTCGGATCAGTGAGAACACGGTTAATTGTAACCAAGAACAATGTAGCCCATTAAAATCGATAAGTTGACCTTGACTTAAATAATGCGGAGCTCACTAACTAGCTCGTCTGATTCGGCATACAATAGAGACTACGCTTCTCCTAGAAGCCGATTTAGGAAAACTCCTAAACGAGTGAAAAACTTTTGTCGCTTATCGTACCGCCACCACCCAATCCAAGGTCCCTAACGCCATTTGGTGTTTGGCACGCGAATTTGGTCAAGAAGAAGCCGAACGTTGGCGCAATTTCGTCTAAACCGCGAGCGAACACGTTTCCGAACATTAAAGCAGCCGAGAAATGGAATTTCATACCTCCCCGTGCTCCGCACATGGGAGGCCTCTGGGAAGCAGCAGTAAAAAGCTTCAAAAAACATTTCACTCGAGTAGCAGGCCAAACAACCTTCAATATTGAAGGTTGATCTTGACGAAAATTGAAACAGTTGTTAACTCTAGACCACTTTGTATTACGGCATCAGACGTAGAACAATAACTCCCTCTAAAGCCTGGTCATTTCTTACAAAGTGCGCCTTTGACGGCGTTTTCTGAGTTTCTTAAGGAGAATTTACTCAAAAATCGCTGGCAAAGGCTCAAGATTATTTATCACGAGTTCAGCAGACGATGGTGCCACGAGTATTTACATGAACTCCAACTAAGATATAAGTGGAAACGGCCAACCCAAAACGTCGCCATAAACGACTTAGTCGTCATCAAGGATCGCTGTTGTGCTTCCACGTACAGGCGTCTCCGCAGAGTAACTAAGCGCTATCCGGAACTGGACGGCCATAACCGGGTGGTCAACCTCCAGACCAAATCAGGAACCTTGTCACGACCCATCGTAAAGCTCATTGTCTTGCTGACCAACAAGCAATTAAGTTGCCAATTACTAACTCGACCTTTATCTCTCTTTTCCAGCCAACAAGTTTTCAATACTTGACTAATTCCGTTCCTTTTTTCACAGATGGGATTCAAGTGCATTCACTTTGATCGACGACGGACAGTACGCAGACTGGGCTGCGTAAACTCCTTGGCCTCGACGCCTTGTTTCCACGAGTGCGAATCCAAGGACGTGTGCCACAAGAATTCAGTAGTTTCTGGAGACCTGCACCACACGACCCTGAATGTCGATGACGCTACCACTCACGGCTGAAGCCCACCGCTGAAGCCAGTTCCGAAGCCGAAGAAGATTACTTCAAAGCCGCGTCCAACCCCATACGAGTGGGAGTCAAGAAAAAGCGAAGGTCGCAGCGAGGACGACAAGGCCAAGGGCCACCAGAGTCAATCGAGGACGAAGGACAGCGCACGGCGTTCACGGAGCCCATCGTCAGCCCAGTCGCTCCCATAACTGAGGGAGGGCAGCTTGGCACGCCTACAAGCCGTTCTTCAATAATCGCCACCTGGCAAGAGGAGCCGGCAGGCTTGGCTCAAAGACCAGACCTAGTTATTAGCCTATTCACACTGAGCACCGTTTACCGTCTATTTCTTAGACGGTGCATAAGGTTTTGCCGTCCCGAAATTTCCCAGTTAGTTCCACCGTCTATTTTGAATGTTCCTAAGCCGCACGTTTTTATGCGATATTTAGCCGATGGTTTTCAAATGCGACTCTAAAAAATTGGCATTCACAATGAAAAAAATGAAATTAACTGTGAGTATGTAAACAATGACCGCCAAAAAACCAAAACAAAAACACAATCTAAAATGGAAGGAGCATCAGGTGGTAAGTTTATACATATATATGTTGCATTCGAAGGTCTTCGATAACTGAAAATCGGTGAGAAGCGAAGGGGAATAGTCACGAACCGGTTGGCAGCGCCAAAATTTGAGGGGTAGAAATAGTTGATACTGGCGCCCTCTAGTCGGGGGATCCTAGAAGAAGTAGGAGAGGACCGCGCTCTGTGATCCCGTTCGGGAGAGAAATCTCACCCACCAGCGTAGTCCCGGTGCAGATACTCCCACAGAGAGTAGGCCATGCCCTTGAACCAAGTTCAAGGGCAATGGAAGAGAGTAGAGAGCGGCCGGTCACCGAGGAAAAAATATATGGGGAGACTAAGCCTAGTGGGAGTAGCGATCAAAAGATCAGTCAGCGTAGATCCAGACGGGTATGCTTCTGGTGTTGCAAGAAAAAAAAAATTTTTACATGAAAGTGGAATTTTTCAAAGGGAGTGATATGAGGATGGAGTAGTGGCCATCAATATTACTCTACTATAACATTACAGAAGCCTAGGATCAGGAAAAGAGACTTATTCCGAACTGACCAGGAGAAAAAAGGAGTCGATTCAACCAAGATATCCAAGTGAGTCCGTTCCATAGGAAGGGGGAGAAATTTTATATTTCTTCTTGGAAACTCATAGGGGATCGTGTCCGGTTCCTTCCTCCGGAACACCCTTATTTTTTTGGGTCTCAGGAGAGAACTCTTGTACCATCATTCCTGGCCCCAGCTCTGCTCGGGAGTGGCCGAGAGAGGAGCAAACCGAAACAAGTAGAGCCCGTCAGAGACCCCCAAAGTATCACATAAGTTATATTAATTTATTATAGTCTCTGTCCCTATTTATTTAATTGTATTCTCCTATATTTAATTATTAATGTTATATTTATTTATATTTAGACATATTTATATTTATTAATTTATTTATTTGTAATGAGGGGGGAATTAGTAGGCCGAAAATTCACTTTAGGGTACTTCAGTGTTCCGGTGACCGATGAGGAACTATAGAAGTTGGCTCATCGATGCACGGAGCTGAGGAATCTGGAAAGAAAGAAAGTAAGCCCACACAGTAAATTTGTTTTTTTTGTTTGGTACATAATTTGCACTTATCTGACAAGAAGCAGGGGCTCTCGAGTGGGAATTGGGTTTGGCACTGGTAGAGGAGAAGCCGCGACCAGTAAGCTAACTTTCCGATGCCTGGTGTGCGCAAAGGGAGCCTAAAAAAATACCCTGCGTTAGATGAGTGCGGATAGTATTTGATAGTTGCTTTCCCTGCTAACCGCTGGAGGAGGATCGGGAGGAGTAGTTCCTCGAAGAGATTTTTGTTTTTGAGTGGCCCGTGGAGACATAAGTCGACCACGCGTTGCACTCGGAACAGCTACGATTTCCGTGTAGAGCTTCCGGTTGAGTAGCAGGCCAGAAGTGGCCAGTGTAGGTAAGTGATCGCCCTTGACTCTCGATCTTCAGTAAAAGATGGGACGAGTCAACAGTGCTCGCGAAGACTAGACGGGGGATAGGGTTAGACGTAGAAAACCGGGTGCGGAGTTAACTCCCGAAGGTGTTGTGGTTCCTTTCCCCCTTTATTTATTTCTGTTTTTTTTTGTCGTATTTGGGATTTTGTGTGGAAGTTCAGCGTGTAGGGGTTATACGTGACGGTTAAAAGGTTGTTCTGGGGAAAAAACAAAGAATATATACACCTAGTTTAGATACATATGATAGTTCGAGGAGTTAGGGAGATATTGATGAGTAGGTATAATTTGCGGTCCAAGCTGGAAATGACTCGCAGGACTCCTCCACCAGGCAAGCTCCAAGAAAGGATGCAAGACAAGGAAGCACAAGGTGGGGTGGGAGGTGAGAGTGACAGCTGGAATCCACCACCGCTGCCTTCCGAGATTCTATCAGGAGTCAACGTCGCTATAGCACAGGCTCAAGAAACTTGGAGGGGAGGCATGGCGGATACCCTAAGCAAGACGATGCAGGAGGAGATTCGTCGGGGCTTTATGGAGCTAATATCAGCCAGGACGCGAATTGTCAGCGAGAGCAAGAATTCCTCGAACAGGGACCCAGCACCGGAACCAAGCCGAAACGAGCGCATAAGCAGTTTGTGGAGAATCACCAGCAGCCTCCAAGGAAGCCGGCGAGGCTGAGCCAGAACTGGCGCTGAGGAACAGCCAAAGCAAATTTCGATCCGGGTGCTGACAGGCGCAGTCCGGAAACATCTGGTGACGGAGGAGTACCAACCATCCTCCCGCTGCTAGATAGACGAGAGGATTGGAAAGAAGCGAGATGGGGCCGGGTCGACAAGTGGGATATTCACTTCGACGGAGACCCGAATAAAATGACGGTAGAGGATTTTGTCTTCAGGGTCGAGTTCCTTCGGAGGCAAAATAGACGCTCATGGGACGAGGTCCTGGACAATTTCCATCATCTCGTCCAAGGACAGGCTGCCGAATGGTATTGGCAATTTGTGCCAGAGCGACCACCGGAGGTATGGGATGACCTGAAGGATGAGTTGGTGTCCCGTTTTCGAGCCATGGGCGGCGAATTTGAGCGGCTACGCGCTTTACATGAGCGTCGCCAAAAATCTGGCGAATCCGTGGAGGACTACTTCAGAGCGATGCGCAGGCTGGCGGCTAGACTCACCACACCACTAGCTGAGTCAGAAATGGTCAGAGTGGTGAAAAAAGGACTCGAGGATGAGATCGCTCGCTATGTTTATGCGATTAGAGTCCATAGCTTGGAGCAACTCAGAGAAGAGTGCTTAGAGGTGGAGTTCCACTTTCGATGACGGGAACAGAAGTCAGCTTTTCGTCCAGTAGCTAAGCTCCAATCAGTCGGGAGGCGAGTGGAGGAGCTCGAGCCCGAAGCTGAGCTGTTGGAAGAAGAGGAAGCGGTGTTGGTAGAGGAAGCTCACCTGGCAAATAAACCCGGACTGAGTTGCTGGAACTGCGGCCAGGTTGACCATGGTTTTCGGGACTGCGTGGCGAAGGAACGAAGGATATTTTGCTACCGCTGCGGGAAGCCTGATATGTTCACACCAACATGTCCCAATTGTTCGGGAAACTCACGAGCGAGCGTGATGAAGGCGGGAGATCAGCGCTCGGTACAGAAACCCGCAAAAAGATAATTACCAATATGAAAATGGAAGTAAACTTAGATAAAGTAAATAGGTTAAGTAATAATTTAAAGTTCTTACCGGCCGAAGAAAGGATGAGGAAATACCTGGAGGTGCGAAATCGAATTTTCAACTATAGGCAGCTGGAAGGAAAACGCGAGGTCAGCCGTAAACTCCAAAAGGCACGTTCAAGCAAAGGAGACAGACCCTTAAGGAGGTGGCCGAGGCCGTTAGACGAGGAACAGGACGCGATCCCATAGCATTTGCCGAGGTGCAGATCCGAGGACATCGGATCGTTGGACTCCTGGACACGGGCGCATCCGTAAGTGTCTTAGGAAAGGGTAGCCGGGAGCTCCTGGCCGATCTAGGAACAGAATTTCAAAATTATGTTTCTATTGTTAAGACAGCCTCGGGGGAGGATAAGCCCATAATTGGGAGGATAAAACTTCCAGTAGAGTACAATGGAAGAAGTAAGGAGGTTTTATTCTACCTATGCCCACACCTTGAGCAGTCCATGTACTTGGGAATGGATTTCTGGAGGGCCTTTGCATTGGCTCCTACCGTTTTGGGAGAAGATACCGGAACAAGTAACGAGGCTCAAATAGCGGAAGTCCATATGTCCCAAATTAGCCAGTACACGGAAGATCGCCAGGAAGAAGCGGACGTGGACGCTTGGGATCTGGAAAAGAAGCAGAGGGAGGAGTTGGAACAGGTAAAGAACGAGTTTCTCACCTACGAAGATGCCGGATTAGGGGTAACGGAGGTAGAGCAGCACCGAATCGAGTTAGTGGAGGGCGCCACACCCTTCAAGGATCAATATTACCCTCAATCCCCAGCGATGCAAGAAGTGGTCTGGGCCGAGGTGGACAAGATGTAAGAGCTAGGAAGTTAGCGATAGTCTATGGAGCAACCGTACGACGGTGGTGCGCAAGCCAAACAAAAACCGCTTCTGCCTGGACGCACGGAAGCTAAATCAGCTCACCGTCGAGGATGCTTATCCTCTTCCCAGCAGCGAGGGCATTCTGTCCAGAATCGACCAGACGCACTACATTTCTAGTGTCGACCTGAAATTCGCGTACTGGCAGATAAAGTTGGACCCAGAGAGTCGAAAGTGCACCGCATTTACCGTGGCTGGTCGTCCACTGTACCTGTTTGTGATGATGCCCTTCGGCCTGTGTAACGCGGCTCAGAGGTAATGCCGTGTGATGGACAAAGTAATCCCGACCCAGCTCAGATCCAATGTCTTTGTGTATTTGGATGATCTTTTAGTGGTAGCCCCGGATTTCCAGACGCACATGCGATATCTCCGTTTGGTGGCCCAGTGTCTGAAAAGAGCGAATTTGACGATCGGGTTACAAAAATCCAAATTCTGTTTCAAATCACTGAAATATTTAGGTTTCATCATAGGAGATGGAACCCGAAAGGGTGATGGCTATCCAAAGAATCCCGAACCCCACTTCAGTGAAGGAACTACGGAGCTTCCTAGGAACGGCGGGATGGTATAGGCGTTTCATCAAGGATTATGCCTCCATCGCGGTACCGCTCAACGATGCCTTAAAAAAGCACCCGCGGGGGAAATTCACCTTATCGATGGAAGCGGAAACGGCCATACATTCCCTGAAAAAGTCGCTCACCACGGCCCCAGTATTGGTACATGCCGATTTCAAACGTCCATTTTATATCCAGTGCGATGCCTCCAATTTCGGAGTAGGAGCAGTATTGTTTCAGCTGGCAGAGCGGAAAGTGGAAAGGCAGAGCGGCCGGTTGCCTTCTTTTCCGCCAAGTTGAACAAGCACCAACTAAACTATTCGGTGACCGAGAAAGAATGCTTAGCTGCGGTGTTGGCGGTAGAAAAATTCAGGCCTTACGTGGAATTGATGTCGTTCACGGTAATTACCGATCATGCCAGCCTGAAGTGGCTAATGTCTCTGAAAGACCTCAACGGGAGGTTGGCAAGATGGTCCCTGCGTCTGCAGAGATTCGATTTTCAGATTGAACATCGCAAGGGAGCCGAGAACATCGTGGCGGATACGCTCTCACGCTACATTGAAGAAGTGCACTTGGACCCATCCGATATCCTCGGGTTCCAGACGACCGAATTCGAAGCCGAAGATTTTAAAGAAATGAGAGAGGAGATAAAAAGTAAGGTGTTGCCAGACTTACTGGTGGAAGGAAGCCTGATTTTCAAGCGTATGTCCTTCGCCCAGGTGGACGACCAAGCGGAGGGTTCCATATGGAAATTGTGGATTCCCGCGGGCTTGACCGCCACTCTCGTCGCAAGTGCACACGAAGACCATAAAGCGGGGCACGGTGGGATGAAGAAGACGCTCCATCGTCTGAAAAGACATTATTACTGGCCAGCTATGACCTTACAAGTACGTGAGTACATACGGAACGATTAATAAACTTAAACCTTTATTTAACGCTGCAATTCGCACATCCCTTGGAGCACTACGCTCAACCCCTATACCCAATCTGCTCTTCGAATCAAACATACCCACAATAGAACAAAAAAGAGACCTTATCACAGCCAAAACCTACAAAACAGTATTAAACAGTTCAAACTCACCTCTTCACAAATACATTAAAAAAAACGGAAACAAACAAATAAGTAAATTAACGTCAACACTGGAAAAAGTTATTATCTCATGCAAAGAACACAACATTCCCTACCTCCCACCACCAAACAAAAAAATCACCCCCCAATGGCAATTTCCCCTTTTCTTATCAACACTACACTACAAAAATTTAGCAAACCCAACACACCACCAAGCACATACAGACAACAATTTCTTGAACTCAAAGACAAATACCACACTCACAAATTCATATACACAGACGGATCCCTACAAAACAGCACGGCAACTTTTGCCATTACCACCGAAAAAGAAATCCTGAAAAGATGCATTCTACCCCACTACTCATCTATCCTATCAGCCGAAACCATAGCCATTCTTGATGCAATAAAATTAGTTCATAAAAAAAAAGGAAAATACATAATTTGCTCCGACTCCCTCTCATCGATTAAATCCATCTCCAACATCAACAACAATAATTTATATCCTAGTACCATTAGAACCCTCCTCACCAAAACCGCCCCTAAAATAAAACTCCTTTGGATACCTAGCCACTGTGGTATTGAAGGCAACGAGCTAGCCGACTCTACAGCCAAATCCACATATCATATGCCCCTACATTACACTCCCAATCTTAACACAACAGACATAAACAAATTCCTTGCCAATGAACTAGCAGAAAAAATCAAACGAAACATAGATCTCTGCAACAGATGGTACCAACAACTAAACCCAAACCTAACATACACAAACCTGTACCTAAAAAATATGAATCAAAAAAGGATCACACGTAGTGACCAAATTAAGATAATTAGGCTCAGACTAGGACACACACGATTCACACAACAACACTACTACAACCCTGGCAACATCCTACCCTGCCCTAACTGCCACACAACAGACGATCTTAATATTAAACATATCCTCACTAACTGCACCGCAGTTTCACACCTTAAAAACCAAATCTTCCAAAACACATGCCCCATATCCATCCTCGAAAACCCAACCACCGAAAACATCTCCAAAGTCATTGAATTCCTAAAAAAAACTAACATATATCACCTCCTTAAATCCCAATTAAAGTAATCGAAATTTATATGTAAATATGTAAATATACAAATCCTAGCTCTTAAATACCTCTAACAAGCCGAAGGCCTTTGCAGCCAGCGCTTTAGATACTAAGTTAGTGTTAATTTAAATTATAGCTAACTATTATAAATAAATAAATAAATAACATACGGAACTGCACCAAATCTAAGGCACCGAATTACCGCAGCCAGGTGGAGATCGGACGGGAGGTGGTCACCGAGAGGCCCTTCCAAAAACTCTACATTGACTTTCTGGGAAAGTATCCACGATCCAAAAAGGGACAGGCCTGGATTTTCGTCGTGGTGGACCACTTCTCCAAGTTCACCTTCCTGAAAGCCATGAGGGAAGCGACCGCGGCGAATGTAGTGCAATTCCTGGTACAGGAAGTTTTTTACAAGTTCGGGGTACCCGAGGTGCTACACTCTGACAACGGGAAGCAGTTCCTATCAAAGACGTTCCAGGACATGATCAGTGCCTTCGGGGTTAGACACCTGCGCACGGCAGTCTACTCGCCACAAAGCAATGCAGCTGAGAGGGTAAACCGTACTGTATTGGCTGCGATAAGGACATACTTAGAGAAGGATCACCGAGACTGGGATATGTACTTACCGGACATCGAAGTATCCATCCGCGACTCGATACATGAAGCCACCGGCGTTACACCTTTTTTCGCGGTGTTCGGGCACCAAATGTTCCTGAATGGAAATTGCTACAGATTGGCGAGGAAGCTGCAGTCCTTGACGGAGCATGAGGTGCAATCTTTAGATCCCGCCGACAAGAGTCAGATCATTCGCGAGCACATAAAAAAAAACCTTCACCAAGCATATGAGCGTAGCAGCCACCGCTTCAACAAACGGGCCCGCATGATCTATGCCAAACCGGAGCAGGAAGTCTACAGGCGCAACTTCACCCTCAGCAACTTCAGCAAAAACTACAATGCTAAGTTCGCTCGCAAATACCTAAGGTGTCGCGTCGTGCGCCCAGTTGGGAACAACGCCTACGAGCTGGAGGATCTGGCGGGAATACCTGTGGGGATTTTTCACGCCAAAGACCTCAAGTTATAAAGAAAGTCTGGAAGAAGAAGAAGAAACAGTAGATTAGATGCTCTCACGGGGAACCTGGGAATAGCGTGGGTGTATGCCTACGTTGGGCGCTGCAAGAGGACCGGGGATAGCACACTGCAAGACCGAGGAAAGTAATTCGAAAAGAGGGTTACTCCTTCGATGGTTGCGAATAATTCTATGCGTCCAATGTTCGCACGAATTTTCGCTAGGTGTTGCATTCGAAGTTCTTCGATAACTGAAAATCGGCGAGAAGCGAAGAGGAATAGTCACGAACCGGTTGGCAGCGCCAAAATTTGAGGGGTAGACCTAGTTGATACTGGCGCCCTCTAGTCGGGGGATCCTAGAAGAAGTAGGAGAGGCCCGCGCTCTGTGATCCCGTTCGGGAGAGAAATCTCACCCACCAGCGTAGTCCCGGTGCAGATACTCCCACAGAGAGTAGGCCATGCCCTTGAACCAAGTTCAAGGGCAATGGAAGAGAGTAGAGAGCGGCCGGTCACCGAGGAAAAAATATATGGGGAGACTAAGCCTAGTGGGAGTAGCGATCAAAAGATCAGTCAGCGTAGATCCAGACGGGTATGCTTCTGGTGTTGCAAGAAAAAAAAAATTTTTACATGAAAGTGGAATTTTTCAAAGGGAGTGATATGAGGATGGAGTAGTGGCCATCAATATTACTCTACTATAACATTACAGAAGCCTAGGATCAGGAAAAGAGACTTATTCCGAACTGACCAGGAGAAAAAAGGAGTCGATTCAACCAAGATATCCAAGTGAGTCCGTTCCATAGGAAGGGGGAGAAATTTTATATTTCTTCTTGGAAACTCATAGGGGATCGTGTCCGGTTCCTTCCTCCGGAACACCCTTATTTTTTTGGGTCTCAGGAGAGAACTCTTGTACCATCATTCCTGGCCCCAGCTCTGCTCGGGAGTGGCCGAGAGAGGAGCAAACCGAAACAAGTAGAGCCCGTCAGAGACCCCCAAAGTATCACATAAGTTATATTAATTTATTATAGTCTCTGTCCCTATTTATTTAATTGTATTCTCCTATATTTAATTATTAATGTTATATTTATTTATATTTAGACATATTTATATTTATTAATTTATTTATTTGTAATGAGGGGGAATTAGTAGGCCGAAAATTCACCATATAGGATAGGCAGGAAGGGAAGTTAGGAGAATTAACTAAGTAAAAGAATTATGTATAGCCCCATAGTATTCAGATGAAAATTATAACGTTGTTAATGGAAGGCTAATTGTTTGTAATGGGGGGAGGGGGAACCAACACCAAGGGGGAGTAAGATAACGCTGCCCATGGCAGGGAGATTCAAGACGTTGATAGGATATGGATCTTAGGCAGTGAGGGTACGTAGGAGGTAAAACATCCATACCTCGCCCTCCGGTCGCACAATAAGCCAACAAATTGGACATCTCAGACTCAAAAAAAAAGAACAAACAACAATATGTATACATACAACGCGGATTCTACTAGACATTTGACCTACATGACTCACAAATAGACGTGGAGCTGGCCAGCTCCAATTTGTTGGCTTATTGTGCGACCGGAGGGCTTGGGAAACACCCAGCCCTGGGATGACTGGCTAGCCGACCTTGCCCCACCACCAAGAGGTTCGTAACATATATATATTGTTAATTTAATAATTTCATTGTTAATATTTGAAAACAATGCAGATAATAAGAAAAGAGCTGGCGGCGGCAAGCTGCAGTGGACCACGGAAATGTAAGTAATGCTGATAGACATTTGGCAGAAAAGTATTGATGATTTGCGGAGAGTTCGCAAGAACTCTCATGTTTGTATGGAGATGGCGGATTCATTGAAGGAGGCTGAGATCGATGCTGGGATGGATTGGAGAACATGACCAGAAAATACAAGTAAATGTTCTTGAATTTGAAATTGAAATTCACCTAATTTGTATACCTTGTAGAATGGAGAAGGAGAAAGTAGGGCCAAGTGGAGGTGCTCCATCTGGATGGAAGCATTATGAGAAGTTGAACTCCTTCTTGGGATCTTTCCGGGTAAACAATATGGAGCAGAACACGGTGGACAACGGCAGTAAGTTAAAACATAGATGTTCTTAACAATATATTAATAACACTACTCGACAAATTTCAACTTTTTTTTCCTCTGTCTCCAAAAATGACTTTTTCTAATAGATTGGGAGATTTAAAATTTTTTTAAGAATTATGGTTTTTTTTCATGGAGTAGTTTTTTTTAAAGAATTTTTAAAAAATCTGGTATTTTTTGTCATAGGTAGTGCTTCTATTTTTCACATAACTCACATTTCATACAACTGGTTGTACTGAACTTTGCAGTTAAAAAGCTGATAAATGCAGCTATAAATCCGACTCAGACACTTTGTAGCAGAAACTTAACGTCTGGCAGATATTAAGCTTCCAAATTGAAATTTCATCATTTTTTTTGGTATTTTTTACCCAAAATTTTGATTTTGAAACTTCAGGAAAAATCAAAAAAAAATAAATGAATGCCTGGATTTTTGGTTTTAGATAGACACATTAATTACGCGTCGTTTAAGGTATCGCTTATAAAAATATAAAATCAAACGGCTAAGTTATAACCGTTTGACCAAAACGACCCAAAATGACTATTACCTGAAAAAATACCGTCCGGTACGTTTTTGGTCCAACTTCCAAAATGGGATTGCAAAAAAAACAAAAAGGACCTGTAATTTTGGTTTTACCGAGTCTTAGGTATTGATATATATCGGATATATATCCTACCTGGTCATATTTATTTGGGGTGTAGGTGTTGTGGACAGTTTTTTTCCTTATTCCTTATACCTAAGCCTTGGTGCGGATAAATATACATAAATACCTGTTAGGGTCAAATGTTGACCTTTTTCCTTTACAGGTGCTGGTCCCGCAGATATTTGACCTTTCTCCTTCAAGCTATTCATAAAAAAGGATATATAACTGTGTACCTATAGTATCCCTGCCTCAGTGTAGTTCTGACTTCCAGCAGAATACGATCGTGTGTTTTCGAAAAATACCAATTGTTTCTAATTGAAATGGACAACCCAAGTCGGTCAACTTCATGTGCTTACCGAGCAGACTCGTTTTGCTACATATATGGAAAGTATATGACCAGCAAAGAAGAAAAAATCGTTTTTACCGAAAAGTTCCAAGAACAGTATAAGGAAAACTATAAGATGTGGCCCAAAAGTATTAGCGAAGAGTGGGCTCCAAGCTGTATATGCAAAACGTGCAAATTGAATTTAACAGCATTTAATAAAGAGGATAGCCTATGGGATAGCCGAGATAGAAAAGAGCATTACACAAGAAAGAACTGGGAAAAACGGAACGAAAATACTTTGGGACATCACAACGTACAAAATGCAGCTCTTGTGAAAGTCCAAGACATTATATTACCACCATTGCACATTAAGCTAGGACTGATAAAAATTGTGTTAAAGCACTGGATTACGAAGGTGAATCGATGAATTACCTCAAAACTGTTTTTCCACGTCTGTCGCTGGCAAAAGTTAAAGAAGGCGTATTTGATGGCCCTCAAATTCGAAAACTACTAAAAGATGATGGATTTGAAAATATTTTATCTACGAATGAAAAAGCAGCCTGGAACTCATTCCGAATGGTTACAACAAATTTTCTTGGTAACAGAAAGAGTGATGATTACGTTAAAATCGTTCAAGACCTACTTAAGAATTATGAACAAATTGGAGCCAACATGTAACTCAAAATCCATTTCCTGCACACCCACTTAGACTTTTTTCCGCCAAACCTTGGGGATGTTAGTGATGAACACGGAGAGAGATTTCACCAATAATTAAAAGCTATGGAACGACGGTATCAAGGTGTTTGGAATGAGAATATGTTGGGCGACTATGTGTGGACTCTCATAAAAGAATCTGACTTAAATGACAAAAGAAGACAGACAAACCATTTTAAAAATAGTAACAAGCAATAACAATAAAAATATTTAAGTATCATAACACTTAAATAAATTCAAGTATTTTTCGGTATTTTTTCAGATAAAATGAGATTTGGGTCGTTTTGGTCAAACGGTTATAACTTAGCCGTTTGATTTTATATTTTTATAAGCGATACCTTAAACGACGCGTAATTAATGTGTCTATCTAAAACCAAAAATCCAGGCATTAATTTTTTTTTTTCGATTTTTCCTGAAGTTTCAAAGTCCAAATTTCGGGTAAAAAATACCGAAAAAAATGATGAAATTTCAATTTGGAAGCTTAATATCTTCCAGACGTTAAGTTTCTGCTACAAAGTGTCTGAGTCGGATTTATAGCTGCATTTATCAGCTTTTTTTAACTGCAAAGTTCAGTACAACCAGTTGTATGAAATGTGAGTTATGTGAAAAATAGAAGCACTACCTATGACAAAAAATACCAGATTTTTAAAAAATTCTTTAAAAAAAACTACTCCATGAAAAAAAAAAAACATTCATCAAAATTTTTAAACATCCAAATCTATCAGAAAAAGTCATTTTTGGAGACAGCGGAAAAGTCGTGTCGACTAGTGTAATAGGCGTTAATTAACAGATGCAGATCAATTCTTTTCGGAGGGAGCCATTATCGAGGTCGACCTGGACGGTTCCTGCAGCTCTGCCAGCAATGGTCCCCCGCCGAAGCGCACCAAGGTTGATGGCTTGTCGGTGCTTGCTGATGTAGCAAAAGCTAGATTACATGAACAGATAGAGTTCCACAAGAAGCAGATCGAAATGGCTGAGCTGCTGGGCAAATGAATGGATGCACTAGTAAGCAGTCAATCCAAATTCCAGAATGATGTTTTGGATTGCTTGAAACAAAACAAAAATGAAAAAATAAGTTTCAAAATTGTATTTTATTTTTTATTTATTGCGATTTACGCAATATTTTGCTATAACAGATCGTATCTGTTCTGCTGACTGGTATCGGGCTGCTCTCTCTGCTCTGCTGGTAAAAGCTACCAACTATCATTAATTGCGCTGTTGTGCATATTAAAAATATTGTGCAGTATGCAACAGCACATAATTA
This sequence comes from Drosophila affinis, assembly GCA_037356375.1. Lineage (NCBI taxonomy): Eukaryota > Metazoa > Arthropoda > Insecta > Diptera > Drosophilidae > Drosophila > Drosophila affinis. The sequence continues at coordinate 24,545,529 of CM074802.1, read as the reverse complement.
TTGCGCTATTGGTTTTATGGTGGCTGTCGAGACCTTTTCCGATTATCCCAAACCTAGCTTTCAAATGACCAAAAGCTTTTTCTACAACTCGCCTAGCTTTAGATAAGTTGTAGTTGAACGTACGCTGTTCCAAAGAAGCGGATGTAGAAAATGGATATGCCTTCATTAGCCTTTTAGAAAATCGGAGCGCCAAGTCCCCGATTAGCATTACAGGCACCTGCACTCCTTCAATTTCCTTGGATTTTTCCTGAAGCATCTCTGAAGCTTCAATGCGTTTTTCAAGGCTTGACTTCCGATAGATCATGGAGTCATTAGTCATTGCACCTTCCTGCAGAGCCAATGTTTACATATGTTAATCTGTATCTAAAGTGAAACAAAATAAGAATACTGTAACCTCTTAAAAAAAACATAATTTCTTTGCAGTATCCTACCTATAATCAACTAGGGCAAACAATACGGTTGAATACTAGCCTTTATAATTGTGGTGGTCGACTGCCTCAGCTGCGGGTGGTTTAATTTCGATGCGGCAGCTATCTAGATTGAAAAGGAAGTGTACAAACCAATTTATTGTTTATTCTATATTTTTTTTAAAGTTTAAGAATGTACAGTTAAACTGTAAGGGTAAAATTACATATCAACTAATTAGACTAAAGGGCCAATGCCAATACTCAGACCCGGTGGGACTGATTATGGGCTCAGTAGCCGATAAGATCCCACCAACAGCCAAATTTAGTTAAGAGAAGAGCCGGTAGCCGAACAATTAAAGCTATTTAAATTAATTTAAGTTATTGATTAAGATAATTTTGACCATATTAGAACTAGTATCAAAGGAAAACAGATGGAAAAATAGGTTATAGTTACAGCAAAGGCTACGGAAAGATTCATAATCCGAGTAGTTAGAAAGACAGAGTTGTAGATGAAGAGGAGAGTAATGCCGAGTCGGGCGGAAAGGTACAGAAATACTAATAAGGTTGATGAGGGCAGTCGATTCGACCTCACCAGAGAGAAGCTTATGGCGGAAGAGAACTCCTTGGCAGGTTCTACGGGATTTAAGAGAGTGGAGGTTAATTAAGCGCAACCTACTTTCATAAGAAGGAAGATGGATCGAAGGGTCCCAATTGAGTCCCCGGAGGGCAAAGATGAGGAACTGTTTTTGTACTGATTCGAGCATATCCTGAAATTTTTGGTAATGAGGAGACCAGACACAAGAACCATATTCCAAGATAGGCCGGACCAGAGAAACATACAGAAGTTTTGTAGTATACGGGTCTGTAAATTCCTTAGACCATCTTTTGATAAATCCAAGGACTCCCTTGGCTTTGTTAGAGATAGTAGAGATATGAGAGTTGAAACATAGATTAGGTGCAAGGGTAATGCCCAAGTTGTTAGCTTTGAAAAGGCGTTGATGGATAATGTTATTGATAGAGTAATCGAAAAGGTAAGGCTTATTGCGCTGAAAAGTCATTATATTGCATTTAGAAATGTTAAGTGGTAGAATGTTGATTAGGCACCTGTTGTTAAGGGCATCAAGATCTGATTGCAAAGATAGTGAGAACAAGGGGTCACTGTAGGGAAAACATAGCTTAACGTCATCAGCATACATTAGAACACGGGAATGAGATAACATTTGTAGAAGATCGTTAATAAATAGGTTAATTAGCAACACCTGCTGAGACAATAACAGGTTTAGAGAGAGAGAGCAGTTAAAGCAGACACGTTGAGAACTGTTACAAAGGTAAGAATTAGTCCAGTATAGATGTTTAGTCGGAAACCCTAGAAGAGACAGTTTATGAATAAGTAGATTATAATTGACGGAGTCGAAGGCTTTACTAAAGTCAGTATAAACGACATCAGTTTGACACTGTTTAGCAAAACCCGAAGTTACGAAGGTGGAAAATTCAAGGAGATTAGTGGAAACTGAGCGACGTTTAATGAATCCATTCTGAGATTCAGAGAATACAGAACTACAAAAATGTTGCAGCTGAGAAATGATGATTTTTTCAAAGAGTTTAGGAATGGCAGATAAATTGGAAATACAGCGGTAGTTAGAGACATCAGATTTAGATCCCTTCTTATGAAAGGGTACTATATAGGATTCTTTCCAGACAGTGGGAAAGTCACCAGTCTTGAGAGACAAGTTGAAAAGTTTTAGGAGAGGCACACAAAGAGATTCAGCACAAAGTTTTAGAACAGCACTCGGAACCGAGTCTGGCCCAGTGGAGAACGAAAACTTGCACGATTTTAAATTTGTTAGGAGACCATCATAGTCGATGAAGGGGGGAAGGATACAGTTAGAACTATTTATAGGGATAGGATAAGAGTAACTACTACTAAAGTCGTTCGATGAGGCTAGGATAGAGGGAAAGTTAATAGATGGGACAGAGTAGCAACGTTGGAAAAAGGAAGCGAACAGATCAGCAATATCACAATCCTTATCGGCATAACTACCATTTAAGTGTAGAGAAGAAGGAAATCGGGAAGATTTACGTTTAGAATTAACAAACCTGAAGAATTGTTTAGGGTCACGTTTAAAGTTAAGCTTGCATTGGGTCAAGTATCTGTTGTAGCACAAAGTATTAAATAAGGAAAATTTCGATTTTGCAATTGAGTACTTCGAAAAGTCTGATTGCAAACCGGATTTTTTAAGCTTCTTGTACATACGGGATTTTAAATTCTTCAGATTTATTAATCTAGGGGTGAACCAGATAGGACCAGACAGATTTCTGGAGGGGGTAACTAAAGGAACATGCATGGGAAAGATGGAAAAAATAGAGCTATAGAATGCATTCGTGGCAGACTCAATTTCCTGCAGATCGTCAAGGAATGACCAATCCATCTGAGATAGGGTAGTATTCAAGGAGAGGAAATCAGCCTTCTTGAAGCAATAGATATTCGAAGGCTTAATAAGCGACATTATAGGGCTTGAAGATGGTAACATGAAGTCAATTGAAAGTGTGGGATGGTATGGATCTTCAGGGAATGATAGAGGCGATCCTCGACATACCAACGTGCTCGAAGCATCGGTAGTGAAGACGAGATCAAGGGTCCTACACATGCTATTGCGTATGCCATTTACCTGGCCTAACGATGTATCGGATAGAGAATCAACAAAGTCATGCTGCATAGATGGGAACATTAAACTTGAGTCATTGTATGGGGACCAAGTGACATTAGGGAGATTAAAGTCACCGAGGATAATAAGACGATCAGAATCACCACGCTGAGACAAAACGGACTGGAGATGGGCAGCGTGAAGCATATAAGTTGTAAATTCAGAGGACGGTGGAATGTAAGAGCATGATATGAATAAATTAAAAGAACACAGATGAATTTTAACAACGATAATTTCAATAGTGTTGAGCCCATCGATGGAAAAGAGTAGGGAAGTTAAGTCGGAACGAACAGCAATTAGGACGCCGTCATCTCTAGGTGGTCGATCAGATCTATATATCTGTCCGAGATTGAGGAATTGAGCCATGTTTCAGAGAAGGCGATACTGTCGAAATCAAAAGTTGCACTATCAACATGTAATTTGGTGAGCTTACTGCACAGGCCACGTACATTCTGATAAGTGATCTTTAGAAATGGGGAAGAATTCAGTTTTTTGAAGTAGATGGAAAATCAGTAGAAGGAGGTTTTAGATAGACACATTAATTACGCGTCGTTTAAGGTATCCTGCTTATAAAAATATAAAATCAAACGGCTAAGTTATAACCGTTTGACCAAAACGACCCAAAATGACTATTACCTGAAAAAATACCGTCCGGTACGTTTTTGGTCCAACTTCCAAAATGGGATTGCAAAAAAAACAAAAAGGACCTGTAATTTTGGTTTTACCGAGTCTTAGGTATTGATATATATCGGATATATATCCTACCTGGTCATATTTATTTGGGGTGTAGGTGTTGTGGACAGTTTTTTTCCTTATTCCTTATACCTAAGCCTTGGTGAGGATAAATATACATAAATACCTGTTAGGGTCAAATGTTGACCTTTTTCCTTCACAGGTGCTGGTCCCGCAGATATTTGACCTTTCTCCTTCAAGCTATTCATAAAAAAGGATATATAACTGTGTACCTATAGTATCCCTGCCTCAGTGTAGTTCTGACTTCCAGCAGAATACGATCGTGTGTTTTCGAAAAATACCAATTGTTTCTAATTGAAATGGACAACCCAAGTCGGTCAACTTCATGTGCTTACCGAGCAGACTCGTTTTGCTACATATGTGGAAAGTATATGACCAGCAAAGAAGAAAAAATCGTTTTTACCGAAAAGTTCCAAGAACAGTATAAGGAAAACTATAAGATGTGGCCCAAAAGTATTAGCGAAGAGTGGGCTCCAAGCTGTATATGCAAAACGTGCAAATTGAATTTAACAGCATTTAATAAAGAGGATAGCCTATGGGATAGCCGAGATAGAAAAGAGCATTACACAAGAAAGAACTGGGAAAAACGGAACGAAAATACTTTGGGACATCACAACGTACAAAATGCAGCTCTTGTGAAAGTCCAAGACATTATATTACCACCATTGCACATTAAGCTAGGACTGATAAAAAATTGTGTTAAAGCACTGGATTACGAAGGTGAATCGATGAATTACCTCAAAACTGTTTTTCCACGTCTGTCGCTGGCAAAAGTTAAAGAAGGCGTATTTGATGGCCCTCAAATTCGAAAACTACTAAAAGATGATGGATTTGAAAATATTTTATCTACGAATGAAAAAGCAGCCTGGAACTCATTCCGAATGGTTACAACAAATTTTCTTGGTAACAGAAAGAGTGATGATTACGTTAAAATCGTTCAAGACCTACTTAAGAATTATGAACAAATTGGAGCCAACATGTAACTCAAAATCCATTTCCTGCACACCCACTTAGACTTTTTTCCGCCAAACCTTGGGGATGTTAGTGATGAACACGGAGAGAGATTTCACCAACAATTAAAAGCTATGGAACGACGGTATCAAGGTGTTTGGAATGAGAATATGTTGGGCGACTATGTGTGGACTCTCATAAAAGAATCTGACTTAAATGACAAAAGAAGACAGACAAACCATTTTAAAAATAGTAACAAGCAATAACAATAAAAATATTTAAGTATCATAACACTTAAATAAATTCAAGTATTTTTCGGTATTTTTTCAGATAAAATGAGATTTGGGTCGTTTTGGTCAAACGGTTATAACTTAGCCGTTTGATTTTATATTTTTATAAGCGATACCTTAAACGACGCGTAATTAATGTGTCTATCTAAAACCAAAAATCCAGGCATTAATTTTTTTTTTTCGATTTTTCCTGAAGTTTCAAAGTCCAAATTTCGGGTAAAAAATACCGAAAAAAATGATGAAATTTCAATTTGGAAGCTTAATATCTTCCAGACGTTAAGTTTCTGCTACAAAGTGTCTGAGTCGGATTTATAGCTGCATTTATCAGCTTTTTTTAACTGCAAAGTTCAGTACAACCAGTTGTATGAAATGTGAGTTATGTGAAAAATAGAAGCACTACCTATGACAAAAAATACCAGATTTTTAAAAAATTCTTTAAAAAAAAACTACTCCATGAAAAAAAAAAAACATTCATCAAAATTTTTAAACATCCAAATCTATCAGAAAAAGTCATTTTTGGAGACAGCGGAAAAGTCGTGTCGACTAGTGTAATAGGCGTTAATTAACAGATGCAGATCAATTCTTTTCGGAGGGAGCCATTATCGAGGACGACCTGGACGGTTCCTGCAGCTCTGCCAGCAATGGTCCCCCGCCGAAGCGCACCAAGGTTGATGGCTTGTCGGTGCTTGCTGATGTAGCAAAAGCTAGATTACATGAACAGATAGAGTTCCACAAGAAGCAGATCGAAATGGCTGAGCTGCTGGGCAAATGAATGGATGCACTAGTAAGCAGTCAATCCAAATTCCAGAATGATGTTTTGGATTGCTTGAAACAAAACAAAAATGAAAAAATAAGTTTCAAAATTGTATTTTATTTTTTATTTATTGCGATTTACGCAATATTTTGCTATAACAGATCGTATCTGTTCTGCTGACTGGTATCGGGCTGCTCTCTCTGCTCTGCTGGTAAAAGCTACCAACTATCATTAATTGCGCTGTTGTGCATATTAAAAATATTGTGCAGTATGCAACAGCACATAATTATTGCGCTATTGGTTTTATGGTGGCTGTCGAGACCTTTTCCGATTATCCCAAACCTAGCTTTCAAATGACCAAAAGCTTTTTCTACAACTCGCCTAGCTTTAGATAAGTTGTAGTTGAACGTACGCTGTTCCAAAGAAGCGGATGTAGAAAATGGATATGCCTTCATTAGCCTTTTAGAAAATCGGAGCGCCAAGTCCCCGATTAGCATTACAGGCACCTGCACTCCTTCAATTTCCTTGGATTTTTCCTGAAGCATCTCTGAAGCTTCAATGCGTTTTTCAAGGCTTGACTTCCGATAGATCATGGAGTCATTAGTCATTGCACCTTCCTGCAGAGCCAATGTTTACATATGTTAATCTGTATCTAAAGTGAAACAAAATAAGAATACTGTAACCTCTTAAAAAAACATAATTTCTTTGCAGTATCCTACCTATAATCAACTAGGGCAAACAATACGGTTGAATACTAGCCTTTATAATTGTGGTGGTCGACTGCCTCAGCTGCGGGTGGTTTAATTTCGATGCGGCAGCTATCTAGATTGAAAAGGAAGTGTACAAACCAATTTATTGTTTATTCTATATTTTTTTTAAAGTTTAAGAATGTACAGTTAAACTGTAAGGGTAAAATTACATATCAACTAATTAGACTAAAGGGCCAATGCCAATACTCAGACCCGGTGGGACTGATTATGGGCTCAGTAGCCGATAAGATCCCACCAACAGCCAAATTTAGTTAAGAGAAGAGCCGGTAGCCGAACAATTAAAGCTATTTAAATTAATTTAAGTTATTGATTAAGATAATTTTGACCATATTAGAACTAGTATCAAAGGAAAACAGATGGAAAAATAGGTTATAGTTACAGCAAAGGCTACGGAAAGATTCATAATCCGAGTAGTTAGAAAGACAGAGTTGTAGATGAAGAGGAGAGTAATGCCGAGTCGGGCGGAAAGGTACAGAAATACTAATAAGGTTGATGAGGGCAGTCGATTCGACCTCACCAGAGAGAAGCTTATGGCGGAAGAGAACTCCTTGGCAGGTTCTACGGGATTTAAGAGAGTGGAGGTTAATTAAGCGCAACCTACTTTCATAAGAAGGAAGATGGATCGAAGGGTCCCAATTGAGTCCCCGGAGGGCAAAGATGAGGAACTGTTTTTGTACTGATTCGAGCATATCCTGAAATTTTTGGTAATGAGGAGACCAGACACAAGAACCATATTCCAAGATAGGCCGGACCAGAGAAACATACAGAAGTTTTGTAGTATACGGGTCTGTAAATTCCTTAGACCATCTTTTGATAAATCCAAGGACTCCCTTGGCTTTGTTAGAGATAGTAGAGATATGAGAGTTGAAACATAGATTAGGTGCAAGGGTAATGCCCAAGTTGTTAGCTTTGAAAAGGCGTTGATGGATAATGTTATTGATAGAGTAATCGAAAAGGTAAGGCTTATTGCGCTGAAAAGTCATTATATTGCATTTAGAAATGTTAAGTGGAAGAATGTTGATTAGGCACCTGTTGTTAAGGGCATCAAGATCTGATTGCAAAGATAGTGAGAACAAGGGGTCACTGTAGGGAAAACATAGCTTAACGTCATCAGCATACATTAGAACACGGGAATGAGATAACATTTGTAGAAGATCGTTAATAAATAGGTTAATTAGCAACACCTGATGAGACAATAACAGGTTTAGAGAGAGAGAGCAGTTAAAGCAGACACGTTGAGAACTGTTACAAAGGTAAGAATTAGTCCAGTATAGATGTTTAGTCGGAAACCCTAGAAGAGACAGTTTATGAATAAGTAGATTATAATTGACGGAGTCGAAGGCTTTACTAAAGTCAGTATAAACGACATCAGTTTGACACTGTTTAGCAAAACCCGAAGTTACGAAGGTGGAAAATTCAAGGAGATTAGTGGAAACTGAGCGACGCTTAATGAATCCATTCTGAGATTCAGAGAATACAGAACTACAAAAATGTTGCAGCTGAGAAATGATGATTTTTTCAAAGAGTTTAGGAATGGCAGATAAATTGGAAATACAGCGGTAGTTAGAGACATCAGATTTAGATCCCTTCTTATGAAAGGGTACTATATAGGATTCTTTCCAGACAGTGGGAAAGTCACCAGTCTTGAGAGACAAGTTGAAAAGTTTTAGGAGAGGCACACAAAGAGATTCAGCACAAAGTTTTAGAACAGCACTCGGAACCGAGTCTGGCCCAGTGGAGAACGAAAACTTGCACGATTTTAAATTTGTTAGGAGACCATCATAGTCGATGAAGGGGGGAAGGATACAGTTAGAACTATTTATAGGGATAGGATAAGAGTAACTACTACTAAAGTCGTTCGATGAGGCTAGGATAGAGGGAAAGTTAATAGATGGGACAGAGTAGCAACGTTGGAAAAAGGAAGCGAACAGATCAGCAATATCACAATCCTTATCGGCATAACTACCATTTAAGTGTAGAGAAGAAGGAAATCGGGAAGATTTACGTTTAGAATTAACAAACCTGAAGAATTGTTTAGGGTCACGTTTAAAGTTAAGCTTGCATTGGGTCAAGTATCTGTTGTAGCACAAAGTATTAAATAAGGAAAATTTCGATTTTGCAATTGAGTACTTCGAAAAGTCTGATTGCAAACCGGATTTTTTAAGCTTCTTGTACATACGGGATTTTAAATTCTTCAGATTTATTAATCTAGGGGTGAACCAGATAGGACCAGACAGATTTCTGGAGGGGGTAACTAAAGGAACATGCATGGGAAAGATGGAAAAAATAGAGCTATAGAATGCATTCGTGGCAGACTCAATTTCCTGCAGATCGTCAAGGAATGACCAATCCATCTGAGATAGGGTAGTATTCAAGGAGAGGAAATCAGCCTTCTTGAAGCAATAGATATTCGAAGGCTTAATAAGCGACATTATAGGGCTTGAAGATGGTAACATGAAGTCAATTGAAAGTGTGGGATGGTATGGATCTTCAGGGAATGATAGAGGCGATCCTCGACATACCAACGTGCTCGAAGCATCGGTAGTGAAGACGAGATCAAGGGTCCTACACATGCTATTGCGAATGCCATTTACCTGGCCTAACGATGTATCGGATAGAGAATCAACAAAGTCATGCTGCATAGATGGGAACATTAAACTTGAGTCATTGTATGGGGACCAAGTGACATTAGGGAGATTAAAGTCACCGAGGATAATAAGACGATCAGAATCACCACGCTGAGACAAAACGGACTGGAGATGGGCAGCGTGAAGCATATAAGTTGTAAATTCAGAGGACGGTGGAATGTAAGAGCATGATATGAATAAATTAAAAGAACACAGATGAATTTTAACAACGATAATTTCAATAGTGTTGAGCCCATCGATGGAAAAGAGTAGGGAAGTTAAGTCGGAACGAACAGCAATTAGGACGCCGTCATCTCTAGGTGGTCGATCAGATCTATATATCTGTCCGAGATTGAGGAATTGAGCCATGTTTCAGAGAAGGCGATACTGTCGAAATCAAAAGTTGCACTATCAACATGTAATTTGGTGAGCTTACTGCACAGGCCACGTACATTCTGATAAGTGATCTTTAGAAATGGGGAAGAATTCAGTTTTTTGAAGTAGATGGAAAATCAGTAGAAGGAGTTGGAAGGATTCCTACCCGAGGAGCGGGTTGCGACGATCGTGATCGACTATTGAAAATATGACAGATAGTGTGCCCTGGTCAGAAAGAGGGTTCCAACACAGTCTTAGCAGACTTCTCCGGAACAAGAATTTTGAAGGAGGAAATACTACGTTTTTCTTTAAAAGAAAATTTAGTAACTACTATGTCAGAGAAGCTATTGATGTTTAGTTTAGAGAAAATATACTCTCGAACCATTGCATCCATAGCCGATTCCATAAGACGTGAGACAAAGATAGATTTTAGAGGAGCGACAGCAAAGAGAGTAGATCGGTCGAGAGGGGTCACATGGTTTATGGGTGAGGCAGAGGCGGGCTCTACCCGAGGAGCAGATGGGATAGCGCTGGCTGAGGAGCCACTGTGGGGGGGCACTGTGATGCCGACATCTGTATGACCATTACTGTCCGGTTGAAATGAACGTGTCTACCTCTTCTCTCCAACACTTCCACGTCTCATTTATGTATTTATACATGTACATGTAGAAATGTAGAAGCTGAGGTAAAAATCATATGTTAATAAAAATAGAAACAGACAACTACTAACATATAAAAGTCTAGCATAGGGTTGGAACTAATTTATGTTGAAATTTTCCATTTTGTCCAAAATTTAATTTGTCCCTTTGCGAACATATAATAAATTACATAAATCGTAAGCTCATATATATCAGTAGACTCAGTCAGTACCGGGTTTAAAGTAGAGCCGCGTTTTTTCCGTGGCTCACAACGTTCCTTTCCGTTTTAATTAAGAAACTAGAGACATTTTTCAGAATTTCAGGTTTTGAATCATTGCTGTTGCTTGAGGTATTATTTGCTTATATTTTCATTATTAAATATTTGGGTCCAAAAAAGGAATCTATTGCAGTTGTGTTGTTGTTAGACTTATAAACGTCTGGTGGACCGGGGGGCTGTCCCATTGTAGGTCGCTTCGTGTGTGCTTTGAGCACTTCTTCACTTGATGTTGTTGTAGTGCGCGAAAGTTACGTTAAAGAGTAATTAATATTGTAACGAAAATTCGAAGTTGGCGTCCTTAGAGCCCTAGACCAGTCTTCTCGATTGTTAGGTGCCACCTCGATCGGCTGGACTTTGAGCGGTAGGAAGAAAGAGAAGAAAAAGAAAACAAAGAAAAGAGAAACAAGAAGATAAAAACACATTGCATTGTAAAAACCGAGAACAACGCGCCTAAAAAGGTTATGTGCAGAAATAATGTGGGGAAAGAGTAATGAAAGTACGAGACAGTTTTAATTGTCACGACGGCACCACAGCTGCTACCTCCCCTTAGCTGCTGCCTTACCAAATTGGTCCAATTCCCCAACCCGAAACGAAGCAAAAATCTTGTTACAATATCAAAGTTTGATAAGGTTGTATGAGCTGAGCTTGATCTTTCGCGTTTAAAGCTACACGTCTGAATATTTTGATGGTTGATTGAGAACTCTAATACATGAGTTGATTTTAAGTCAATTGGTTCATTTTTGTTGCGCCGGCGCTGCTGGGAATGGCGATGGGCGTCACAAGTGTGTATGTTGAGGAGCTGAGTCTGGTCCTGTCCCGTTTTCTTGTCTTCGGGTCCCATAAAAATGTTTGTTTTTACTACGAGGCCCATTTGGGTGATCATGTAATCAGTAAAACTGCTCATGTTCATGCCATGCCATTGAACTGTAACCGTTTCTTTGAGGTGACATGTTCACCGATGCGATCAGGCGCTGTGCTGCCTTACCTGCAGTCAGCTTAATGTAGATGTCCAGGAGGTCGTTGTGGCTAATATTAGTGCCCCTGTGATACAGAGCAGAGCCTGTCGCTGGGTTCTTTTCATAAGCTTGTGTTACGTCTTATTTTCAGTAGATTTTTACCACACTAGGACTCCATACAACAGAGTTGGTCGCACCACCGAGATGTAGATCCAATGCATCAGGGCGGGTAACTAGCCCCGTGTGCTGCTAAGCAGACGCATAAAGCGCAATAGTGGCCTTCTTCACCCATTCCATATTATTGGGTCTTAATGCCAACTTGCTATCAAGTACTGTTTCGAGGTATTTGACCTGTGCTTTAGCAGTTGGCCTTGTTTGGTAAATTTTCGGGTTAATTCATGCAGGTACCTTGAACCTCTTGGTGAAGAGGATGAGGTCGGTCTTATCCGCGGTCTTATCACCTGCCTACTAACATATCTGCCGGAGTGTTCCCTTTATTATAGAGCTTGGAGTCGATGGATATACATCCGAAGTAAGTACGCTTATGTCGGCCACATAAGCTGTCAATTTTGGCGCCTTTCATTCTAATCGATAATCAACTATCGCTGCTGGCAGTCGTGTCTTTACTTCGCTCCGCCTAAATAATTTTATTTTTGTGACTAAAGGAAAGTAATTGTGTTGTATTATTGCTTACTGTGTTTTAAACTGATCGTGCAACTAAATTACTATCCGTGTTTATTCTTTTATCGTGCATTTGTGCAGTTAATTCCAATTGCAATTGTAATTTTGCAATTTTTGTGCATTCTTTCTAGCCCCACTTGTTCTTATGCTCAGCTGATTTGTTGTTGCTATATGCTTTGTATGCTGCACTCTCCCTGAGCCGCTGTCTAATTTTATACGTCTACTTTGTCTATCATCTGCTTATTTTTCATACATATTAACATACATACACATACCGGGCCTGCCAAATTCAGTGTTTCTCGGTATTATTTGTATTCTGCTCTTTTCCCAAATTTTGTTAATTTTGTGCATTTATTTTCAATTCCTTTTGTGCATTCTTAACTTCTCTGCACTTTCTTAATCGCAGCAGTTTTGTTGTTGCCTTTTCTAGTGCGGTGCGCTTGCTCTCTCTGTACCGCTCTCTGTTTTTATCCACCCTCTGCTTATCTGTTATCTGTCTCTCCGTACACTTCCCGCTATTGTGATTGTTTTGTTCGTTCTTGCGCGCGCAATTGAGTAACACAAGCTAAATCACTATCTCCGCCCCACACCGATTTATATTTTACTGTGAAGCGGCAGAGCCCCTCACAAAAAACACTTGGATATTTGTTGACTACTTTCTTTTCCAGACACCCCAATGAATATTTTGTTATTATACTCGGTACTCGAAGAGTATAGGGGTATATTAGATTTGTGGGGATAACGGTTGTGTGTAACGCCCAGAAGGAAGCGTTTCCGACCCCATAAAGCATATATATTCTTGATCAGCATCAATAGCCGAGTCGATATAGCCATGTCTGTCTGTCCGTCCGTCTGTCCGTCTGTCCGTCTTCATTTGCGCCTATATCTCAGAGACTATTAAAGCTAGAGCAACCAAGTTTTGTATCCAGTCTCCTGTGTGATCACACTACTCCAAATGTAATTCAAAATTTCGCCCCGCCCCTTTCCGCCCACTCAAAAGACGAAAGTCTGTGGCATACACAATTTTGAAGATACGAGAAAACTAAAAACGCAGAGTCATAGAGAATGCCCATTTCTATCAGAGTGTTGAATCTGTATCAGATCGGATCATTATTATAGCTACAATGAAGAAAACCATTTCGAAAGTCATCATTCCCTCTCGCTCTCTCTCACACGCGACCCCATCTGCTTTGCCGATTCGTATTTTTTGACGCCTAGTTCTCAGAGACTATAAGAGCTAGAGCAACCAAACTTTCTATCCAAGCTCCTGTGATACCGAACCAGCACGAGTTTGTTTTAAAATTTTGCCACGCCCCCTTCCGCCCCCACAAAAGACGAAAATCTGTGGAATCCACAATTTTTAAGATAAATGAAAACCAAAAACGCAGAATCGTGAAAAATTACCATATCTACCAGATTACCGAATCTGGATCAGATCGGATCAATATTATGGCCAGAAGAAACAAATTAAATTTCAGTGGCTACGCAACGCCTGCCAAGCGCTGACTCATGCCCTCTCTCTCTCTGTCGCAAACACTTGTACGTCTCAAATATGTAGTTATACATGTCATGTAGAAATGTAGGCGCAGATACACAAAGCATATGTAAACAAAAATGGAAACATGTATACAAATTCCAAAAAATGAATTTTTTTAATTTAAATATTATTTTCGTCCCTTTGAGAACATATAATAAATTTCATAAATCGTAGGCTCATATATGTATGTATGTATGTATATACTGACTGAGTATTGGGTGTAAGGTAGAGCCGCGGCCTTTGCCGCGGCTCACAACGTTCCCTCTCGTTATGTTTTTTGAATTTTGTTTTCCTTGTATGTAGTATATAGTTCATAATAATAGATTAAGATAGTAAGGATCAAAAACCAAGCCGAGTTATTTGCACGGGAGGGGGGTGCGGTTCACGGGAACCGTATAGAGCATCACCGACGAGAACCGTATAGAGCATCACCGACGAGAACCAGAATGAGCATCACTAACAGACAAGCGACAACGCAATACCCCGACACCCAAATAACGGTAAACGGGAGCCGCAGCCGAGAGAGGGAGAGAGAGCAGCAACCGCAGCAGAACGTTCGAGAAATCGCACGACGCAATACCCCGACACCCAAATAACGGTAAACGGGAGCCGCAGCCGAGAGAGGGAGAGAGAGCAGCAACCGCAGCAGAACGTTCGAGAAATCGCACAAGGCAATACCCCGGCCCCAAATAACGGTAAACAGGAGCCGCAGCCGAGAGTGGCAGAGAGAGCAGAGACAGCAGAGAGCGAGCGTCGATCACCTACGCGACGACAAGCGACAAACGCCGGCAGAGGCTACAGGCAGAGGCTCGAGCCTGGAGGCCTGGAGTGGCCGGCCGAAAAATGGATACGGGAGTCGATTTTGAGCAGCCAAGAAAGGCAGAAGTGCGCGGTCAGAAAGTATTTATTAAAAGTGCCAGCAGCCAGGATCAACGACAGCCAAGATGCCAGGAGGAGACAGCGGGTAAGCTGGCCTCGCGTAAGGGAGCTAGGGAAGGGAAGCTAGGTGCGACAGGGACCCCTAAGAATAAAAATAATAGTTACAGGAATCAGACAAATAAAGTGAAATATTAGCAGAAGATTTTGGAATTTTATATATATACATCGATCATCCATCCCGGCACACCAACTCGGCCACACCACACGCAGCACGCCTCCCGCGCCTGTACCCAGGCCGAGGGGTATGCGGCGCCATACTCGCTAGCTACGAGTGGGGGGTACCACCGACCACGTGCCCCGTGTACCCCGGCCTGAGACAGGAACTTCCTTACAGATGGCGCCCGAGCAGGGACCTGAGAGCGGATCGGGGAAGAGGTAGTTCGGAAATAAGTGATGTAACGAGTGGCAGACATAACTAAGCATCGAACCCCCACCCCCCGAATTTTCTAAGTTGAAAAACGCCCTCCGCGCCCTGCGGAACCCCGGGCAAGTCAGGAAGCCGAAAAGTACAGTAACCAGAGCAGCAGAATAGTAGCGGGATCACGCGGCCACGTAGCCCGGCCACAAGGTTGTGCCATCAAACCAAGCGTGGGCAGACAGCAGCAGCGACAGCAGCATCAGGCATAGGAAAACAGGAGCAGAGCACCAATCTTCATTCTCTGGTTCAAATACAGCCGAGGCTGGTTTTTTCCCCTCCCCCTCCCCCTAGCAAACAACCGCAAGCCCTGATTCAAAAAGCGATCGCCCGGGTACAGTAGGCACGGCCACCGACACGCCAGAGAGAATTAGGAACAACGCCAACGCCACGCCACACCACGTGCGAGAGAGACGGCACGTGACGCCGGGAGAAGAGCTGGGCCCCTCCACGTGCCTTGCGCGGCCAGACAGCAGCAGCGGGCGCCGAGGCGCCAAGCGACAACGGCGCATCGATACCATCGGAGAGAGAGGGCGACCACCGCGACAAGGCGAACCACAGCCGCTTGGCCGCGGTACGCGACGATCGCGTGTCTCGGCGGTCAAGAGAGGGCGCCCAGCATCCCTAACGCGGGCAGCGGCGACACGACGACACAGCGACAAGGTGATAGCAGAGGAGAGAGAGGGCTTCGCTCGGCAGCAGAACCCTCTGGAAAAAAGCTTGGCAGCAGCAATAAAAGGAGGAGTCCGAGCCCAGGAGGGACAATCAAGTCCGAGCCTTCGACCAGGAAGCATCACGCCCAAGACTAAAAAGACCAACAAGTATCCCTGACCACAGTATCACGCGGGGTACACCTGCACCGAAAAACATATTCTGACCCAGGATCCCTGAATCCAGTGCCGCGCCTCGTACACTAACGCTGAGAAACATATCCTGACCCAGGATCCCTGAATCCAGTGGCGCGCCTTGTACACTAACGCTGAGAAACATATCCTGACCTAGGATCCCTAATCCCAGTGCCGCGCCTTGTACACTGACGCTGAGAAACATATCCTGACCCAGGATCCCTGAATCCAGTGCCGCGCCTCGTACACTAACGCTGAGAAACATATCCTGACCCAGGATCCCTGAATCCAATGCCGCGCCTCGTACACTAACGCTGAGAAACATATCCTGACCCAGGATCCCTGAATCCAGTGCCGCGCCCCGTGTCCAGCCACTGCATATCCTTTCGAAGGATCCCTGATCCCAGTGCCGCGCCTCGTACACTAACGCTGAGAAACATATCCTGACCCAGGATCCCTGAATCCAGTGCCGCGCCCCGTGTCCAGCCACTGCATATACTTTCGAAGGATCCCTGATCCCAGTGCCGCGCCTCGTACACTAACGCTGAGAAACATATCCTGACCCAGGATCCCTGAATCCAGTGCCGCGCCCCGTGTCCAGCCACTGCATATCCTTTCGAAGGATCCCTGATCCCAGTGCCGCGCCTCGTACACTAACGCTGAGAAACATATCCTGGCCCAGGATCCCTGAATCCAGTGCCGCGCCTTGTACTCTAACGCTGAGAAACATATCCTGACCCAGGATCCCTGAATCCAGTGCCGCGCCTTGTACTCTAACGCTGAGAAACATATCCTGACCCAGGATCCCTAATCCCAGTGCCGCGCCTTGTACACTAACGCTGAGAAACATATCCTGACCCAGGATCCCTGAATCCAGTGCCGCACCTCGTGTCCAGCCACTGCATATCCTTTCGAAGGATCCCTGATTCCAGTGCCGCGCATCGTACACTAACGCTGAGAAAAATATCCTGACCCAGGATCCCTGAATCCAGTGCCGCGCCCCGTGTCCAGCCCCTGCATATCCTTTCGACGGATCCCTGATCCCAGTGCCGCGCCTCGTACACTAACGCTGAGAAACATATCCTGGCCCAGGATCCCTGAATCCAGTGTCGCGCCGCGTGTCCTGTTATACCACGTGCCACGTACCTTCAGAAAGGGTCACCGATCCTTCAGTGCCATACCGTGCACAAAGAACAAACACCACGATCCCGCAACACGATGGGCCCCCGCTGGTTGAACTCCCGTAGGAAGGACGAACTACAGAGCTTGGCCAAGGAGTTCGGACTCGGAGAAGCCGGTACCGTAGAGGAGCTACGCGGCCGGATCTCAAATTTCATTGGACGGGGCGGACACTCCGAGGAAGTGCAGGCGAGGCTGGACGAATTGAACCCGCACTTCGGGAACATTCCGAGTCCCAGGGAGCATCGAAGCCCAGCCACATCACCAGGGCCTGAGACTCGAGCAAAGAGGGAGGAAGACATGGATGAGCAGAAACTTCAACTGGCAGTGCCGGGACTAAACATCACTACCCAGGGTTCCGAGGACAACACACCGGCCACAGAAGATAACCCTCCGCATCAAGGAGTCCAACGACTGGTCATACCGAATCGGCCCAGTACGAGCCAAGGATCCAGCACCGGACCAAGGAACCACCCGGCTACAGCGTCATCGGGCTACGACGTATCCTTTCAGGGCAGCCTCTTGGGGTCATATCCGAGCCAAGCCACGAGCACAGACGTCCCGTGTCCAGTAGCATCGGACCCCGGACAGTGGTGACGGATTCGTCATCGAACGGCGATCCCGACCAAGCACGTAGTCTCCCGGCCCAACGAGCATTTCGCCCAGGGTGTGGAGAGATTTCATACTCCCTCCTGGCGGACAAGCTTAGGAAGTGGGGACTCACCTTTAATGGTCACACGGACCCACTGGCATTTATCGAGCGACTGGAGGAGCGAGTCGAATCCTACAGCGGGAGCCCAGAACAGCTGCCTCGGGCTATCTCGGGACTCCTGACAGGTAAAGCTGAAGGATGGTTCCGGACCTTTCAGATGCAGGGCCAGAGTTGGACAGATTTTCGCAAGGAATTTCTGGACTTTTTCTTACCACCCCGATACTTCCGACGCTTGGAAAACACCATCCGGAGCCGGGAACAGAAGCCCCGAGAATCCTTCAGGGACTATATGATAGAACTACGACTGATGATGCAGCGTGCCAAGTTCACGCGGGAGCAGGAACTGGATCGAATCTACGAGAATCTCCGACCGGAGTACCAAATGTATACCAGAAGACAGGACTTCAATTCCCTTACAGAGCTCACCCAGCTCGTCGCAGCGTACGAGACTGCACGAGACCGTGATTCCCCTCGCAGCAGCGGAACCGGACCAACCCATCGGCCCCGCGCAACGTACTCCAGCAACGAAACCACAACGGCGCGAGGCATCACAAACGGGACATCGAATGGAGTTGCGCAAGTGATCAATCAAGAGGAAGAACGGCCAATCGATGTGAGTCGAGCATGCCGAAACTGTGGGGAGGTAGCCACTTCAGCCAAGCATGCACCAATCGGCAGAAGCTTTTCTGTTGGGATTGTGGCCACCGAAATATCAGGACCATCTACTGCTGCCGGAAGACCGAGTAGGGACACGGGCGGAGACACGCACTCAGGACCCGGAGTCCCTCACCCATTGAGCATGGTCGGAGGAAGGATCGCAGCTCTAGTGACCATCAATGGGAGAGCCTTCTCGGCGACTCTTGACACTGGAGCAACCCGGTCGTTCGTCAGTCAAAGGGTGGCCGAAGAGTTGGGAACTGCTGAGAATCGACGAGAAGTGAGGACCAGGATCAGCCTGGCGGACGGAACTCGGAAGGACATAACCCAGGCGATAACGGTAAAGGTGCGCCTCGACCAACAGGAGACCCAGGTATCGCTGCTAGTTCTGTCAACAGTGCTGGACGATGTCATCCTGGGTCTCGATTCTTTGTGGTATCCGCGCCAGGATCCACTGTGGAAGGGCATACCTACAACTAAAGTTACGCCAGCCTCCCGGCTTTCCACCAACAGCAGTCGCATCACCACAGTCACGCAAAGTCACGTTCGCCGATCCCGAAGACGACCACAGCCCTCGACCCCCGACAAACACGGCGGCTCCAAGCGGGTCGACCATCCTTTCGGTCAATAGCCCAAACCAAGCAGAGCAGCAAAGAAACACGGACATCTTGGCGTCAACGAGCACTCACGCCTTGTTGACCAAGGGATCCTCAACACCGCCACGACACAGCGCAGGAACCTTGGCGTCGACGAGCACACTCGCCTTGTCGACCAAGGCATCTCCTGCAGAGCAGCAAAGAAACACGGATACCTTGGCGTCAACGAGCACTCACGCCTTGTTGACTAAGGGATCCTCAACACCGCCACGACACAGTGCAGGAACCTTGGCGTCGACGAGCATACGCGCCTCGTCGACCAAGGCATCTCCTGCAGAGCAGCAAAGAAACACGGACACCTTGGCGTCAACGAGCACTCACGCCTTGTTGACCAAGGGATCCTCAACACCGCCACGACACAGCGCAGGAACCTTGGCGTCGACGAGCATACGCGCCTCGTCGACCAAGGCATCTCCTGCAGAGCAGCAAAGAAACACGGACACCTTGGCGTCAACGAGCACTCACGCCTTGTTGACCAAGGGATCCTCAACACAGCCACGACACAGCGCAGGAACCTTGGCGTCGACGAGCATACGCGCCTCGTCGACCAAGGCATCTCCTGAAGAGCAGCAAAGAAACAGGGACACCTTGGCGTCAACGAGCACTCACGCCTTGTTGACCAAGGGATCCTCAACACCGCCACGACACAGCGCAGGAACCTTGGCGTCGACGAGCATACGCGCCTCGTCGACCAAGGCATCTCCTGAAGAGCAGCAAAGAAACAGGGACACCTTGGCGTCAACGAGCACTCACGCCTTGTTGACCAAGGGATCCTCAACACCGCCACGACACAGTGCAGGAACCTTGGCGTCGACGAGCATACGCGCCTCGTCGACCAAGGCATCTCCTGCAGAGCAGCAAAGAAACACGGACACCTTGGCGTCAACGAGCACTCACGCCTTGTTGACCAAGGGATCCTCAACACCGCCACGACACAGCGCAGGAACCTTGGCGTCGACGAGCATACGCGCCTCGTCGACCAAGGCATCTCCTGCAGAGCAGCAAAGAAACACGGACACCTTGGCGTCAACGAGCACTCACGCCTTGTTGACCAAGGGATCCTCAACACAGCCACGACACAGCGCAGGAACCTTGGCGTCGACGAGCATACGCGCCTCGTCGACCAAGGCATCTCCTGAAGAGCAGCAAAGAAACAGGGACACCTTGGCGTCAACGAGCACTCACGCCTTGTTGACCAAGGGATCCTCAACACCGCCACGACACAGTGCAGGAACCTTGGCGTCGACGAGCATACGCGCCTCGTCGACCAAGGCATCTCCTGCAGAGCAGCAAAGAAACACGGACACCTTGGCGTCAACGAGCACTCACGCCTTGTTGACCAAGGGATCCTCAACACCGCCACGACACAGCGCAGGAACCTTGGCGTCGACGAGCATACGCGCCTCGTCGACCAAGGCATCTCCTGCAGAGCAGCAAAGAAACACGGACACCTTGGCGTCAACGAGCACTCACGCCTTGTTGACCAAGGGATCCTCAACACCGCCACGACACAGTGCAGGAACCTTGGCGTCAACGAGCATACGCGCCTCGTCGACCAAGGCATCTCCTGCAGAGCAGCAAAGAAACACGGACACCTTGGCGTCAACGAGCACTCACGCCTTGTTGACCAAGGGATCCACAACACCGCCACGACACAGCGCAGGAACCTTGGCGTCGACGAGCACACGCGCCTCGTCGACCAAGGCGCCTCCTGCAGAGCAGCAGAGCAACACGGACACCTGGGGAAAACGTGCCCTGTTGACCAAGGACTTCACCCAAGGCAGGAAACGAAAAGCCTTAACGCTAAGCCCCGACGGCACTCCACTAGCGTCGAGACCATCTACAGAGACCAGGCCAACCCAACTCCCCCGCAATCGCAGGGCGCTGGCACAATGGAGCTACGACCTAGAACCCCTAGCCGACGCAATGACCGCACGGGAAAGGAACCCTTTCCGTACACCACGCGCAAACACAGCACGAAAGAAGAACCCCTTTCGAACGAACGACCAGTATGACTACGACAGTGCCATTCTAGCAGCTGTCACCGCCATGGAACTAGAGGAACTCTCTCCATGGCAGCCAGATCCAGTCCCCACGCAGCCCCCCACGCCTGAAGCAGCAAAATTCCTGGAGGAAGAATTGGCGAAGTTTGAAGGGCTGAACGGGATATCGCACATTGCCGAGCACACCATTACCATGCGAGACGACAAGCCCGTGAAACAACGATACTTTCCGAAGAATCCCGCCATGCAGAAGATCATCGATGCACAAGTGACAGAACTACTTCGAGACGGACGAATCGAGCCATCCAGGAGCCCTCACAGTGCCCCAATCGTACTGGTGGGAAAGAAGACCGGAGAGATGCGTATGTGCGTGGACTATCGACAACTAAACGCTCGATCCGTGCCAGACGCATACCCACTACCACGCATCACCCACATCCTGGAGAGGCTCCGGAACGCCAATTATATTTCAACATTGGATCTGAAGAATGGATACTGGCAAATCCCGGTAGCCGAGGGTAGCAGAGAAGCCACCGCATTCACCGTGCCGGGCCGGGGGCTCTTCCACTGGAAGGTCATACCATTTGGCCTTCACTCAGGACCAGCGACTTTTCAACGAGCCTTGGACAGCGTGATCGGGCCCGACATGCAGCCATATGCCTTTGCATATTTGGACGATATCATTGTCATCGGGTCAAGCCTAGAGGAGCACATCAAGAACTTGCGAGAAGTCTTCCGAAGGTTGCGAGAGGCCAATCTTAGGCTGAACCGAAACAAATGCAGTTTCTTCAAGAAGAGCCTGGTTTACCTCGGACATGTAATCAGCGAACACGGCATTCACACCGACCCCGAGAAAGTCATCGCAGTCCAAGGACTGACACCACCCACCACGTTAAAGGAGCTGCGGCGTTGCATCGGAATGGCCTCATGGTATCGTCGTTTCGTCCCCAACTTCGCCACCATAGTGCAGCCAATGACCACCCTCCTGAAAAAGGACCAAAAGTGGGTCTGGACAGAGGATCAGCAGCAGGCTTTCGAAACGCTGAAGGAGAAATTGACTCAGGCACCAGTGCTAGCTTGCCCGGATTTCAACGAGCGATTCGTTCTGCAGACAGACGCCAGTGCGTACGGCCTCGGAGCCGTATTGACACAGCAGATAGCGGGAGAAGAGCGGGTCATCGCCTACGCCAGCCGCCGGTTATTCAAGGCCGAAGAAAACTACTCCGCCACCGAGAAAGAGTGTCTGGCCATCGTATGGGCCATCCGGAAGCTTCGATGTTTCTTGGAGGGCTACCATTTTGATGTGATTACGGATCACCTCGCATTAAAATGGCTGAACTCCATAGATAATCCCACTGGACGCATCGCTCGATGGGCATTGGAACTTCAACAATATCAGTTCGATATCCACAATCGACGAGGAAGCCAGAATGTCGTGGCCGACACCCTCTCACGACAACCAGTGGAGTCATTGCAACGCGCCGAAGAAGAAGAAAACACATGTCCATGGCTGAGACAGCTATACAAACGGATCCAGGAACAACCAGAGAAGTTGTCAGATTTTATCATAGAAAATGGGCAGATCTACAAACAGGCCAGTAACAGATCAGTCGAGGAGGACCCCATCCAGTGGAAATTATGTGTAGCCAAGAACCACCGACACCGAGTACTAGAGGAATGCCACGATCATCCGACAGCGGGCCACCTGGGAATCAGGAAGACGACCACCCGGATTATCCAGCGGTACTACTGGCCTGGACTCTACCGAGATGTCGCCCGCTACATCCGACGATGTGTCAGTTGCCAAAGATTCAAGGTGAGTCAAGTCAAACCGGCTGGACAAATGCTGACACGTCAGGCTCAAGGACCACTTGACATCCTCTGCGCCGACTTCGTGGGTCCTTTGCCGCGATCCAAGCACGGGAATACCATGCTATTGGTGTTCTTCGACGCCTTTAGTAAGTGGGTAGAACTGGTCCCCCTGCGCAAAGCCACCACTGCTCTGCTGGAAAAGGCATTTCGAGAAAGAATTTTGGGTCGATTCGGTGTCCCCAGAAGGCTCGTTTGCGACAATGGTACCCAGTTTACGAGTCGCTCTTTTCGACACTTCTGCAAGCTGGCCGGAATAGAACTGGAACACACGGCTCCCTATACCCCACAGCAGAATCCAACTGAGCGGGCTAACCGGACAATCAAAACCATGATTGCACAATACATCGACGGAGACCAGCGGACGTGGGACGATCTACTTCCCGAACTCAGCCTGGCGATCAACAGCAGCACCTCCGACACGACGGGGTTCAGCCCAGCGTTCCTCGTCCTCGGACGTGAGCCCCGGTTACCCGGAGCGCTATACGAGGAGACAACTCCAGGCCTAGGCGAAGACATGGAAGCACCCTTCGACAAAGCTACGAGACTACGTGACATCTTCCAAGTGGTGCGGCAAAACACCCAACGCGCATCACAAGACCAGGGACGGGCATACAACCTTCGACGACGTGAATGGAGACCCACAATCGGAACACTCGTCATGCTACGACAACACCACCTCTCCAAAGCGGCCGACAACTTCGCTGCAAAACTGGCACCCAAGTACGAAGGACCGTACCGAGTACTCCGGTTCCTCTCCCCGAACATAGTACGCCTACAACAGCACACAGGACGGCAGCGACGAACCGCCGGGCTGGCCGATCTCAAGGCCTTCTACGAAGACAACGATGACCGCAACAACCACGAGGATACAGAAGCAGAAGACGAACCGGGCGGACGAGCCCACGCACACGCGAGTTCATGAGGGCCACTTAGAGTAGTGCGCTGCCCTAATGTCCTCGCCCCGCAAGGGGCAACCACTGCAACAGTCACAGTAAGCCCAGTATAACTCCCCTTAAGGGACTGGACCTAAGCCATGGCATTGTATAATTTTAAGTGTACACATCACATTGTATATGACGATAACCCTCACAAATTGTAAATCGCACCTATAGGTAGGGCCAGGTACAAGGGAACATTTAGCTAGGCAGGATCTGATCTCCAAAAGTTTCTCCCCTTAGACACTTCGACAAGAACCACGCCAGACCAAACGACGCCCAGCCGCCAGAGGCACCATGTGGTCAGAGAGGACACCCTAGAAGCACGTCCCCCACAGAGATGCCCCCCGAGGCACAACACATCACCGCAGCAGTACTCACCTCGACCAGAGCGAGCAACGCCACAGAGCCCACACCAGTCCAGGGAACACACGGGACCATAGCCCACCAGAACGCGTTCGCCGAAGCGTGCCGAGAGTATCAGGCCAACATCAGGGCCCAGCACCACCACCACACCGGGACCCCAGCCCTACCCGCTACGGCGAAGCCACTACTCGGCAACACTATCAGCCCCTCCTCCACGTCCCGCGAAGCCCTACAGCACCTCCACGCGACTGGAGACCAGGTCACTGCCGCCAACAACCCATGGCAAGGACTACGCCCAGAGGAATCGCGAGATGATCTCGACGAGCTGCGGGCCGCCAATCAAGCCCTCAGTGAGGAGTTGGTACGGCTGCAGAAAAGAAGCCAACAGCTTGCACAGATCCTGCAGAGGCACCCAAAGAACCGAACCGCGAAAGAAGCAGGCATAGGGACCCCACCGTCGACACCACCGCACGAGGTCTCACGGCATGAATACGAGCGGCGGGCCAGGCTGTATCCAAAACGGCTCAAGTCACCCCCACCACGGGCTGGAGTCGGCTCCATCCCTGGGCATATCCCCGACAAGCAGCGCGGATGAGGGATGAGGACTTTGACGCCCCGGTGGACGCCGAGCCGCGGTAGAGCCATGGACCGGGATGGGACAGCAGCGAGAGCGATGAGGAAGTACTCCGCGATGGGCGGTTCAACAAGGCGCGGGAGCTGGCTAGAACTAAACGCCGGACCAGTAGCCCAGATAAGCCCCAGTACTCCGACATCAGCTCCGGCGAAGACCCAGGCCAGGACGGTTCCCTGCCTTTGATGGACGCCAGGGACCAGTACATCCGAGAATGGATGGAAGGAGGAGAAAGGCGGAACGCCGGAGAAAACCTAGTGGAGGTCAGGGCATCCCCGGACATACACGTCGGTCCCCCACCAGAGGAAATTTCCCGCAGTCCGTCCCCCGAGAGGCCAGAATCCTCATCAGGGATAAGCTGCGGGGAGGGCGAAACCACCTCCACCGAAACCATTCCACGCTGGCGCCCATTACTCGGTGATGACGACACCACACCAGAGGGCACCAGTATCGAGTCCGGCATCGACCTGCCCTGGTTCGACTGGGACTCACCGACACCTTCTCCTGCCGAAGGACGGTCCCCCGAACCCGAAGAGGAAGCAGACCCCCGGGAAAGTCCAGAGGCCAACGAGGGAAACGCCGACGAGCTCATTGACCCACCACTAGTGCAGCCCCCGGACCACCCAGGCAGCGAAGCAGAGCTGAACACCTCCGGAAACAGCACGACGAGGAGGCCGTGGGCGGACTACTGGATCTCTTCCAAGAAGTCCCAGCCCTCAACGAGCTTCAGGACGAACAGGAGTGGCCAGTGGCGCCGGAAGAGTGGCGTGTGGAGACGCCGGACCAACGGATACCCACGGCGTTGCAGGACAGCGTGAGACGGCACCAACAAGACCGGGAAGACGGACCCCGAACCCGGCATATCGAGGAGCACGAAGGTCGCACCTTTAGGGTCTCGATCAACCGGGGCGGCCAGGTTTTCATTTCTATCCGTCCCCCGAAGTAGGAAGGGAGTGTGAAGGGGCAGAGCCCATCACAAAAACACTTGGATATTTTTTGACTATTTTCTTTTCCAGACACCGACACACCAATGAATATTTTGTTATTTTTGATTTTTGTTTTCCCTAGTATGTAGTATGTAGTTCCTAATAATAGATTAAGATAGTAAGGATCAAAAACCAAGCCGAGTTACTTGCACGGGAGGGGGGTGCGTTTCACGGGAACCGTATAGAGCATCACCGATGAGAACCGTATAGAGCATCACCGACGAGAACCAGAATGAGCATCACTAACAGACAAGCGACAACGCAATACCCCGACACCCAAATAACGGTAAACGGGAGCCGCAGCCGAGAGAGGGAGAGAGAGCAGCAACCGCAGCAGAACGTTCGAGAAATCGCACGACGCAATACCCCGACACCCAAATAACGGTAAACGGGAGCCGCAGCCGAGAGAGGGAGAGAGAGCAGCAACCGCAGCAGAACGTTCGAGAAATCACACAACGCAATACCCCGACCCCAAATAACGGTAAACAGGAGCCGCAGCCGAGAGTGGCAGAGAGAGCAGAGACAGCAGAGAGCGAGCGTCGATCACCTACGCGACGACAAGCGACAAACGCCGGCAGAGGCTACAGGCAGAGGCTCGAGCCTGGAGGCCTGGAGTGGCCGGCCGAAAAATGGATACGGGAGTCGATTTTGAGCAGCCAAGAAAGGCAGAAGTGCGCGGTCAGAAAGTATTTATTAAAAGTACCAGCAGCCAGGATCAACGACAGCCAAGATGCCAGGAGGAGACAGCGGGTAAGCTGGCCTCGCGTAAGGGAGCTAGGGAAGGGAAGCTAGGTGCGACAGGGACCCCTAAGAATAAAAATAATAGTTACAGGAATCAGACAAATAAAGTGAAATATTAGCAGAAGATTTTGGAATTTTATATATATACATCGATCATTTAATACTATAGCCCGCAAGCCCTCGATTCTTAACCCACCCCCTTTTTCCGTATTGGGTGCCGAATTCATATTCCCTTTGCATGGCGGGAACTCAGCCAGTGGAGTTGTACGCGGATGCCACGACTTCCACGGACTAAGATTCCCCTCCCGTAGAACTACCTCCTCGTAGCCTTTCCTCATCCTCGGGGATCACCGCTGGGCAATCGTGTACGCGGACGCCACGCGATTTGCCAAGCCGGTGGTCGCCCCTTCCCGTTAAATGCTCCCCCCCTCCATCCCCTTTCCCTTCCATCCCGGCACACCAACTCGGCCACACCACACGCAGCACGCCTCCCGCGCCTGTACCCAGGCCGAGGGGTATGCGGCGCCATACTCGCTAGCTACGAGTGGGGGGTACCACCGACCACGTGCCCCGTGTACCCCGGCCCCCCAACAGCCACGCCAGCCGCAACACGCACCCACGCCCAGGCCCGGGGTACCCGGCGCCGCCTTCGCTGGCCACGAGTGGAGGGTACTACCTCCTGCAGGCTGCGCGCGTGCCGGATCCCCACCAACTACGCCATCCCATAGCACACCCCTGGTCGAGGTCCCGACCACGGCAAACGTCGGCACCGCGCGGAGTGCACGCGCCACCCGTCCCTCCCCTACACTTCGTCCGTCCGATCCCTCTCTATGGTCCCCTAATACAAATAATTCTGTATGGGGACCGGGCCTTGGACAGACTGAGAGGCTGTACCCCGGCCTGAGACAGGAACTTCCTTACATTACCTATCTTTTTTCTTTTCTTTTTTACATATTTATTGTTTCTAATATCAAACAATGACCACCTGTTGTGCTAAACGCTGTGACGCTCACCGTTCGGTAGCTACACGGCAAACATTTATTTTCTGCTGGTTGTGTGACAACACGGCTCACGCTAGCTGCGCGAGTTTTGGTCATATCGGCGCTCGCGTCATTGATCTGTCCACTGATCAGTCCGTTTTGTCTCAGCTTGGTGATTCTGATCGTCTTATTGTCCTCGGTGACTTTAATCTCCCTAATGTCACTTGGTCCCCATACAATGACTCAAGTTTAATGTTCCCATCTATGCAGCATGACTTTGTTGATTCTCTATCCGATACATCGTTAGGCCAGGTAAATGGCATTCGCAATAGCATGTGTAGGACCCTTGATCTCGTCTTCACTACCGATGCTTCGAGCACGTTGGTATGTCGAGGATCGCCTCTATCATTCCCTGAAGATCCATACCATCCCACACTTTCAATTGACTTCATGTTACCATCTTCAAGCCCTATAATGTCGCTTATTAAGCCTTCGAATATCTATTGCTTCAAGAAGGCTAATTTCCTCTCCTTGAATACTGCCCTATCTCAGATGGATTGGTCATTCCTTGACGATCTGCAGGAAATTGAGTCTGCCACGAATGCATTCTAAAGCTCTATTTTTTCCATCTTTCCCATGCATGTTCCTTTAGTCACTCCCTCCAGAAATCTTTCTGGTCCTATCTGGTTCACCCCTAGATTAATAAATCTGAAGAATTTAAAATCCCGTATGTACAAGAAGCTTAAAAAATCCGGTTTGCAATCAGACTTTTCGAAGTACTCAATTGCAAAATCGAAATTTTCCTTATTTAATACTTTGTGCTACAACAGATACTTGACCCAATGCAAGCTTAACTTTAAACGTGACCCTAAACAATTCTTCAGGTTTGTTAATTCTAAACGTAAATCTTCCCGATTTCCTTCTTCTCTACACTTAAATGGTAGTTATGCCGATAAGGATTGTGATATTGCTGATCTGTTCGCTTCCTTTTTCCAACGTTGCTACTCTGTCCCATCTATTAACTTTCCCTCTATCCTAGCCTCATCGAACGACTTTAGTAGTAGTTACTCTTATCCTATCCCTATAAATAGTTCTAACTGTATCCTTCCCCCCTTCATCGACTATGATGGTCTCCTAAAAAATTTAAAATCGTGCAAGCTTTCGTTCTCCATTGGGCCAGACTCGGCTCCGAGTGCTGTTCTAAAACTTTGTGCTGAATCTCTTTGTGTGCCTCTCCTAAAACTTTTCAACTTGTCTCTCAAGACTGGTGAATTTCCCACTGTCTGGAAAGAATCCTATATAGTACCCTTTAATAAGAAGGGATCTAAATCTGATGTCTCTAACTACCGCTGTATTTCCAATTTATCTGCCATTCCTAAACTCTTTGAAAAAATTATCACTTCTCAGCTGCAACATTTTTGTAGTTCTGTATTCTCTGAATCTCAGCATGGATTCATTAAACGTCGCTCAGTTTCCACTAATCTCCTTGAATTTTCCACCTTCGTAACTTCGGGTTTTGCTGAACAGTGTCAAACTGATGTCGTTTATACTGACTTTAGTAAAGCCTTCGACTCCGTCAATCATAATCTACTTATTCATAAACTGTCTCTTCTAGGGTTTCCGACTAAGCTTCTATATTGGACTAATTCCTACCTTTGTAACCGCTCTCAACGTGTCTGCTTTAACTCATCAGAAGATGGTCTAAGGAATTTACAGACCCGTATACTACAAAACTTCTGTATGTTTCTCTGGTCCGGCCTATCTTGGAATATGGTTCTTGTGTCTGGTCTCATTACCAAAAATTTCAGGATATGCTCGAATCAGTACAAAAACAGTTCCTCATCTTTGCCCTCCGGGGACTCAATTGGGGCCCTTCGATCCATCTTCCTTCTTATGAAAGTAGGTTGCGCTTAATTAACCTCCACTCTCTTAAATCCCGTAGAACCTGCCAAGGAGTTCTCTTCCGCCATAAGCTTCTCTCTGGTGAGGTCGAATCGACTGCCCTCATCAACCTTATTAGTATTTCTGTACCTTTCCGCCCGACTCGGCATTACTCTCCTCTTCATCTACAACTCTGTCTTTCTAACTACTCGGATTATGAATCTTTCCGTAGCCTTTGCTGTAACTATAACCAATTTTTCCATCTGTTTTCCTTTGATACTAGTTCTAATATGGTCAAAATTATCTTAATCAATAACTTAATTTAACTTAAATAGCTTTAATTAGGAAATGTTCGGCTACCGGCTCTTCTCTTACCTAGACTTGGCTTTTGGTGGGATCTTATCAGCTACTGAGCCGATAATCAGCCCCACCGGGTCTGAGTATTGACTTTGGCCCTTTAGTTTAATTATTTGATATGTAATTTTACCCTTATAGTTTAACTGTACATTGTTAAACTTTAAAAAAAAATAAACAAATAAACAAATAATCTCTCGACGAAGTCGTCGACCACCAGATTCTACAGAGATGGCGACAGGTCTCCCCCACGAGGTGTATCTCTGTGTGATCCTTTCACCATGGACGGGGTGCCTCACTCTAATTCCACTCGTCTGCAACTTAGAAGGTTTTTTAGGTTTAGGGAAGGGTATACTGTTGGTTGCTCGTAAGCGATCCATTATAGTGTTTGTAGCCATTATAACGTTTGCTCCAAATACATCTACGAATACTCCTAATGCATACTGTTTTGGAGGGGGTTGGTTTTCCTGGGATACATTATGTTCTGTCAAGAGAAAAACGTCTGGTCGCGTCTTCTTGGATTCACAATATATTATAAATGTTTACAACATCTTACAGAATTGTGCCTAGAACATTTATTAACTTATAGCTAGAACTGTTGCTATGTTGCCAAGAACTGAACATTCCGCCCCTATTGCAGTACAGTGCAACAGAAATGGCACGACACGAGAGGGTCCATCTTCAGGTCTGATAGGCGCCTGAGAGTGTCCAACCGAACACGGTGTGCTGAGCCACAGGAAGTCCTTCGATGTTTGGCAGCACTCCTTTGCGGATGACATCCACGTACACGTCAGCTCCCAGGATTAGCGCGACGATGGCAGGACGATCGAACCTGTCATCCGCCAGGGTGAGGTGCTTGAATCGCTCGGCTGCCGCAGGAGTGCGCAGGTGCAGCTTGGGGTCCACTTGGAGCACGACCTCCAATTTAAAGTCGGTGGATAGGGGCAACCGGATCACTGCAGTGCAGGCTTCTTCCCTGCCGATCATCATCAGCGACGCGTTGATCACTGACACGGGCCGGCAGGGGTCGATCAGCGCCCTGATCTCGTAGACCGTCACGCCATTGTCGATCTTGACGGTGGCCTATGAAGCAGGGTATGGTGGTTGCCACGGCAGTGCTTGCAGCGATCCCCGCTGCGACAATCTCGCCCAGAGTGCACGTGGGCCAGGCAGTTGGCGCAGTACTTGATAAGCGCAGTACCACAGCAGTGTGGCCAGGAACCGCCCGCACTTCCGCAGAGGATGGACGCCTCGGCGGACTCGGCAGCGGTAGGAAGTAGTACGTCTGCTTTCCTCGGCTTGTTCCTAGCTGCGAGAACGTCGAGACGAACGGTGTGCCATAATGGTTGTTGGGCTGCGGAAAATGTGAAAAGGATTAGTGGAGTTATAAATACAAGTCGTACGGAACTAATGACTTAGGCCTAAGGGGTGGAACGGGCCAGCGTTTACGATGGCGTAAGTGGAATGGATTTCGGAGTCCATGGGCAGTAGGACCACCTGCAAGATTGGCCTTTTGATAAGGCCGCGGGCTGTGAGGAGGTCTATCACGCGGACCTTGTCATCGAAGCCGGGATAGGTTTTTTGCACCCGACCTAACCGCCATTCCTGCGGTGGTATGGTATCTTCTTTGAGCGTGAGCAAAACTGTTGCTTCAGAGCCTTGAGATGTTGCCAGCGGCTTAGAAAGGAGAAGGCACTCTCCCTGATCTCTGGCTCTGCCACGGAAAGTTGCAGACCGCCGACCAGGAAGTGACCCGGGCTTAGAGCCAGTGGGTCAGTCGGATCCTCAGATATAGGGAAGATAGGGCGCGAGTTGAAGCAGGCTTTGATCTTGGAGAGGAAGGTCGAGAACTCCTCCTGTATTTGTATGTACACATCGACCTTTGGAACAGAGTATTGAAACTCT
Organism: Drosophila affinis; assembly: GCA_037356375.1. NCBI lineage: Eukaryota > Metazoa > Arthropoda > Insecta > Diptera > Drosophilidae > Drosophila > Drosophila affinis. The sequence goes on along the minus strand of CM074802.1, from coordinate 24,513,751 downwards.
TGACGCCTGCCTCCAACAGGCCACCCATATGTGGTGCTCCCGGAGGTATGAATCGCCACGCTAGGCCCTGGCTGTACACCTCAGAGCTTTGGATACCAAAAGGTCCTGGGCCAAAGCTCTGGAAGCACCGACAAAATTCCTGAAGGATAGAAGCGGAGAGTTCTGCCAGAAGTACCGCCCCGCACAGCTCAAGTCGGGGTAGCGAAACCGTCTTCACGGGTGCTACGCGGGTTTTAGCGGTCAGAAGGTTGCAAAAGGTAGCCTGAGACTGCTCCACTCGGATGTAGATCGCCGCCCCATAGGCACGCTGGGACGCATCGCAGAATCCATGAGTCCGCACCTTGGGTGCCGGGAAGACGTGTAGCCAACTGGGTATATGGATCGCCTGGATGGCCGGAAAACTCTGAAGGAAATTCTCCCATGTTTGAAATAGGTCGCTTGGGAGGACGTCATCCCAACGTATTTCTCTCAACCAAATTTCCTGCATGAACATCTTCGCTTGAATGACGAAAGGGGCAAGCCATCCTGATGGATCTTCGCAATTAGGAACAGAACATTGTGTTTCGTGCAGGACGCCTAGGGGATTAATTCGGGGGAAACGAAAAAGAACTCATCGGCACTGGCTTGCCATCGTATCCCCAAGGTCTTCGCAATGCTGCTCTCTTCGAGCTCTAGGAAATCAGCTCGTAGTCGGTGGTCGACTGGAATGTCGCGCAGAACGCCCTTCTGGTTGGCGGTCCACTTTTCGGAGGGGGAACCCTGCAGAGTTGAGGGCTTGTCGTAGCTCTGTGATGGCGGAGATTGCCTGAGCCTGAGTGTGTGCACCAGCCAGTACGTCATCTACGTACATATAATTGGATAGAATGTCACTGGCCAGTTGAAATTCAGAACGCACATCTTGTGCGAGCTGCCTTAGAACCCGAATGGCGAGGAACGGCGCGCAGTTGACTCCAAAAGTGACCGTGTTGAGCTCATAGTCAGACACATCTCCGGTAATATCGCGGAAGATGCGCTGATAAGAAGAGTATTGGGGCGCCACTAGAATCTTATACATCCGATTGATGTCGGCATTAAGCACGTATCATAAAACGCGCCACTTTAAAATCTGCGTAGTCAGATCCGATTGGAGAACGGGTCCCAGATGTAGGACGTCGTTGAGGTTTTACCGTTTGAGGACGGACTGGAGGCGTTAAACACAACGCGAAGCTTTGTGGTGGTGCTCTCTGGTTTATAGAGAGCATGATGCGGAATGTAAAATTGTCTGGGCCGTTTGTGGAGGGAACAAGGAGATGAGCCAGTGCGATAGATCTTGAATGACCAAGGTCAATGGATTCAGGATTCCTAAAAGGGAGGGTGACAACATATCTACCACTTTCGTTCCTGGTGGGTGTCTGCTGAAACAACTTCTCACACGCTGCGTCGGACTCTTTAATCAGTTTACCTAAATATATCCTCCACCTCCTAAAATTTTGTGAGAAGTTTCTCTAACCTCACTTCTTCGTTGAGCGAGATTCGAGTGGCGAAAGATAAAATGTCCTTGGTGCCAGTGTTAAAAACATAGCTCGTGATGGCCTGCCAAAAATCGTTTCCTGACCTAGAAGGGTACCACAGATATTAGTATAGGACCCCTTTAGCAGGATGGTTGGAAGGATGTCGGCTCACAGTAAGACATCTATCTGGGAACTCTTATAAAACTCTAGATCTGCCACTTGCAGATCGGGAAGATCTTCTAACGGACTTGTGTAGGAGGGCCGATTTCCTGCCAGCTTTGGAAGAACGAAGCCCGAAGTCTCTATTTGGACCCTCGGCTTAACAGGAGAGCCAATATGAAAGTGGCATAGTCGCTGAGGCTGGGCTGCAATGGTTCCATTAAGCCCTGAGACTTGAGCGTCAACCGACTGATACCGGGGTCGTATCAATTTGAAAAGCCGTTCGGAAATGAAGGTTGCTTCCGACCCAGAGTCAACCAACGCAAGCGCTGTATATTTGTTTCCCAAAAAACATTCTTGGATTATTGCCGTGCCGAAGAGGGCGCTGTGCGTGCTTTCCGAGAAATAGTTTTGGACCGTTGGTGGTGGGAGAGGAGTTGACTGTACATTGACGGAGGCATCCAAAACTATTCCAGGATCACCTGCTTGGTGGACGGATGGCGGACGATGAAGGAGAGTGTGGTGATGCTCCTTTCAGGCATGGCAATTGTGCTCGCTAGTGCAGTCCCTTAGGTTGTGACCTCTGTTAAACACAATTTGTGCTGCTTAATTGTGTCGGATCGCTCATGGACATGTAATAACTTAGGACATGTTCGGAACGAATGATTCTTCTTGGCGCAAAGTCTGCAAGTCTGAATCTTGGCAGTGGCCTTGGCCTCAAAGGGGTTAAATCTTCGATTGTCTCTAGAGTTCTATACCGCTCTAATAGGAACGTATTTAGTTCCTTCTAAGTCAGAATATCGAATTTACTTTGGAGCGATTGTTCCCACAGGGATAGTGTGATTTTTGGCAGCTTGGATGAACACATAAATACGAGGAGACAATCCCAATTCTCAATGGATATATTGGATAGCTCCAGAGCAGTGCTCTGTTAATCCTTTACTGCGGTTCACGACTCATGAGAGATGGGTTGCACATTAAAGAGGAGTCGGAGTTGGCTGTTTACTAGCAGTCTCTTATTCTCGAACCTGCTGACGAGTACTTGCCATGCTGACGCAAAACCATCATTGGTAGCACCAAAGACAATATAAACACTAAGATATGCCGCGCCATACCAAATTTTGAGCTCAATTCCTGACTGGCTGGAATTTGAAACTGTTCCAGCGTGAATTAGAGAGAGAAAGATAGACGGAGAGACAGAGAGCGCTTTAGTTTCACACGTTCTGTACGTGAGGCTGAGCTTTAACTGTATGTGTGCACATATTCTATGGCTGCTTGTTTGTATTGGTTGTTGACGACGCCGCTGTCGAAGAAAATACCCATTAGTTTAGAATTGAATGGAGATTATGATTTTCCGATGACGCATGCCCAGAATATAAAAAATTCTATATATTGTATATCCTTTATATGCTAATTTTGTTTAATGTACTATAAACGAATATAATGAACGAATGTAAAAATATACTAATGCAAAATTTATATCAGATATAACATTAAACTATATTAATTTTCTATAGGGTATTAGTTCAGGTCAATAAGCAATAACAGATTTATGTATGTAAATATGTATTTATATATTTTTATATATTAACTATTTTTTTTTTTCTTTAGGACGTTGATATGCAATGACTGCACCATCAAGTGGCCCAAGCGACACCAGCCAATGGCTGTTACGCGCGGATCCCAGGCAAGAACGCAGCCTCCTCCCGCCCAACCGACCGAGGGGCGCTGCCGCATAACGCGCGACTCGTAAACCGAACCGATCGCGGACATGCAGGAAAGATAGGTGTTAGACTAGTGTTCGAGGAAAAGTAGAACTAATCTAACTAAAGAAGAAGAGTAATTACTAATTACGGGAAAGATGTAGGAGTATCAGTAATTTAAGACTAGGAAGGGAGCTAGTGGTAGATATAATATGATAGAGGGAATTATAATCCGAGCATAGGACCCTAAATGGTTCATGCAAGGAGTAATTCGATCTACAAAGCGGAAGAAACAACGGTGTATAGTTCCTATTTTATTTATTAGATATACATATGTAATAATATATTATATACATATATGTACATATATTACCCATTTTTAGTGTTTGATTTGATAAAATTTGATAATAGATAAAATATTAGCTCCATGATTTTGTGCTGTTCGAATTTCATTCTTTTGCGCGCACTCCATTTTGCTGGAAAAAGCACGCCAAATTTTCCGTTCCTCCTTTTGTTTTCTTTCTTCCGTTTGCTGAAAACCTACAATTGAATTGAGTGTTATTCACATATAAAGATGTTTACTATTAAGACCCCTTCTTGCGAAAGGATCATGGAGCGTCAAAAAGTTATAAAAGCACTTTAATATTTTACTGTATAATTTTAGAACAATTGTGCATAAGAAATTCGCAAAAACGGGTTGATTAAAATCAATACATACAGATACAGTATAATTTATTAATTACACTACTCGACAAATTTCAACTTTTTTTTTCCGCTGTCTCCAAAAATGACTTTTTCTAATAGATTGGGAGATTTAAAATTTTTTTAAGAATTATGGTTTTTTTTTCATGGAGTAGTTTTTTTTTTAAGAATTTTTAAAAATCTGGTATTTTTTGTCATAGGTAGTGCTTCTATTTTCCACATAACTCTCGTTTCATACAACTGGTTGTATTGAACTTTGCAGTCAAAAAAATGCTGATAAATGCAGCTATGAATCCGACTCAGACACTTTGTAGCAGAAACTTAACGTCTGGCAGATATTAAGCTTCCAAATTGAAATTTCGTCATTTTTTCCGGTATTTTTTACCCGAAATTTTGACTTTGAAACTTCTGGAAAAATCGAAAAAAAAATAAATGAATGCCTTGATTTTTGGTTTTAGATAGACACATTAATTACGCGTCGTTTAAGGTATCGCTTATAAAAATATAAAATCAAACGGCTAAGTTATAACCGTTTGACCAAAACGACCCAAATCTCATTGTATCTGAAAAAATACCGAAAAATACTTAAATTTATTTAAGTGTTATGATACTTAAATATTTTTATTGTTATTGCTTGTTACTATTTTTAAAATGGTTTGTCTGTCTTCTTTTGTCATTTAAGTCAGATTCTTTTATGAGAGTCCACACATAGTCGCCCAACATATTCTCATTCAAAACACCTAGATACCGTCGTTCCATAGCTTTTAATTGTTGGTGAAATCTCTCTCCGTGTTCATCACTAACATCCCCAAGGTTTGGCGGAAAAAGTCTAAGTGGGAGTGCAGGAAATGGTTTTTGAGTGAAATGTTGGCTCCAATTTGTTCATAATTCTTAAGTAGGTCTTGAACGATATTAACGTAATCATCTTTCTGTTACCAAGAAAATTTGTTGTAACCAGTCGGAACGAGTTCCAGGCTGCTTTTTCATTCGTAGATAAAATATTTTCAAATCCACCATCTTTTAGTAGTTTTCGAATTTGGGGGCCAGCACATGAAGTTGACCGGCTGGAGTTGTCCATTTCAATTAGAAACAAGTGGTATTTTTCGAAAACACACTATCGTATTCTGCTGGAAGTCAGAACTACACTGAGGCAGGGATACTATAGGTACAGAGTTTTTTATGAATAGCTTGAAGAAGAAAGGTCAAATATCTGCGGGACCAGCACCTGTGAAGGAAAAAGGTCAACATTTGACCCTAACAGGTATTTATGTATATTTATCCTCACCAAGGCTTAGGTATAAGGAACAAGGAATAAAACTGTCCACAACATTTACACCCCAAATAAATATGACCAGGTAGGATATATATCCGATATATATAAATACCTAAGACTCGGTAAAACCAAAATTACAGGTCCTTTTTGTTTTTTGCAATCCCATTTTGGAAGTTGGACCAAAAACGTACCGGACGGTATTTTTTCAGATAAAATGAGATTTGGGTCGTTTTGGTCAAACGGCTATAACTTAGCCGTTTGATTTTATATTTTTATAAGCGATACCTTAAACGACGCGTAATTAATGTGTCTATCTAAAACCAAAAATCAAGGCATTCATTTATTTTTTTTTCGATTTTTCCAGAAGTTTCAAAGTCAAAATTTCGGGTAAAAAATACCGAAAAAAATGACGAAATTTCAATTTGGAAGCTTAATATCTGCCAGACGTTAAGTTTCTGCTACAAAGTTTCTGAGTCGGATTTATAGCTGCATTTATCAGCATTTTTTAACTGTAAAGTTCAATACAACCAGTTGTATGAAACGAGAGTTATGTGAAAAATATAAGCACTACCTATGACAAAAAATACCAGATTTTTAAAAAATTCTTAAAAAAAAAACTACTCCATGAAAAAAAAAAAACATTCTTCAAAATTTTTAAACATCCAAATCTATCAGAAAAAGTCATTTTTGGAGACAGCGGAAAAGTCGTGTCGACTAGTGTTACATAACATTTTTAATAAACATATATATATATAAGTTAATTAAACTATTTATGTAAATAAATATATTATTATTATTTTTATTATTTAAACTAATAATGCAATTTAATTTAAATTAATAATGCAATTTTATTATGCAAATGTCAATCGCAAAAGAATTTTTTTCCGTATTTTTCCCCAAAATTTTGACTTTGAAAACTCAGGAAAAGTTGAAAAAAAAAATATTAAAATGCCAACATTGTTGCTTTTAGATGGACACATTAATTAGGCGTCGTTTAAGTTATCGCTTTAAAGAATATACAAATAAACGGCTAAGTTACAACTGTTTGACCAAAACTTCATATGCCGTTTCGCTCTATTTCAAATGCCATTTTACCGTTAAAAACTGTTGCAAACACAGATTGTGGTATTTTAGTAGGAAAAAAAATGGTTATACGTCGGCTAACGCAATTTATCGGCAAAATTTGGCATATGAAAGTTGGGCTTTTTTAACTGCAACGTTCAATACAACCAGTTGTAGGACGCTTAAGTTATGTGAAAAATAGAAGCACTACCTATGACAAAAAATACCACATTTACTTAAATTTAAAAAAAAAAAAAACTACTCCATGAAAAAAAAAATTCTTTAAAAATTGTTAAACTCCAAATATATCAGAAAAAGTCATTTTGGGCGACAGCGGAAAAGTGGTGTCGACTAGTGTAATTGTTAAGTCATAAATCAATATGTAGATATTCTACCTAGAACTAAGATACCAATCCTAAGAACCTGATAGCCTTTTTACACTACGGTTGAGTTATTGAGTTATTGAGTTTAGGGTAAAACTCGAGTGTCGTTTACATGGGAAAGCATAGGGGACCTAGAGGTGGCAAAAAAGTTGAGTTTTGGTTGCGTTTAGTTGAGTTTGTCCGATTTTTCGAATATTTCAACCCTGATCTGCCTGTAGTGGAATTATCACCACTAGTTACAACAAAAACTGGCAGCTCAATATTTAAAATTTGGCGCGTTAACAAAGGGAAAAAGGTACATACAATTGTTAAAACCAATATTTTAAACCAATTTTATTATTAAAAACCATATAAACAAAGTGGTCGATTTCCAAAATTCGGTCGAAAAAACTTAGCCAAACGCTAAATTTAATATTATAAATATATATAAATTAAATTAATATAAACAATTGCGAATTTCAAAAAGTTTAATTTGGTACATACATATGTAATGTACATATACATATAGACAAAAATCAACATAGTTGCAATTTCAGCCGTGCCTTTTCCCTGCGGAAATTTTCCTTCAAAAATGGATTCCAAGGTTATTCGCAATGTCCAAATGCGTTTCTTGGAAATTTTATCCAAATACTCGACAGTTGCTGCAAACATCGTCGCCAACTCCATGCATTGCAGCGTCGCTATCTTATCTTGCTCTGCCACATGGAAAATCATCAACTCTTGGTCGTTAATATATGTAATTAACATTAAATAAAACAAAATTTATGTACACAAGCACGTGCCAGCAGCCGAAACTCAATAACTCCAATTTGGCATAGTGTAAACCCAAATTCTGAGTTATTGAGTTACCTATCGATAAATGTGGTAACTCACTGTAGTGTAAGGTGCCGTTTACACTGAGGTTGCGTCTTGATTCTTTGCGTCTTCTCAGAAACGCAGTTTTTTTTACATAGGTTTGGCATAGGGCCCTAGTGGTGGCAAAAAGTTGCGTCGTTTTCCGACGCAACTGCGTTTTGGTATTTCGGTAGTTAAATACTATGTTTCTGTGCGCATAACAGCAATTTTCGTACTTTTGTGAATTATCAGCGGAACTATCACCACTAATAACAACAAAAAACAGCAGATTCAAATTTAAAAAGGATTTTTCTTCTTTACCGCGTAAAATGTTTCACTAAGTAAAAATACATATATGTATGTACATACAATACAAAAATACATGTAATGCTAGAACAAATTGTTTAAACTAATTTTATTATTAAAAAAAGCATTTCAACAATGTAGTTGATTTCAAATTTTTGCTGCAAATCCCATGTCTTTGAATCCTTTCACTGTTTCCGTGATCTTCTGCTGGCAGTATCTGCTGGCAGATACTTGTCAGCGAGTTGAGCAACTACCTCGCGACGAAACTGCAGAAATATGCGGCAGACAAAAGCCCTTGACACACCAAATAGACTCCCGTACGATATTTTGCAGGCGATCCTTGGCAATAAAGGGCTATGGCTATTCTCTTCTCCAGAGGGATTGTCAGTCGAAAAGGAGTGTCTTTCTTTTTGAGATTGGGCAACAGTCCAACGAGAATGTTGAAGTACCCCTTTCCATGCAGAAATTTTCCTTAAAAAATGCATCGGAGTTCTCGACAACATCTTCCTGCCAAAATGAACCATATCGTGGCTATTGCAATGAAGAATATATTATTTAATTGAAAAGAGAGAACATTGTCTGCTCTTTACCTACAAGAGTCCAAACGCAAGGAGGACGTTGAAGTTGCAAGACGAATTGAAACTTTTCTAAGGATAACTCAGCCGCTTCCATGCACTTCAAAAGGTTCTCCTCACTTTGCGCCACCACAGTTTGAAGAATTAACTCTATTTCCGACTTATTTCGTTGATTTTCGAACATTATTTACTTTGTTTACAAAATTTGTCTTCCTCTTCCAAGACGCAAAGAAGCAAGACGCTGTGGTGTAAACGGCAAACCTGCTTCTTTGCGTCTTCTCCGATATCGATAGGTAACGCACCAAGTGTAAAAAGCCTATAAAAAGGCTATAAGTATGCAATTGTTACATTGTTAAAAATGTATATAAACCCTGCATATTTTACAATAAAATCAGTATGAAAGAAAACTCTGACGTATTTATATCTCCGAAGCCCTATTTGTTTCAAGTACCGATTGCGGCGACATTTTTTTTACTGGTACATGAACCGGTGGCATAAACATTCTCATTTTCAGCATACGATTGTCAAATTGACGATCACAAGAATCAAGTGAGTCTACATCAACAGATTCGTTTGATTCGTTCAGACTGCCTACACAGCAGTATACAATAAATTTAGGGACCTCTTTGACTACTACAGTGAAAGTCAGAAATGCACACACAGTCCTAAAGTTAAAATATGCTTCTCACTTTTCGACAGGAACAAAAAGGACGTTTCAGACAAAGAATGCAAGGCTACGTATCAAGCCAAGCTGGCAGAGTGGGTGACGGATGGGTGGAATATTATCTCCACTAATGCTTCCATCAGCGGTGATAGAACAGGGATAGGTATTCTAGACTACCCCAACAACCCAAGCTATACATTCAGGTTGGAAACTTTTTCCTCTTTTGTTTTTGCTGTACTTGTAGAAATACTTATTGCCGTCAAAATATCAAACAAAAAGAAATACAATAATACTGTTATACTCTGTGATAGTCAAGGTGCTCTAAAGGCTCTGAAAAGTAACGAATAAAATTCGTACTTAACGGACGAAATCCACCACAACATAAACATTTCTTTCACCAGCAAATTCATTATGCACTGGATACCAGGGTATAATAGCCTTTTTACACTACGGTTGAGTTATTGAGTTATTGAGTTTTGGGCAAAACTCGAGTTTCGTTTACATGGGAAAGCATAGGGGACCTAGAGGTGGCAAAAAAGTTGAGTTTTGGTTGCGTTTAGTTGAGTTTGTCCGATTTTTCGAATATTTCAACCCTGATCTGCCTGTAGTGGAATTATCACCACTAGTTACAACAAAAACTGGCAGCTCAATATTTAAAATTTGGCGCGTAAATAATATGGCTGGGAAAAAAGGTACATACAATTGTCAAAACCAATACTTTAAACCAATTTTATTATTAAAAACCATATAAACAAAGTGGTCGATTTCCAAAATTCGGTCGAAAAAACTTAGCCAAACACTAAATTGAATTATTATAAATAAATATAAATTAAATTAATATAAAAAATTGCGAATTTAAAAAAGTTTAATTTTGGTACATATGTAATGTACATATGGGTTAGGTTAGGTAAAGGCGGCTGTCAAGCTCCTCAGGAGCCAGTCACACTTAGGCCGGTTTCGGCCCGTTGTAATACCGCGGGAGGTGTTCCCCTTATCCATCTCATGAGACCCTAACATGTCAGCAGTTATCCCATCCTGACGCTCTTACGAAGTTTGCAATCTTTCTGGGACAGATTTTGGACATTTCTGAAATGTCTGAGACATAGGGCATGCCCAGGTATTGTAGCCTTCTCCTGCTGAGAGCCGGACAGGAGCAGAACAGGTGTTCCACCGTTTCCTCCTCCTCCTCATCTCTACAGCTTCGGCAGAAATCATTGTATGGGGCTCCCAGCCTGTTGGCGTGGGAGCCTATCAGCCAGTGCCCCGTGAGGGAGCGGATGACAACGCTGCACCTTTTCCTGCCGAGCTTACAAAGCTCTAGTGTGCGTTTCCTGTCAATGGTAGGCCATGTTTGCCTGGATATGCGACATAGTGGTGCTGACCGCCACGCATTGTCTGCTCGTCGCTTATATAGCTCTTTTATGATAAGCCTACAGGTGGCCATTGGCATGCAAATATCCTCCTTCTCTTGGAGAAGGGGTATTGTGGTACCAGATCTGGCCAGCTCGTCTGCCTTGCAGTTGCCCTCAATATCCCGGTGACCCGGGACCCAAATAAGGCTGATGGCAAATTGTTGGGCCATCTCGTGAAGAGATTTGCGGCAATTTGCCACTGTGGCCGAGTTCGAGGAAATCGCGTGAAGTGATTTGATCGCAGCTTGGCTGTCGCTGTAAATGTTTACAGTTGTTGTTGCCAGTGAAGCCGTTGTGGCTGTTTGAAGGAGCTTCAGTGCTTCCATGATCGCAATGACTTCCGCTTGGAACACACTGCAGTGATCTGGGAGCCTAAAGGAGTGCCTGATTTCGAGTTGTTCGGAGTAAATCCGTCCTCCAACTTTGTTATCCAGCTTCGAGCCATCCGTAAAGATGCTTATGGCCATGTCTTGGCCTGGTGGTCCCCCAAGCCACTCGTCTCTGCTAGGGATGATTACATTGAAGGGGGTACCAGTGTGTTCCCTTGGAACGCAGTAGTCCGTCTTCGTAGGGACGGTACTGCTGATAAGTATAGATGAGTGACCCCTGGGATGTGACGTCCATTGTTCGGAGTCTCTCAGACGTATCGCTGCAATTTCTGCCCTCTCCTTTTCCGCAAGCTCGAGGCCCTGGAGATTTAGGATGGCGTTTAGTGCATCGTTCGGGGTGGTGCGTAATGCTCCACTAATGCATAAAGCTGCGGTTCGCTGAACCTTGCCAAGTTGTTTGGTTGTCGATCCTTTTGATAGGGCCGGCCACCAAACTGTAACTCCATAGAGTAGGATTGGTCTTACTATTGCTTGGTATATCCATTGGACTACGCTCGGGTTCATGCCCCACTTCAAGCCAATAGCTTTTTTGCAGGAGTATAGGGCTGTATAGGGCTGTAATGTACATATACATATAGACAAAAATCAACATAGTTGCAATTGCAGCCGTGCCATTTCCCTGCGGAAATTTTCCTTCAAAATGGATTCCAAGGTTATTCGCAATGTCCAAATGCGTTTCTTGGAAATTTGATCCAAGTACTCCACAGTTGCTGCAAACATCGTCGCCAACTCCATATATTGCAGTGTTGTTATCTTATCTTGCTCTGCAACATAGAAAATCATTAACTCTTGGTAGTTAATATAATTAAAATTAATTAAAACAAAATTTATGTACACAAGCACGTGCCAGCAGCCGAAACTCAATAACTCAATAACTCAACTTTGGCATAGTGTAAATCCAAATTCTGAGTTATTGAGTTACCTATCGATAAATGTGGTAACTCACTGTAGTGTAAAAAGGCTATAAGACTATTGCTATTAACGAAAAGACTGACCGTATAGCCAAATCAGCCACTAGTGTGGGCAGATTGTTTTACTTACCTCTTAGCTTTGATTAAGCTATTAGAACTTTTACAACTCACGAAAGAGCATCTTTTCTATAGAGAATTGGCCAAATTTATTGATGAATTATTGATTGAATTTATTAATCGACACCTTTTGCCTTCTCACTATATTTTGTCTATTATACTTCCTTAAAATGCACCAATATACTTTGTAAAATACTACTCACACTACACTTCACCTTCCATTTATATTGTATGATAAATACAACTTTGATTAATTGTAAAATAATACTCACACTACACTTCACCCTCCATTTATATTTTATAAATAATACTTATTGATTTATGCATGAATACCCAATGCATTTTGTAAAACACACCCACTCTTTTGTAAGAAAATATCGATAACATCATCCCCCCTGCCTACGAGCATGGTGAAATAAGTAATAAGGTGGTGTATTCACCACACGTGCTCTCTTTCGGGGACGTTATTTTTGTCAGTCGTTTGTCAAACGAGAGAGGTTTCGTAGCGCACGATTTTTTTCATTTTCTTCTTCATTGAAAAATATTCTTTAGCTATGAATTAAAATATTATAATTTTCTTTGAACTATTTCGTTTTATTTATTAAAGAAATTATTTTCTTTTCTGTCAGCTGAAAAACGAAGAGTGCAGAACGTATAACGCTTGCTATCTCTTTCTAACGATTTTCTCTCTGAGAGCCGAGAGAGCGAGGTGAAAAATTTAACGTCCTCACCATGAGCTGAGTACATCACCTTATTACTTATTTCACCATGCCTACGAGTACGTCAAGCAATTAACCAGTCCATCCCAGGAATACTACAATAACATAGTTGCACTTCAACAACACAATTAATCCAACAATAACCAGCCTTGCCTCGAGTCCGCTCTTTAATATTGAAGTATCTGGTCATTGCAGAGTTATCATCTGGCGACCACTCAATTCGCTACAAGGCAAATACAAAAAAAAAGAAAAACGAGAGGGAACGTTGTGAGCCGCGGCAAAGGCCGCGGCTCTACCTTATACCCGGTACTCAGTCAGTATACACATACATACATATATGAGCCTATAAATTTATTATATGTTCTCAAAAGGGACGAAAATAATATTTAAATTAAAAAAATGCATTTTTTTTTATTTTTATACATGTTTCCATTTTTGTTTACATATGCTTTGTATATCTGCGCCTACATTTCTACATGACATGTATAACTACATATTTGAGACGTACAAGTGTTTACGACAGAGAGAGAGAGAGGGCATGAGTCAGCGCTTGGCAGGCGTTGCGTAGCCACTGAAATTTAATTTGTTTCTTCTGGCCATAATATTGATCCGATCTGATCCAGATTCTGTAATCTGGTAGATATGGTAATTTTTCATGATTCTACGTTTTTGGTTTTCAGTTATCTTAAAAATTGTGGATTCCACAGATTTTCGTCTTTTGTGGGGGCGGAAATGGGCGTGGCAAAATTTTAAAACAAACTCGTGCTGGTTTGGTATCACAGGAGCTTGGATAGAAAGTTTGGTTGCTCTAGCTCTTATAGTCTCTGAGAACTAGGCGTCAAAAAATACGAATGGGCAAAGCGGATGGGGTCGCGTGTGAGAGAGAGCGAGAGGGAATGATGACTTACGAAATGGTTTTCTTCATTGTAGCTATAATAACGATCCGATCTGATCCAGATTCAACATTCTGATAGATTTGGTCTTTCTCTATGATTCTGCGTATTTAGTTTTCTTGTATTTTCAAAATTGTGTATGCCACAGACTTTCGTCCTTTGTGGGGGCGGAAGGGGGCGGGGCGAAATTTTGAATTACATTTGGAGTAGTGTGATCACACAGGAGACTGGATACAAAACTTGGTTGCTCTAGCTTTAATAGTCTCTGAGATATAGGCGCAAATGAAGACGGACGGACGGACGGACGGACGGACGGACGGACGGACGGACGGACAGACGGACAGACAGACATGGCTATATCGACTCGGCTATTGATGCTGATCAAGAATATATATACTTTATGGGGTCGGAAACGCTTCCTTCTGTGCGTTACACACAACCGTTATCCCCACAAATCTAATATACCCCTATACTCTTCGAGTACCGGGTATAAAAATCTTAAGTGTAATAAAATAAAATAATATAGTGATTCGTGTTTATGTTGTGATGTTTTCTTATTAAATGGCGGCAATGCGTACTTAATAGGATTTGTGGTACGATTTGCTTTAGTCACTCCTCCACTCACTCTAGCATCACTTCTTCTATGGTCGTCTTTACTGTAATGAGACATAATGCTTATTTTTATAGTTATATATTTATATGCATTAAATTTAAAGCTATCACAAAAAATACATTGAACTTTTCCCTACTTTTTAGTGCGGTTTTTATAATGAATTCAAATCAGAGTGTCATTTAATATATTTTTTTGTTTTTTAACTGTACAAATTTCCCTTAAATTTCCTGTAATTTTTGAACGTTTGACCGCTCATTTTGTGACAAAAATTTCAAGAGGCCTAAAAAAATGAGTGAAATCTATTTCAACCATAAGATTTAATACAGATTGTAGAAAATTAAATTTCTTTCAAATGCATGCCATATTAATGTACACTTTTCCGCACATTCTCTGAAATTTGATATTTTAAGACAACCTAAAATTCCGTAATTCAGAGTATCCGATCTGATCCAAATTTGATGCCCTAATATATGTAATATTTTTCTATTATTTTGCATGATTAATTATTTCGTATCTTTAAAATTGGGCATGCCACAGATTTTTTTCTTTGTAGAACTTGAATAGAAAGTTTGGTTGCTCTAGCTTTGATAGTCTCTGATATCTAGGTGGTTATCTGGACGAACAAGCAAAGCAGACGGACTTTTCTTTATTGTGGCTATATTAATGATCCGATCTGATACAGATTCAACACTGATAGGTACGGCAATTTTCTATGGCTCTGCGTTTTTTTTTTTCTTGTATCTTCAAAATTGTGTATGCCACAGATTTTCGTCCTTTGGCTGAATAGGTCGGGGCGAAATTTTTAACTACTCTTGTTAAAGTGTAATATACCAGGAACTTGGATACAAAATTTGGTTCATCTATCTTCTATAGTCTTTGAGATCTAGGCGCTCATTAAGACGGTACTCTCGATTATCGGGTACAGAATAGGGCTACGACGCCCATTTTTACAAAATATCTTCCTCTAACTATCATAAAACTAAACCAAAAAATATTTGTTCGTTTGGTAGTTATTAATTAATGCCACAAAAAGTGGCAAAATTCCCAATGGAGCAATGTCGGTTGAAGCGCTATCCGATATTTCATAGAGGTGCAAAACCAGGTGGGCCGACGATCTAACAAAATACATGGTAATTTTCCATGATTCTGCGTTTTTGGTTTTCTTCTTACAATCTTATAAATTGTGGATTCCACAGATTTTCGTTGTTTGTGGGGGCGGAAGGGGCGTGGGAAAATTTTGAAATAAACTTGTGCTGAATTGATATCACAGAAACTTGAATAAAAATTTTGGCAGCTCTAGCTCTTATAGTCTCTGAGAACTAGGCGTCAAAAAAGACGATTGGGCAAAGCAGACGGGGTCGCGTGTGAGAGCGAGAGGCAACGATGACTTTTGAAATGGTTTTCTTCATTGTGGCTATATAAATGGTGCGATCTGATCCAGATTCAACACTCTATGATTCTGCGTTTTTAGTTTTGTCCTAGCTTCAAGGTTGTGCATGCCACAGCCTTTCGTCCCTTGTGCGGGCGGAAGGGGGCGGGGCGAAATTTTGAAATACACTTGAAGACTGGATACAAAACTTGGGTGATCTAGCTTTTATAGTGTCTGAGATATAGGCGCTAATGAAGACGGACGGACGAACGGAAAGACAGAAATGGCTATATCGACTCGGCTATTGATGCTGATCAAGAATATATATACTTTATGGGGTCGGAAACGCTTCCTTCTGGGTGTTACATATATCCGTTATCACCACAAATCTAATAAACCCCTATACTCTTCGAGTACCGTGTATAAAAAAATCACATTAAAGTTTCCGTACTTATACCAAGAATATAAATATATTTTTAAATAAATAGCTTAAATTTTCCAAAAGAATAAAAATGCATATAAACACTGCAGATCATAAAACAAACTTTTTCCTGTAAAAACTGTAGCCTTACAAGAAAAATAAATTGCACAAATATCTCATAGGCTTAGTCCGAACTAGATTGTTTCCTCAATCTTAATGTGATCTATTTGGTACTGTTTTTTGTCATTATGCAACTGGAGTTGTCCATTTGTCGGCGGAGGCAATATAGTAGCATCCCTTATTGTGTCTTTTCCACCCTCGGTTCCAGATGGTAAATTAAGTGGAATGTTTAGTCTACTCAGAAAACAGGAGAAGTTCACTAATCGGCCTTTGTGCTGGAATGGAATCTTGGGACAGAGCTCAAAAGCATGGTTTACAGGTGGCATGTCACATCCTTTGCTACAGGACACATCGATAAAGTTCATTAGATCACAGATCTCAATCTCGTTACACTCATTTCGATTTAGAATTGATAAAATATTGTCAATCAACTCCAGTGAGAAGGGAAGACGGCAGCCACGAAGTGTGGAGCGAACTTTTGATTCAGGTAAGAATGGTTGGTTGGTAGGATTGATGTGATGGAAGTGTTCCATCATGTCGTCCCGAGCATTCCACAATGCACGCTTTAACTCCAGATGTGCTGCTGCCCTTACACTAACCCTAGAACAACCACTTGGAGAACTTTGTTCTGCCGAAAAATTTCGACAAAGCGTAACGATTTCGTGGTCGCTGATTTCGCTGCCCATTAATCCGATTAATCCTCCCTTGAAGCTTTCGAAAGATACAAACACGTCACGCTTGTTTTCCGAATTGTTACAATCTGGCATGCAGGTACCCACAAACTCTGACATACGGCTCTGAAGCACAGGGCGAATTTTTTGCATAATGGCGGAAAGATTGGCGTGGGTGAACTGTTCAGGATGGTGCTCCATAAACGTAAGTGTATACTCGTCTGCCCATACCAAATGAAAAATAAAGTCTTTCAGGGACATGGTAAAAAATACACGGTACTCGAAGAGTATAGGGGTTTATTAGATTTGTGGTGATAACGGATATATGTAACACCCAGAAGGAAGCGTTTCCGACCCCATAAAGTATATATATTCTTGATCAGCATCAATAGCCGAGTCGATATAGCCATTTCTGTCTTTCCGTTCGTCCGTCCGTCTTCATTAGCGCCTATATCTCAGACACTATAAAAGCTAGATCACCCAAGTTTTGTATCCAGTCTTCAAGTGTATTTCAAAATTTCGCCCCGCCCCCTTCCGCCCGCACAAGGGACGAAAGGCTGTGGCATGCACAACCTTGAAGCTAGGATAAAACTAAAAACGCAGAATCATAGAGTGTTGAATCTGGATCAGACCGCACCATTTATATAGCCACAATGAAGAAAACCATTTCAAAAGTCATCGTTGCCTCTCGCTCTCACACGCGACCCCGTGTGCTTTGCCCAATCGTCTTTTTTGACGCCTAGTTCTCAGAGACTATAAGAGCTAGAGCTGCCAAAATTTTTATTCAAGTTTCTGTGATATCAATTCAGCACAAGTTTATTTCAAAATTTTCCCACGCCCCTTCCGCCCCCACAAACAACGAAAATCTGTGGAATCCACAATTTATAAGATTGTAAGAAGAAAACCAAAAACGCAGAATCATGGAAAATTACCATGTATTTTGTTAGATCGTCGGCCCACCTGGTTTTGCACCTCTATGAAATATCGGATAGCGCTTCAACCGACATTGCTCCATTGGGAATTTTGCCACTTTTTGTGGCATTAATTAATAACTACCAAACGAACAAATATTTTTTGGTTTAGTTTTATGATAGTAAGAGGAAGATATTTTGTAAAAATGGGCGTCGTAGCCCTTTTCTGTACCCGATAATCGAGAGTACCGTCTTAATGAGCGCCTAGATCTCAAAGACTATAGAAGATAGATGAACCAAATTTTGTATCCAAGTTCCTGGTATATTACACTTTAACAAGAGTAGTTAAAAATTTCGCCCCGACCTATTCAGCCAAAGGACGAAAATCTGTGGCATACACAATTTTGAAGATACAAGAAAAAAAAAAACGCAGAGCCATAGAAAATTGCCGTACCTATCAGTGTTGAATCTGTATCAGATCGGATCATTAATATAGCCACAATAAAGAAAAGTCCGTCTGCTTTGCTTGTTCGTCTAGATAACCACCTAGATATCAGAGACTATCAAAGCTAGAGCAACCAAACTTTCTATTCAAGTTCTACAAAGAAAAAAATCTGTGGCATGCCCAATTTTAAAGATACGAAATAATTAATCATGCAAAATAATAGAAAAATATTACATATATTAGGGCATCAAATTTGGATCAGATCGGATACTCTGAATTACGGAATTTTAGGTTGTCTTAAAATATCAAATTTCAGAGAATGTGCGGAAAAGTGTACATTAATATGGCATGCATTTGAAAGAAATTTAATTTTCTACAATCTGTATTAAATCTTATGGTTGAAATAGATTTCACTCATTTTTTTAGGCCTCTTGAAATTTTTGTCACAAAATGAGCGGTCAAACGTTCAAAAATTACAGGAAATTTAAGGGAAATTTGTACAGTTAAAAAACAAAAAAATATATTAAATGACACTCTGATTTGAATTCATTATAAAAACCGCACTAAAAAGTAGGGAAAAGTTCAATGTATTTTTTGTGATAGCTTTAAATTTAATGCATATAAATATATAACTATAAAAATAAGCATTATGTCTCATTACAGTAAAGACGACCATAGAAGAAGTGATGCTAGAGTGAGTGGAGGAGTGACTAAAGCAAATCGTACCACAAATCCTATTAAGTACGCATTGCCGCCATTTAATAAGAAAACATCACAACATAAACACGAATCACTATATTATTTTATTTTATTACACTTAAGATTTTTATACCCGGTACTCGAAGAGTATAGGGGTATATTAGATTTGTGGGGATAACGGTTGTGTGTAACGCACAGAAGGAAGCGTTTCCGACCCCATAAAGTATATATATTCTTGATCAGCATCAATAGCCGAGTCGATATAGCCATGTCTGTCTGTCCGTCTGTCCGTCCGTCCGTCCGTCCGTCCGTCCGTCCGTCCGTCCGTCCGTCTTCATTTGCGCCTATATCTCAGAGACTATTAAAGCTAGAGCAACCAAGTTTTGTATCCAGTCTCCTGTGTGATCACACTACTCCAAATGTAATTCAAAATTTCGCCCCGCCCCCTTCCGCCCCCACAAAGGACGAAAGTCTGTGGCATACACAATTTTGAAAATACAAGAAAACTAAATACGCAGAATCATAGAGAAAGACCAAATCTATCAGAATGTTGAATCTGGATCAGATCGGATCGTTATTATAGCTACAATGAAGAAAACCATTTCGTAAGTCATCATTCCCTCTCGCTCTCTCTCACACGCGACCCCATCCGCTTTGCCCATTCGTATTTTTTGACGCCTAGTTCTCAGAGACTATAAGAGCTAGAGCAACCAAACTTTCTATCCAAGCTCCTGTGATACCAAACCAGCACGAGTTTGTTTTAAAATTTTGCCACGCCCATTTCCGCCCCCACAAAAAACGAAAATCTGTGGAATCCACAATTTTTAAGATAACTGAAAACCAAAAACGTAGAATCATGAAAAATTACCATATCTACCAGATTACAGAATCTGGATCAGATCGGATCAATATTATGGCCAGAAGAAACAAATTAAATTTCAGTGGCTACGCAACGCCTGCCAAGCGCTGACTCATGCCCTCTCTCTCTCTCTGTCGTAAACACTTGTACGTCTCAAATATGTAGTTATACATGTCATGTAGAAATGTAGGCGCAGATATACAAAGCATATGTAAACAAAAATGGAAACATGTATAAAAATAAAAAAAAATGCATTTTTTTAATTTAAATATTATTTTCGTCCCTTTTGAGAACATATAATAAATTTATAGGCTCATATATGTATGTATGTGTATACTGACTGAGTACCGGGTATAAGGTAGAGCCGCGGCCTTTGCCGCGGCTCACAACGTTCCCTCTCGTTTTTCTTTTTTTTTGTATTTGCCTTGTAGCGAATTGAGTGGTCGCCAGATGATAACTCTGCAATGACCAGATACTTCAATATTAAACAGCGGACTCGAGGCAAGGCTGGTTATTGTTGGATTAATTGTGTTGTTGAAGTGCAACTATGTTATTGTAGTATTCCTGGGATGGACTGGTTAATTGCTTGACGTACTCGTAGGCATGGTGAAATAAGTAATAAGGTGATGTACTCAGCTCATGGTGAGGACGTTAAATTTTTCACCTCGCTCTCTCGGCTCTCAGAGAGAAAATCGTTAGAAAGAGATAGCAAGCGTTATACGTTCTGCACTCTTCGTTTTTCAGCTGACAGAAAAGAAAATAATTTCTTTAATAAATAAAACGAAATAGTTCAAAGAAAATTATAATATTTTAATTCATAGCTAAAGAATATTTTTCAATGAAGAAGAAAATGAAAAAAATCGTGCGCTACAAAACCTCTCTCGTTTGACAAACGACTGACAAAAATAACGTCCCCGAAAGAGAGCACGTGTGGTGAATACACCACCTTATTACTTATTTCACCATGCTCGTAGGCAGGTGGGATGATGTTATCGATATTTTCTTACAAAAGAGTGGGTGTGTTTTACAAAATGCATTGGGTATTCATGCATAAATCAATAAGTATTATTTATAAAATATAAATGGAGGGTGAAGTGTAGTGTGAGTATTATTTTACAATTAATCAAAGTTGTATTTATCATACAATATAAATGGAAGGTGAAGTGTAGTGTGAGTAGTATTTTACAAAGTATATTGGTGCATTTTAAGGAAGTATAATAAACAAAATATAGTGAGAAGGCAAAAGGTGTCGATTAATAAATTCAATCAATAATTCATCAATAAATTTGGCCAATTCTCTATAGAAAAGATGCTCTTTCGTGAGTTGTAACTCTCTGACGCTGTGGAAACGGTTGAAGATTTTGTATTTTTTCCTGATACTGGTATATCTTTGACATGAGAAGATTTCGTGTTTAGCATCATTAAGAGCATTGCAAAGTGTCCAGTGCCTCGGTTTGACTGGGACATCATTGTAAAAAGAAGCAAAAAACACTCCTTTGGTCTCAGATATTTCCTTATACTGATTATTCCAGTCTGTCTGGACTTTAGTCTTTAAAGTTCTAATAGCTTAATCAAAGCTAAGAGGTAAGTAAAACAATCTGCCCACACTAGTGGCTGATTTGGCTATACGGTCAGTCTTTTCGTTAATAGCAATAGTCTTATAGCCTTTTTACACTACAGTGAGTTACCACATTTATCGATAGGTAACTCAATAACTCAGAATTTGGATTTACACTATGCCAAAGTTGAGTTATTGAGTTATTGAGTTTCGGCTGCTGGCACGTGCTTGTGTACATAAATTTTGTTTTAATTAATTTTAATTATATTAACGACCAAGAGTTAATGATTTTCTATGTTGCAGAGCAAGATAAGATAACAACACTGCAATATATGGAGTTGGCGACGATGTTTGCAGCAACTGTGGAGTACTTGGATCAAATTTCCAAGAAACGCATTTGGACATTGCGAATAACCTTGGAATCCATTTTTGAAGGAAAATTTCCGCAGGGAAATGGCACGGCTGCAATTGCAACTATGTTGATTTTTGTCTATATGTATATGTACATTACAGCCCTATACAGCCCTATACTCCTGCAAAAAAGCTATTGGCTTGAAGTGGGGCATGAACCCGAGCGTAGTCCAATGGATATACCAAGCAATAGTAAGACCAATCCTACTCTATGGAGTTACAGTTTGGTGGCCGGCCCTATCAAAAGGATCGACAACCAAACAACTTGGCAAGGTTCAGCGAACCGCAGCTTTATGCATTAGTGGAGCATTACGCACCACCCCGAACGATGCACTAAACGCCATCCTAAATCTCCAGGGCCTCGAGCTTGCGGAAAAGGAGAGGGCAGAAATTGCAGCGATACGTCTGAGAGACTCCGAACAATGGACGTCACATCCCAGGGGTCACTCATCTATACTTATCAGCAGTACCGTCCCTACGAAGACGGACTACTGCGTTCCAAGGGAACACACTGGTACCCCCTTCAATGTAATCATCCCTAGCAGAGACGAGTGGCTTGGGGGACCACCAGGCCAAGACATGGCCATAAGCATCTTTACGGATGGCTCGAAGCTGGATAACAAAGTTGGAGGACGGATTTACTCCGAACAACTCGAAATCAGGCACTCCTTTAGGCTCCCAGATCACTGCAGTGTGTTCCAAGCGGAAGTCATTGCGATCATGGAAGCACTGAAGCTCCTTCAAACAGCCACAACGGCTTCACTGGCAACAACAACTGTAAACATTTACAGCGACAGCCAAGCTGCGATCAAATCACTTCACGCGATTTCCTCGAACTCGGCCACAGTGGCAAATTGCCGCAAATCTCTTCACGAGATGGCCCAACAATTTGCCATCAGCCTTATTTGGGTCCCGGGTCACCGGGATATTGAGGGCAACTGCAAGGCAGACGAGCTGGCCAGATCTGGTACCACAATACCCCTTCTCCAAGAGAAGGAGGATATTTGCATGCCAATGGCCACCTGTAGGCTTATCATAAAAGAGCTATATAAGCGACGAGCAGACAATGCGTGGCGGTCAGCACCACTATGTCGCATATCCAGGCAAACATGGCCTACCATTGACAGGAAACGCACACTAGAGCTTTGTAAGCTCGTCAGGAAAAGGTGCAGCGTTGTCATCCGCTCCCTCACGGGGCACTGGCTGATAGGCTCCCACGCCAACAGGCTGGGAGCCCCATACAATGATTTCTGCCGAAGCTGTAGAGATGAGGAGGAGGAGGAAACGGTGGAACACCTGTTCTGCTCCTGTCCGGCTCTCAGCAGGAGAAGGCTACAATACCTGGGCATGCCCTATGTCTCAGACATTTCAGAAATGTCCAAAATCTGTCCCAGAAAGATTGCAAACTTCGTAAGAGCGTCAGGATGGGATAACTGCTGACATGTTAGGGTCTCATGAGATGGATAAGGGGAACACCTCCCGCGGTATTACAACGGGCCGAAACCGGCCTAAGTGTGACTGGCTCCTGAGGAGCTTGACAGCCGCCTTTACCTAACCTAACCCATATGTACATTACATATGTACCAAAATTAAACTTTTTTAAATTCGCAATTTTTTATAATAATTTAATTTATATTTATTTATAATAATTCAATTTAGTGTTTGGCTAAGTTTTTTCGACCGAATTTTGGAAATCGACCACTTTGTTTATATGGTTTTTAATAATAAAATTGGTTTAAAGTATTGGTTTTGACAATTGTATGTACCTTTTTTCCCAGCCATATTATTTACGCGCCAAATTTTAAATATTGAGCTGCCAGTTTTTGTTGTAACTAGTGGTGATAATTCCACTACAGGCAGATCAGGGTTGAAATATTCGAAAAATCGGACAAACTCAACTAAACGCAACCAAAACTCAACTTTTTTGCCACCTCTAGGTCCCCTATGCTTTCCCATGTAAACGAAACTCGAGTTTTGCCCAAAACTCAATAACTCAATAACTCAACCGTAGTGTAAAAAGGCTATTATACCCTGGTATCCAGTGCATAATGAATTTGCTGGTGAAAGAAATGTTTATGTTGTGGTGGATTTCGTCCGTTAAGTACGAATTTTATTCGTTACTTTTCAGAGCCTTTAGAGCACCTTGACTATCACAGAGTATAACAGTATTATTGTATTTCTTTTTGTTTGATATTTTGACGGCAATAAGTATTTCTACAAGTACAGCAAAAACAAAAGAGGAAAAAGTTTCCAACCTGAATGTATAGCTTGGGTTGTTGGGGTAGTCTAGAATACCTATCCCTGTTCTATCACCGCTGATGGAAGCATTAGTGGAGATAATATTCCACCCATCCGTCACCCACTCTGCCAGCTTGGCTTGATACGTAGCCTTGCATTCTTTGTCTGAAACGTCCTTTTTGTTCCTGTCGAAAAGTGAGAAGCATATTTTAACTTTAGGACTGTGTGTGCATTTCTGACTTTCACTGTAGTAGTCAAAGAGGTCCCTAAATTTATTGTATACTGCTGTGTAGGCAGTCTGAACGAATCAAACGAATCTGTTGATGTAGACTCACTTGATTCTTGTGATCGTCAATTTGACAATCGTATGCTGAAAATGAGAATGTTTATGCCACCGGTTCATGTACCAGTAAAAAAAATGTCGCCGCAATCGGTACTTGAAACAAATAGGGCTTCGGAGATATAAATACGTCAGAGTTTTCTTTCATACTGATTTTATTGGAAAATATGCAGGGTTTATATACATTTTTAACAATGTAACAATTGCATACTTATAGCCTTTTTACACTACAGTGAGTTACCACATTTATCGATAGGTAACTCAATAACTCAGAATTTGGGTTTACACTATGCCAAATTGGAGTTATTGAGTTTCGGCTGCTGGCACGTGCTTGTGTACATAAATTTTGTTTTATTTAATGTTAATTACATATATTAACGACCAAGAGTTGATGATTTTCCATGTGGCAGAGCAAGATAAGATAGCGACGCTGCAATGCATGGAGTTGGCGACGATGTTTGCAGCAACTGTCGAGTATTTGGATAAAATTTCCAAGAAACGCATTTGGACATTGCGAATAACCTTGGAATCCATTTTTGAAGAAAAATTTCCGCAGGGAAAAGGCACGGCTGCAATTGCAACTATGTTGATTTTTGTCTATATGTATATGTACATTACATATGTATGTACCAAATTAAACTTTTTGAAATTCGCAATTGTTTATATTAATTTAATTTATATATATTTATAATATTAAATTTAGCGTTTGGCTAAGTTTTTTTCGACCGAATTTTGGAAATCGACCACTTTGTTTATATGGTTTTTAATAATAAAATTGGTTTAAAGTATTGGTTTTAACAATTGTATGTACCTTTTTCCCTTTGTTTACGCGCCAAATTTTAAATATTGAGCTGCCAGTTTTTGTTGTAACTAGTGGTGATAATTCCACTACAGGCAGATCAGGGTTGAAATATTCGAAAAATCGGACAAACTCAACTAAACGCAACCAAAACTCAACTTTTTTGCCACCTCTAGGTCCCCTATGCTTTCCCATGTAAACGACACTCGAGTTTTACCCTAAACTCAATAACTCAATAACTCAACCGTAGTGTAAAAAGGCTATTAGGTTCTTAGGATTGGTATCTTAGTTCTAGGTAGAATATCTACATATTGATTTATGACTTAACAATTACACTAGTCGACACCACTTTTCCGCTGTCGCCCAAAATGACTTTTTCTGATAAATTTGGATTTTAACAATTTTTAAAGAATTTTTTTTTTCATGGAGTAGTTTTTTTTTTTTTTAAATTTAAGTAAATGTGGTATTTTTTGTCATAGGTAGTGCTTCTATTTTTCACATAACTTAAGCGTCCTACAACTGGTTGTATTGAACTTTGCAGTTAAAAAAGCCCAACTTTCATATGCCAAATTTCGCCGATAAATTGCGTTAGCCGACGTATAACCATTTTTTTTCCTACTAAAATACCACAATCTGTGTTTGCAACAGTTTTTAACGGTAAAATGGCATTTGAAATGGAGCGAAACGGCATATGAAGTTTTGGTCAAACGGTTGTAACTTAGCCGTTTATTTGTATATTCTTTAAAGCGATAACTTAAACGACGCCTAATTAATGTGTCTATCTAAAAGCAACAATGTTGGCATTTTAATATTTTTTTTTTTTACTTTTCCTGAGTTTTCAAAGTCAAAATTTTGGGGAAAAATACCGAAAAAAATTCTTTTGCGATCGACATTTGCATAATAAAATTGCATTATTAATTTAAATTAAATTGCATTATTAGTTTAAATAATAAAAATAATAATAATATATTTATTTACATAAATAGTTTAATTAACTTATATATATATGTTTATTAAAAATGTTATATAATTAATAAATTATACTGTATCTGTATGTATTGATTTTAATCAACCCGTTTTTGCGAATTTCTTATGCACAATTGTTCTAAAATTATACAGTAAAATATTAAAGTGCTTTTATAACTTTTTGACGCTCCATGATCCTTTCGCAAGAAGGGGTCTTAATAGTAAACATCTTTATATGTGAATAACACTCAATTCAATTGTAGGTTTTCAGCAAACGGAAGAAAAGAAAACAAAAGGAGGAACGGAAAATTTGGCGTGCTTTTTCCAGCAAAATGGAGTGCGCGCAAAAGAATGAAATTCGAACAGCACAAAATCATGGAGCTAATATTTTATCTATTATCAAATTTTATCAAATCAAACACTAAAAATGGGTAATATATGTTTATATATGTATATAATATATTATTACATATGTATATCTAATAAATAAAATAGGAACTATACACCGTTGTTTCTTCCGCTGTGTAGATCGAATTACTCCTTGCATGAACCATTTAGGGTCCTATGCTCGGATTATAATTCCCTCTATCATATTATATCTACCACTAGCTCCCTTCCTAGTCTTAAATTACTGATACTCCTACATCTTTCCCGTAATTAGTAATTACTCTTCTTCTTTAGTTAGATTAGTTCTACTTTTCCTCGAACACTAGTCTAACACCTATCTTTCCTGCATGTCCGCGATCGGTTCGGTTTACGAGTCGCGCGTTATGCGGCAGCGCCCCTCGGTCGGTTGGGCGGGAGGAGGCTGCGTTCTTGCCTGGGATCCGCGCGTAACAGCCATTGGCTGGTGTCGCTTGGGCCACTTGATGGTGCAGTCATTGCATATCAACGTCCTAAAGAAAAAAAAAATAGTTAATATATAAAAATATATAAATACATATTTACATACATAAATCTGTTATTGCTTATTGACCTGAACTAATACCCTATAGAAAATTAATATAGTTTAATGTTATATCTGATATAAATTTTGCATTAGTATATTTTTACATTCGTTCATTATATTCGTTTATAGTACATTAAACAAAATTAGCATATAAAGGATATACAATATATAGAATTTTTTATATTTTGGGCATGCGTCATCGGAAAATCATAATCTCCATTCAATTCTAAACTAATGGGTATTTTCTTCGACAGCGGCGTCGTCAACAACCAATACAAACAAGCAGCCATAGAATATGTGCACACATACAGTTAAAGCTCAGCCTCACGTACAGAACGTGTGAAACTAAAGCGCTCTCTGTCTCTCCGTCTATCTTTCTCTCTCTAATTCACGCTGGAACAGTTTCAAATTCCAGCCAGTCAGGAATTGAGCTCAAAATTTGGTATGGCGCGGCATATCTTAGTGTTTATATTGTCTTTGGTGCTACCAATGATGGTTTTGCGTCAGCATGGCAAGTACTCGTCAGCAGGTTCGAGAATAAGAGACTGCTAGTAAACAGCCAACTCCGACTCCTCTTTAATGTGCAACCCATCTCTCATGAGTCGTGAACCGCAGTAAAGGATTAACAGAGCACTGCTCTGGAGCTATCCAATATATCCATTGAGAATTGGGATTGTCTCCTCGTATTTATGTGTTCATCCAAGCTGCCAAAAATCACACTATCCCTGTGGGAACAATCGCTCCAAAGTAAATTCGATATTCTGACTTAGAAGGAACTAAATACGTTCCTATTAGAGCGGTATAGAACTCTAGAGACAATCGAAGATTTAACCCCTTTGAGGCCAAGGCCACTGCCAAGATTCAGACTTGCAGACTTTGCGCCAAGAAGAATCATTCGTTCCGAACATGTCCTAAGTTATTACATGTCCATGAGCGATCCGACACAATTAAGCAGCACAAATTGTGTTTAACAGAGGTCACAACCTAAGGGACTGCACTAGCGAGCACAATTGCCATGCCTGAAAGGAGCATCACCACACTCTCCTTCATCGTCCGCCATCCGTCCACCAAGCAGGTGATCCTGGAATAGTTTTGGATGCCTCCGTCAATGTACAGTCAACTCCTCTCCCACCACCAACGGTCCAAAACTATTTCTCGGAAAGCACGCACAGCGCCCTCTTCGGCCCGGCAATAATCCAAGAATGTTTTTTGGGAAACAAATATACAGCGCTTGCGTTGGTTGACTCTGGGTCGGAAGCAACCTTCATTTCCGAACGGCTTTTCAAATTGATACGACCCCGGTATCAGTCGGTTGACGCTCAAGTCTCAGGGCTTAATGGAACCATTGCAGCCCAGCCTCAGCGACTATGCCACTTTCATATTGGCTCTCCTGTTAAGCCGAGGGTCCAAATAGAGACTTCGGGCTTCGTTCTTCCAAAGCTGGCAGGAAATCGGCCCTCCTACACAAGTCCGTTAGAAGATCTTCCCGATCTGCAAGTGGCAGATCTAGAGTTTTATAAGAGTTCCCAGATAGATGTCTTACTGTGAGCCGACATCCTTCCAACCATCCTGCTAAAGGGGTCCTATACTAATATCTGTGGTACCCTTCTAGGTCAGGAAACGATTTTTGGCAGGCCATCACGAGCTATGTTTTTAACACTGGCACCAAGGACATTTCATCTTTCGCCACTCGAATCTCGCTCAACGAAGAAGTGAGGTTAGAGAAACTTCTCACAAAATTTTAGGAGGTGGAGGATATCTCAGGTAAACTGATTAAAGAGTCCGACGCAGCGTGTGAGAAGTTGTTTCAGCAGACACCCACCAGGAACGAAAGTGGTAGATATGTTGTCACCCTCCCTTTTAGGAATCCTGAATCCATTGACCTTGGTCATTCAAGATCTATCGCACTGGCTCATCTCCTTGTTCCCTCCACAAACGGCCCAGACAATTTTACATTCCGCATCATGCTCTCTATAAACCAGAGAGCACCACCACAAAGCTTCGCGTTGTGTTTAACGCCTCCAGTCCGTCCTCAAACGGTAAAACCTCAACGACGTCCTACATCTGGGACCCGTTCTCCAATCGGATCTGACTACGCAGATTTTAAAGTGGCGCGTTTTATGATACGTGCTTAATGCCGACATCAATCGGATGTATAAGATTCTAGTGGCGCCCCAATACTCTTCTTATCAGCGCATCTTCCGCGATATTACCGGAGATGTGTCTGACTATGAGCTCAACACGGTCACTTTTGGAGTCAACTGCGCGCCGTTCCTCGCCATTCGGGTTCTAAGGCAGCTCGCACAAGATGTGCGTTCTGAATTTCAACTGGCCAGTGACATTCTATCCAATTATATGTACGTAGATGACGTACTGGCTGGGGAAAAAGGTACATACAATTGTTAAAACCAATACTTTAAACCAATTTTATTATTAAAAACCATATAAACAAAGTGGTCGATTTCCAAAATTCGGTCGAAAAAACTTAGCCAAACGCTAAATTTAATATTATAAATATATATAAATTAAATTAATATAAACAATTGCGAATTTCAAAAAGTTTAATTTGGTACATACATATGTAATGTACATATACATATAGACAAAAATCAACATAGTTGCAATTGCAGCCGTGCCTTTTCCCTGCGGAAATTTTTCTTCAAAAATGGATTCCAAGGTTATTCGCAATGTCCAAATGCGTTTCTTGGAAATTTTATCCAAATACTCGACAGTTGCTGCAAACATCGTCGCCAACTCCATGCATTGCAGCGTCGCTATCTTATCTTGCTCTGCCACATGGAAAATCATCAACTCTTGGTCGTTAATATATGTAATTAACATTAAATAAAACAAAATTTATGTACACAAGCACGTGCCAGCAGCCGAAACTCAATAACTCCAATTTGGCATAGTGTAAACCCAAATTCTGAGTTATTGAGTTACCTATCGATAAATGTGGTAACTCACTGTAGTGTAAAAAGGCTATAAGTATGCAATTGTTACATTGTTAAAAATGTATATAAACCCTGCATATTTTACAATAAAATCAGTATGAAAGAAAACTCTGACGTATTTATATCTCCGAAGCCCTATTTGTTTCAAGTACCGATTGCGGCGACATTTTTTTTACTGGTACATGAACCGGTGGCATAAACATTCTCATTTTCAGCATACGATTGTCAAATTGACGATCACAAGAATCAAGTGAGTCTACATCAACAGATTCGTTTGATTCGTTCAGACTGCCTACACAGCAGTATACAATAAATTTAGGGACCTCTTTGACTACTACAGTGAAAGTCAGAAATGCACACACAGTCCTAAAGTTAAAATATGCTTCTCACTTTTCGACAGGAACAAAAAGGACGTTTCAGACAAAGAATGCAAGGCTACGTATCAAGCCAAGCTGGCAGAGTGGGTGACGGATGGGTGGAATATTATCTCCACTAATGCTTCCATCAGCGGTGATAGAACAGGGATAGGTATTCTAGACTACCCCAACAACCCAAGCTATACATTCAGGTTGGAAACTTTTTCCTCTTTTGTTTTTGCTGTACTTGTAGAAATACTTATTGCCGTCAAAATATCAAACAAAAAGAAATACAATAATACTGTTATACTCTGTGATAGTCAAGGTGCTCTAAAGGCTCTGAAAAGTAACGAATAAAATTCGTACTTAACGGACGAAATCCACCACAACATAAACATTTCTTTCACCAGCAAATTCATTATGCACTGGATACCAGGGTATAATAGCCTTTTTACACTACGGTTGAGTTATTGAGTTATTGAGTTTTGGGCAAAACTCGAGTTTCGTTTACATGGGAAAGCATAGGGGACCTAGAGGTGGCAAAAAAGTTGAGTTTTGGTTGCGTTTAGTTGAGTTTGTCCGATTTTTCGAATATTTCAACCCTGATCTGCCTGTAGTGGAATTATCACCACTAGTTACAACAAAAACTGGCAGCTCAATATTTAAAATTTGGCGCGTAAATAATATGGCTGGGAAAAAAGGTACATACAATTGTCAAAACCAATACTTTAAACCAATTTTATTATTAAAAACCATATAAACAAAGTGGTCGATTTCCAAAATTCGGTCGAAAAAACTTAGCCAAACACTAAATTGAATTATTATAAATAAATATAAATTAAATTATTATAAAAAATTGCG
This sequence comes from Drosophila affinis, assembly GCA_037356375.1. Classification (NCBI taxonomy): domain Eukaryota; kingdom Metazoa; phylum Arthropoda; class Insecta; order Diptera; family Drosophilidae; genus Drosophila; species Drosophila affinis. Next base: position 24,482,619 of record CM074802.1, on the reverse strand, counting down.
AATTTAAAAAAGTTTAATTTTGGTACATATGTAATGTACATATGGGTTAGGTTAGGTAAAGGCGGCTGTCAAGCTCCTCAGGAGCCAGTCACACTTAGGCCGGTTTCGGCCCGTTGTAATACCGCGGGAGGTGTTCCCCTTATCCATCTCATGAGACCCTAACATGTCAGCAGTTATCCCATCCTGACGCTCTTACGAAGTTTGCAATCTTTCTGGGACAGATTTTGGACATTTCTGAAATGTCTGAGACATAGGGCATGCCCAGGTATTGTAGCCTTCTCCTGCTGAGAGCCGGACAGGAGCAGAACAGGTGTTCCACCGTTTCCTCCTCCTCCTCATCTCTACAGCTTCGGCAGAAATCATTGTATGGGGCTCCCAGCCTGTTGGCGTGGGAGCCTATCAGCCAGTGCCCCGTGAGGGAGCGGATGACAACGCTGCACCTTTTCCTGCCGAGCTTACAAAGCTCTAGTGTGCGTTTCCTGTCAATGGTAGGCCATGTTTGCCTGGATATGCGACATAGTGGTGCTGACCGCCACGCATTGTCTGCTCGTCGCTTATATAGCTCTTTTATGATAAGCCTACAGGTGGCCATTGGCATGCAAATATCCTCCTTCTCTTGGAGAAGGGGTATTGTGGTACCAGATCTGGCCAGCTCGTCTGCCTTGCAGTTGCCCTCAATATCCCGGTGACCCGGGACCCAAATAAGGCTGATGGCAAATTGTTGGGCCATCTCGTGAAGAGATTTGCGGCAATTTGCCACTGTGGCCGAGTTCGAGGAAATCGCGTGAAGTGATTTGATCGCAGCTTGGCTGTCGCTGTAAATGTTTACAGTTGTTGTTGCCAGTGAAGCCGTTGTGGCTGTTTGAAGGAGCTTCAGTGCTTCCATGATCGCAATGACTTCCGCTTGGAACACACTGCAGTGATCTGGGAGCCTAAAGGAGTGCCTGATTTCGAGTTGTTCGGAGTAAATCCGTCCTCCAACTTTGTTATCCAGCTTCGAGCCATCCGTAAAGATGCTTATGGCCATGTCTTGGCCTGGTGGTCCCCCAAGCCACTCGTCTCTGCTAGGGATGATTACATTGAAGGGGGTACCAGTGTGTTCCCTTGGAACGCAGTAGTCCGTCTTCGTAGGGACGGTACTGCTGATAAGTATAGATGAGTGACCCCTGGGATGTGACGTCCATTGTTCGGAGTCTCTCAGACGTATCGCTGCAATTTCTGCCCTCTCCTTTTCCGCAAGCTCGAGGCCCTGGAGATTTAGGATGGCGTTTAGTGCATCGTTCGGGGTGGTGCGTAATGCTCCACTAATGCATAAAGCTGCGGTTCGCTGAACCTTGCCAAGTTGTTTGGTTGTCGATCCTTTTGATAGGGCCGGCCACCAAACTGTAACTCCATAGAGTAGGATTGGTCTTACTATTGCTTGGTATATCCATTGGACTACGCTCGGGTTCATGCCCCACTTCAAGCCAATAGCTTTTTTGCAGGAGTATAGGGCTGTATAGGGCTGTAATGTACATATACATATAGACAAAAATCAACATAGTTGCAATTGCAGCCGTGCCATTTCCCTGCGGAAATTTTCCTTCAAAAATGGATTCCAAGGTTATTCGCAATGTCCAAATGCGTTTCTTGGAAATTTGATCCAAGTACTCCACAGTTGCTGCAAACATCGTCGCCAACTCCATATATTGCAGTGTTGTTATCTTATCTTGCTCTGCAACATAGAAAATCATTAACTCTTGGTAGTTAATATAATTAAAATTAATTAAAACAAAATTTATGTACACAAGCACGTGCCAGCAGCCGAAACTCAATAACTCAATAACTCAACTTTGGCATAGTGTAAATCCAAATTCTGAGTTATTGAGTTACCTATCGATAAATGTGGTAACTCACTGTAGTGTAAAAAGGCTATAAGACTATTGCTATTAACGAAAAGACTGACCGTATAGCCAAATCAGCCACTAGTGTGGGCAGATTGTTTTACTTACCTCTTAGCTTTGATTAAGCTATTAGAACTTTAAAGACTAAAGTCCAGACAGACTGGAATAATCAGTATAAGGAAATATCTGAGACCAAAGGAGTGTTTTTTGCTTCTTTTTACAATGATGTCCCAGTCAAACCGAGGCACTGGACACTTTGCAATGCTCTTAATGATGCTAAACACGAAATCTTCTCATGTCAAAGATATACCAGTATCAGGAAAAAATACAAAATCTTCAACCGTTTCCACAGCGTCAGAGAGTTACAACTCACGAAAGAGCATCTTTTCTATAGAGAATTGGCCAAATTTATTGATGAATTATTGATTGAATTTATTAATCGACACCTTTTGCCTTCTCACTATATTTTGTTTATTATACTTCCTTAAAATGCACCAATATACTTTGTAAAATACTACTCACACTACACTTCACCTTCCATTTATATTGTATGATAAATACAACTTTGATTAATTGTAAAATAATACTCACACTACACTTCACCCTCCATTTATATTTTATAAATAATACTTATTGATTTATGCATGAATACCCAATGCATTTTGTAAAACACACCCACTCTTTTGTAAGAAAATATCGATAACATCATCCCACCTGCCTACGAGCATGGTGAAATAAGTAATAAGGTGGTGTATTCACCACACGTGCTCTCTTTCGGGGACGTTATTTTTGTCAGTCGTTTGTCAAACGAGAGAGGTTTTGTAGCGCACGATTTTTTTCATTTTCTTCTTCATTGAAAAATATTCTTTAGCTATGAATTAAAATATTATAATTTTCTTTGAACTATTTCGTTTTATTTATTAAAGAAATTATTTTCTTTTCTGTCAGCTGAAAAACGAAGAGTGCAGAACGTATAACGCTTGCTATCTCTTTCTAACGATTTTCTCTCTGAGAGCCGAGAGAGCGAGGTGAAAAATTTAACGTCCTCACCATGAGCTGAGTACATCACCTTATTACTTATTTCACCATGCCTACGAGTACGTCAAGCAATTAACCAGTCCATCCCAGGAATACTACAATAACATAGTTGCACTTCAACAACACAATTAATCCAACAATAACCAGCCTTGCCTCGAGTCCGCTGTTTAATATTGAAGTATCTGGTCATTGCAGAGTTATCATCTGGCGACCACTCAATTCGCTACAAGGCAAATACAAAAAAAAAGAAAAACGAGAGGGAACGTTGTGAGCCGCGGCAAAGGCCGCGGCTCTACCTTATACCCGGTACTCAGTCAGTATACACATACATACATATATGAGCCTATAAATTTATTATATGTTCTCAAAAGGGACGAAAATAATATTTAAATTAAAAAAAAAATGCATTTTTTTTTATTTTTATACATGTTTCCATTTTTGTTTACATATGCTTTGTATATCTGCGCCTACATTTCTACATGACATGTATAACTACATATTTGAGACGTACAAGTGTTTACGACAGAGAGAGAGAGAGGGCATGAGTCAGCGCTTGGCAGGCGTTGCGTAGCCACTGAAATTTAATTTGTTTCTTCTGGCCATAATATTGATCCGATCTGATCCAGATTCTGTAATCTGGTAGATATGGTAATTTTTCATGATTCTACGTTTTTGGTTTTCAGTTATCTTAAAAATTGTGGATTCCACAGATTTTCGTCTTTTGTGGGGGCGGAAATGGGCGTGGCAAAATTTTAAAACAAACTCGTGCTGGTTTGGTATCACAGGAGCTTGGATAGAAAGTTTGGTTGCTCTAGCTCTTATAGTCTCTGAGAACTAGGCGTCAAAAAATACGAATGGGCAAAGCGGATGGGGTCGCGTGTGAGAGAGAGCGAGAGGGAATGATGACTTACGAAATGGTTTTCTTCATTGTAGCTATAATAACGATCCGATCTGATCCAGATTCAACATTCTGATAGATTTGGTCTTTCTCTATGATTCTGCGTATTTAGTTTTCTTGTATTTTCAAAATTGTGTATGCCACAGACTTTCGTCCTTTGTGGGGGCGGAAGGGGGCGGGGCGAAATTTTGAATTACATTTGGAGTAGTGTGATCACACAGGAGACTGGATACAAAACTTGGTTGCTCTAGCTTTAATAGTCTCTGAGATATAGGCGCAAATGAAGACGGACGGACGGACGGACGGACGGACGGACGGACGGACGGACAGACGGACAGACAGACATGGCTATATCGACTCGGCTATTGATGCTGATCAAGAATATATATACTTTATGGGGTCGGAAACGCTTCCTTCTGTGCGTTACACACAACCGTTATCCCCACAAATCTAATATACCCCTATACTCTTCGAGTACCGGGTATAAAAATCTTAAGTGTAATAAAATAAAATAATATAGTGATTCGTGTTTATGTTGTGATGTTTTCTTATTAAATGGCGGCAATGCGTACTTAATAGGATTTGTGGTACGATTTGCTTTAGTCACTCCTCCACTCACTCTAGCATCACTTCTTCTATGGTCGTCTTTACTGTAATGAGACATAATGCTTATTTTTATAGTTATATATTTATATGCATTAAATTTAAAGCTATCACAAAAAATACATTGAACTTTTCCCTACTTTTTAGTGCGGTTTTTATAATGAATTCAAATCAGAGTGTCATTTAATATATTTTTTTGTTTTTTAACTGTACAAATTTCCCTTAAATTTCCTGTAATTTTTGAACGTTTGACCGCTCATTTTGTGACAAAAATTTCAAGAGGCCTAAAAAAATGAGTGAAATCTATTTCAACCATAAGATTTAATACAGATTGTAGAAAATTAAATTTCTTTCAAATGCATGCCATATTAATGTACACTTTTCCGCACATTCTCTGAAATTTGATATTTTAAGACAACCTAAAATTCCGTAATTCAGAGTATCCGATCTGATCCAAATTTGATGCCCTAATATATGTAATATTTTTCTATTATTTTGCATGATTAATTATTTCGTATCTTTAAAATTGGGCATGCCACAGATTTTTTTCTTTGTAGAACTTGAATAGAAAGTTTGGTTGCTCTAGCTTTGATAGTCTCTGATATCTAGGTGGTTATCTAGACGAACAAGCAAAGCAGACGGACTTTTCTTTATTGTGGCTATATTAATGATCCGATCTGATACAGATTCAACACTGATAGGTACGGCAATTTTCTATGGCTCTGCGTTTTTTTTTTTCTTGTATCTTCAAAATTGTGTATGCCACAGATTTTCGTCCTTTGGCTGAATAGGTCGGGGCGAAATTTTTAACTACTCTTGTTAAAGTGTAATATACCAGGAACTTGGATACAAAATTTGGTTCATCTATCTTCTATAGTCTTTGAGATCTAGGCGCTCATTAAGACGGTACTCTCGATTATCGGGTACAGAAAAGGGCTACGACGCCCATTTTTACAAAATATCTTCCTCTTACTATCATAAAACTAAACCAAAAAATATTTGTTCGTTTGGTAGTTATTAATTAATGCCACAAAAAGTGGCAAAATTCCCAATGGAGCAATGTCGGTTGAAGCGCTATCCGATATTTCATAGAGGTGCAAAACCAGGTGGGCCGACTATCTAACAAAATACATGGTAATTTTCCATGATTCTGCGTTTTTGGTTTTCTTCTTACAATCTTATAAATTGTGGATTCCACAGATTTTCGTTGTTTGTGGGGGCGGAAGGGGCGTGGGAAAATTTTGAAATAAACTTGTGCTGAATTGATATCACAGAAACTTGAATAAAAATTTTGGCAGCTCTAGCTCTTATAGTCTCTGAGAACTAGGCGTCAAAAAAGACGATTGGGCAAAGCAGACGGGGTCGCGTGTGAGAGCGAGAGGCAACGATGACTTTTGAAATGGTTTTCTTCATTGTGGCTATATAAATGGTGCGATCTGATCCAGATTCAACACTCTATGATTCTGCGTTTTTAGTTTTGTCCTAGCTTCAAGGTTGTGCATGCCACAGCCTTTCGTCCCTTGTGCGGGCGGAAGGGGGCGGGGCGAAATTTTGAAATACACTTGAAGACTGGATACAAAACTTGGGTGATCTAGCTTTTATAGTGTCTGAGATATAGGCGCTAATGAAGACGGACGGACGAACGGAAAGACAGAAATGGCTATATCGACTCGGCTATTGATGCTGATCAAGAATATATATACTTTATGGGGTCGGAAACGCTTCCTTCTGGGTGTTACATATATCCGTTATCACCACAAATCTAATAAACCCCTATACTCTTCGAGTACCGTGTATAAAAAAATCACATTAAAGTTTCCGTACTTATACCAAGAATATAAATATATTTTTAAATAAATAGCTTAAATTTTCCAAAAGAATAAAAATGCATATAAACACTGCAGATCATAAAACAAACTTTTTCCTGTAAAAACTGTAGCCTTACAAGAAAAATAAATTGCACAAATATCTCATAGGCTTAGTCCGAACTAGATTGTTTCCTCAATCTTAATGTGATCTATTTGGTACTGTTTTTTGTCATTATGCAACTGGAGTTGTCCATTTGTCGGCGGAGGCAATATAGTAGCATCCCTTATTGTGTCTTTTCCACCCTCGGTTCCAGATGGTAAATTAAGTGGAATGTTTAGTCTACTCAGAAAACAGGAGAAGTTCACTAATCGGCCTTTGTGCTGGAATGGAATCTTGGGACAGAGCTCAAAAGCATGGTTTACAGGTGGCATGTCACATCCTTTGCTACAGGACACATCGATAAAGTTCATTAGATCACAGATCTCAATCTCGTTACACTCATTTCGATTTAGAATTGATAAAATATTGTCAATCAACTCCAGTGAGAAGGGAAGACGGCAGCCACGAAGTGTGGAGCGAACTTTTGATTCAGGTAAGAATGGTTGGTTGGTAGGATTGATGTGATGGAAGTGTTCCATCATGTCGTCCCGAGCATTCCACAATGCACGCTTTAACTCCAGATGTGCTGCTGCCCTTACACTAACCCTAGAACAACCACTTGGAGAACTTTGTTCTGCCGAAAAATTTCGACAAAGCGTAACGATTTCGTGGTCGCTGATTTCGTTGCCCATTAATCCGATTAATCCTCCCTTGAAGCTTTCGAAAGATACAAACACGTCACGCTTGTTTTCCGAATTGTTACAATCTGGCATGCAGGTACCCACAAACTCTGACATACGGCTCTGAAGCACAGGGCGAATTTTTTGCATAATGGCGGAAAGATTGGCGTGGGTGAACTGTTCAGGATGGTGCTCCATAAACGTAAGTGTATACTCGTCTGCCGATACCAAATGAAAAATAAAGTCTTTCAGGGACATGGTAGACCCGATGAAAAAATTACAGGGCATATAATATTGTGGTTGCTCACAAGAGAATCTTTCTTGTCCGGGTAATTCTATGCGAGTGCGTTTCATAAACTCGCCTCCGAGAAAACCAGAGTTACGTACGGCCACCTCCTGTATCTGTATGGTATCGTCGCTCAGGTAGTAGCTTATCACAAAGATGCGTTCACAATTTTCCTTGATAGTGGAAAGCATCTTGGCCCCAAAACGCAATACATAGCGATCAAACTTAATAAACTTTTTAAAGTCAGTCTTTGGGGGTTTCGGTTCTACAGATAAGCAATTTCCGACCGAGTCTTCATAGCTACCCCAGCCATTATATGGTGGAAGAACACGCTCTTTTGGGCGGTGGTCAGTACAGTCTTCCAATCTTGTTGGAATAGTGAGTGGTGTGAAATCTTGGACACCATAGCGTTGGCGATAATATTGCTGAGTAAAAGGGTCCAGTTCGGTAATGACCACAGCCCGACCATAGACATTTATCACACTGCCAATTTGCAGATCCCGTTCGCTATAATACATAATATCCTTGTTGCCTGTGTTTAAAGGGTCAACACAGTAACGTACGTTGCGCATATTAGTTCCTAAAACGTTTAGTAGTGTTATCGGTGTCATCTGTCCTGGCAATAACAGTCCGTCAAACTCCTATAATTAAAAATTATTAATTTGTCTAAAAAAATTCAATAATTAAAAACATTGTTATTTACCCGTGCCAGACGCGCTCGTTTCAGAAATACGGTTGGTCCATCGCGACCAGAGTTACGGACATGTGCTTCCTTAATTTCAATGGTATCATCAGCCAAGTAGTAGCAGAGCTCTAGTTTACGAACGTCTCCGAATTCGGTTCGATCATCCCAGTACGCCTGGAATTTGAGTATCTGTCGATCATACTTTAAGAATTGTGCAAAAGCATGTTTTTTTTCAGGAGGATTGACAGGGCCTTTATGTTCACGATTAACCACGGAATTATTTGGATCGCTGTAGTAAAGTACGGCTAGGTTATTGTACATACAAATACATTCCTATAGTACATTTCTTACCAAGGGAATTTCATTGAATCTGGAACGGTAATTCCACGCCTATTAAGAAAGTCACGAGTGAACTGATCGCAGTCGATAATGTGATATTGACGATCGAAAATCTGTACCGTCATGTTAATATTCAAATCAGTTAAAGACATAAACTCATTGTCACAGGGCGGCGACTTTTGAACGCGCTGCCGATGAACTACGCAACCCTGAACTATTCCGGAATTATCTACTCGAGGCTCATAAATTTCTAAAGTGCCATCTTCTAAATAAAAGTAGATCTTAACTTTTCGAATCAAGTATGGTGCATGGTAAACCTCCTGCAAAGTTTGTTTGAAATAGGCACTAAAGCAAAGAACCTTCTTGTCATAGGCCAACCATGATGGCATGCGTGGGCCTGAACGCGGCGCATAGATGGAAGATGCACCGACCGGTGGACAGCTAATGTCTACTACGTCACCATTGGGATCACATGTTACGGGTTGCTGACGATCATTAAGCATACTGAGACCCTGGAGGTTCAGTAACGACTGGGGTTTGGGGTAATGTCCCTTAGACACCTAGTTTTAAAAATAAGTTTTAGGGTGGTTGTATCTCAGTGAGTTTGATAATGATGGAGGTACTTACGTCACGAAAAAGCGTGCCTGGAAGCAGCGGCATGCCAGGAATTCTCAGCATTATAAAGCTGATTACAAATATTTCAAGCTGTTATAATGTGTAAATGATATGTATAACTTGAAATATGTGTTCGTTCTATGATATATCTACTAAACGTCAGAGAAATATTAAACAAATGATGTAAGTCCCATAGCCTACTAACAAATATACCCAATATACTTGCCTATATGAAATACAGCCATGCTCCGATTATCGCGAAACGAAAAATATACATGTGGATGTTGATATGGAATGACTGCACCATCAAGTGGTACTAACATCCCAGGCAGGAACGCAGCCCTACTCCCACTCAACCGACCGACCGAATAACTTGTGACTCATTAACCGAATTAATTGTGGACATGCAGGAAATATAGATGCTAGATTAAAATTCGAGGAAAATAAATAATAATATAACTAAAAATGCTGGGAATACATTCAAAATATCGTACAATTATTTATAAGAAAGGTATGTGATTATTAGTTATTTAAGAAGAGGAAGAGAATCAGTAGTAAATGAAATATAGTATCTTTTGTTTCTAATGGGAATCGTGAAGTTCATGCCACTCAACAAGTCAGGGGTACACAAAAATCATACTAAGAATTTTTCTACGACTAACTAAAGAAGGATGGTTTAATTAAATCAATATATTAGGGTAAGATGGCAATCTTAAACTAACATCCCAGCTGAGGCAGCGCAGAGCAAAAATAAAAAGTTTTTCGGAACTGCTTTTATACGGTTCTGGTGTACTTTGTACTAAGAGCACCACACACAAGAGTCTTATTCCAAAATCTGACGAACTAGAGAGATGTACAGTATTTCTTATATAGGGGTCGTCAAATTCCTTTGACCACCTCTTTATAAATAGAAGCATGCCCATGGCCTTATTTACCATGGTAGAAATATGTTATGAAAACTTTAACTTGGGATCTAATAGAACACCACAATCATCAACCCGGGTAATTCTCTCAAGAGAACCACCAAAAAGGGTGTAAGGAACCAGAAAGGCGCTGGAGCGATGAAAAGTCATTACTTTACATTTTGAAGCATTAAGGTTTAATAAATTTGCACAACACCAAGACTGAAATCTATCGGGATCGGATTGCAACCTGGATTGGAAAGAAATGTCCTTATACTGGACACAGAGCTTAACATCATCCGCATACATAAGTACTCGAGAGTATGTTAATACAAAAGGTAGGTCATTTATAAAGAGTGTAAAGAGTAAGGGGCCTAGATGGCTGCCCAGTGGTACGCCCGAAGTCACCATAACTAGTGAGGACAGGGAGTTTTTGAAAAGGACTCTTTGAGACTTAGAACAAAGGTAGCTAGAGATCCATCTCAGGAGATTGGGCGGGAACCCTAAAAAGTTGAGCTTTTGTGCTAGGAGGGAATGGTTTACAGAATCGAACGCTTTACTAAAATCGGCGTAAACAACATCCGTCTGTAAATTACCTTGAAAGCCTTTTATTATAAAGGAGGTAAGCTCAAATAAATTTGTAGTGGTTGATCTCCGCCTCATAAATCCATGCTGTGAGGGAGATATAAGTGATCTGCATAGGTGCTGCAGGTGCGGAGTTAAAATTTTCTCAAACACTTTAGGAATAGCGGATAACTTAGATATACCTCTATAGTTCATTGCGTCAGACTTGCTACCTTTCTTATGGAGATAAATTATAAAGGACTCCTTCCATATCGAGGGAAAGCATGAAGAATTCATGGATAGGTTGAATAGTTTAAGCAACGGCCCACACAGAGACTCGGCACAGTACCTGAGTAAACAGCCGGGAACTCCGTCCGTACCCGGTGAGAACACCGGCTTAACTGTTCGTAGATCATGAAGCAACGAGCTTTCATTTAGCAAAGGACTGAAAATGCCGTTCGACCTCGGTAAACCGTATGGATACGGCTGACCAGAGTAGACGTCCTGCGAATAGGTAGTTTGGAAAAAACGGACAAAAATATCGGCAATTGCCTGATCATTATCTGCCGACGTATTAAGGAAGGATAGCGAGGATGGCTGTGCGGACGTTCTACGCTTACTGTTTACGAAGCTGAACTGTTTGGAGTCCTTAGAAAAACGTATCCTGCATCGAGATAGGTAATTCTGATAGCATTGAGCGTTAAGAACTGAAAAGTTTGACCAAACTATTACATAATAAGAAAGAGAAGAAGGAGAGCCAACTTCTTGAAATTTTTTATAACGTCTTGATTTTAAGTTTCTTAGATGTGATAGCTCCTTGGTAAACCAAGGGGGTTTTCTTGATCTAATCGGACAGGAAAGTGGGACATAAGAGACAAAAAGTGAGTCCAATGCATCATAGAAAATGTTTGTGCCTGTCGTAACATCACTGCACAAATATAAAGCGGACCAATCAAAATCCCTAATGAGGTAATTAAGCTTCGTAAACTTGGCTTTACGGAAGCAGCGGACACATTGGGGTAGTCTACCCGACCGATCCAGTACCGTTCGTCTTAGGTCGAGCGACACTTCAAAAGTAGGATGGTAGGCATCTTCAGGTATAGTGAGCGGGGGGACTCGAGTTAACAACGCTAAGGTCAGGTCGGATCCGTTACAAAGCACAGATCAAGAAATCGACCCAGGGAATTTTTAACATGGTTAACTTGAGACAGAGACAGGTCAATCAAGCCGTCAACAAAGTCATGACGTGCCATGGGTACCAGGCTATTAGACTCATTTGCCGAAGACCAAACAATTCCTGGCAAGTTGAAGTCACCAAGAACTATCATGTGATCTTTGTCAGATAGCGAGGAAGAGATAGCGGTTAAGGCGGACAAATGCTGCTCGTAAATTGCGATATCCGAAGAAGGTGGAATATACGAACAAGTTATGAAAACTGAGAAAGCGGGAAGAATCAGTTTTACCCACAGAAATTCCAGTTCCTGCTGGATCTGGACTGTGAAAAGTTCCGACGTGAAGTTTGAGTCCACAGCAATCAGAACCCCTCCTGCACGTCGAGACGAACGATCCTTTCTAAAAGTTGTGTACCGACCTGCCAAAACTTCGGAACTAAGAATGTCCGGCCTTAACCAGGTTTCGGTAAACACAATAACGTTGGATGCAAATGCGACACTATCCAGGAAAAGAATGCTGAGCTTACTACGCAAGCCTCGAACATTCTGGTAAGTCACTAAAAGACAGTTTGTTAGTTTTTTGAACGGGAGCACTGGTCTGATTAGTTGGCAGAGTTATTGGGGGCCTAATCTTCTTCTTTGCCTTAAACTCCTTCACCACCAAATGCTCCGGCCAAAATTTGGCAGAACAGATGGTGTTAAAGTGAGTTTGGGAGACACTTATTTTAAAAGAAGCTATCTCCCTGGCATAAGAAAAGTTGAACTTTTCCACCTTGAAATCAACGGCTTGTATGCGGCTTTGAATATAAGCCGTCACATCTTTAATTGTGGAGTCAGGGGCAAGTCGTGAGACAAAAACTTGTCTCTTTGGTGGGATCCCGACCAATCTTGGCACCACAGGCCTATCACCTGTGATGGTAATACCCGGTGGTCCGGGTCGTATATTGACTGGTGGGGTCGGAATTGCGGGGACAGCTAATGAATTTGACACTACGGACACGGACGCTACAGACGGCATTGACTGCATGCTCTCCGACGCGACAAATTCGGCTACCGAATTTTCATCACCAGCAGCTGTCGTTGCCTTTAGAGTGGCGAACAAAATCAGCTGCTGCACTTTTGGGGTGGTCGGAGTCAGCTTGTCAGCATCGGTCGGTCGAGGGGCAGTCGGCACATGCAGATCCCGCGGAGTGACCTTTTTGCGCCTAGGAGACTCAGTCAGTAGTTTGAGACCACTGAACTGAGACTCCATGGCTAGGAGCCGAACGTATTGCTCTTTGAAGCCCACGGTCAGCTCCCTAAAGCCCTTCCGGGTCTGCCTCATAAATGCTGCCATCTCCCCTTCAACCGGACGGCATGCCTCACAGCTGTAATGCAAGCCATTTCTTTTGGAGATGGCATCACTCACGAGACCGGAGAACCCGGCGCATTTAGCGTGCACTACGCTATCGCATAGCCAGCAGGGGATACTCGGCTGGTCATGGGTGATCTGCTTCTTGCAGGTTTTCTTGGCACAGACAACTGCGTATTCCATTATGAGAAATATAAAAAAAATAAAATTTCCAAACAAATATATATCAGACCAGTGTGCCAGATAAGCGATGAAAGCGCAATAAGAAAGAGAGAAGAGCGGTTTCTGCAGCTTCAGTTGAGAGAGAGAGAGAGAGAGCGCTACTACACAGAACGTATTGAGAGCGAGAGAGGAAGAACAGGTATGTTAGTTTGGGTAATAGGGAGAGAGTGATAAAAGCAATAGAGCAGATCAACTAGGTGAGAGCGGCAGATTTTGATTCTGTGTGTACTTACGAAAAGAAACAACAAAACACAATGACTACCGACACAGGAAAATAATTAAATTATGTCTAAAAACACAATTAAAGGGCGTGCACTCGCGTTTAAGGAGAAGCTCTAAGCAAGTAGGCAATTTATAGTTTATTTATATTGGTATGTTCAAAAAACACCGGCTGTTTATTAAAGATAATAGGCAGATAAGCAGATTTATGTTTACGTATAATATTTACATCAGCTTCTTTAAAACTACTCAGACCAGACGTGTGTGTGCGAGAGAGAGAGAGGGAATGAGTAAGCGATTGGCAGGCGTGACGTAGCCGCTGAAATTTAATTTGTTTCTTCTGTCCATAATAATGATCCAATCGATCCAGATTCGGCAATCTGTTAGACACGGTCATTTTTCATGATTCTGCGTTTTTGGTTTTCTTGTACCTTAAAAATTGTGGATTCCACAGATTTTCGTCCTTTGAGGGGCGGAAAGGGGCGTGTCAAAATTTTTAAATAAACTTATGCTGAATTGATATCACAGGTGCTTGGATAGAAAGTTTGGTTGTTCTAGCTTTTATAGTCTCTGAGATCTATGCGCTCATTAGGACGAATAGACAAAGCAGACAGGGTCGCGTGTGAGAGAGAGCGAGAGGGAACGATGACTTTCGGAATGGTTTTTAGCTATAATAATGTTCCAATCTGATCCAGATTCAACACTCTGATAGAAATAATCATCATCTATGATTCTACGTTTTTAGTTTTATCGTATTTTCAAAATTGTGTATGCCACAGACTTTCGTCTTTTGTGGCGGCGGAAGAGGGCGGGGCGAAATTTTGAAATACTTTTGGAGTAGTGTGATAACATAGGAGACTGGATACAAAACTTGGTTACTCTAGCTTGAATCGTCTCTGAGATCTAGGCGCTAATGAAGACGGACGGACGGACAGAGAGATATAGCTGTATCGATTCGGCTATTGATACTGATCAAGAATATATATATTTTATGGGGTCGGAAACGCTTCCTTCTGGGCGTTACACGCATCCACCATCACCAAAAATCGAATATACCCCTATACGCTTCGAGTACCGGCTATAAAAATGCTATTGGCATTAGGTCAATGAAAGGGAAACGGATGGATTGTGTCATATATATGAGAGGATAACCTAGGTTAGGTTTAGTTTGGTTAGGTTAGGTTATCCCGGACGGCCCTCAACGGGGCCTCTTATAGCCCAGAATGGCTTTTAGTTTTCCGGATAACCCAATAAATCTGCACCGACTAGGTCGTGCTTAGTGAGTCTGGTGCCTCCCTGCTTGCCAGGACACTTTTGCAACTGACCCCGGACGACTCCATGGACTTTATCGCCGCATGGTTGTCAACAAATATGTTAACCGTATTGTGCGGTCACTCTGAGAGCTGAGCGACCTCTGCTGCCTTCTTGATGGCGAAGAATTCCGCCTGAAATATGCTACATCAGTCGGGTAGCTTATAAGACACCCTTATTTCAGGGTTCGTGCAGTATAGGCCCGCTCCTACTCTTTCGTCCATCTTGGAGCCGTCAGTATATATAAAGAGGTGTTGACAGTGGTGCCATCCCATTTTCCAATCTTCGGGTCCCATAAAAAAGTTTGTTTTTACTTCGAGGCAGGTTTCGGGGACCATGTAGTCAGTAACACTGATCATATCCATGCCAATTGAACTTTTCCCGTATCCTTGAGGAGACATGTTTCCCGAAGTGATCAGGTTCTGTGCTGCGTTACCTGTAGTCAGCATAGCGTAGGTGTCGAGGGGATCGATTCCGAGGAGAAGTTCCGAGGTTTCGAGTGCTAAAGTTGGCGTTGACCTCAGCGCTCCTGTGATACAGAGCAGAGCCTGTCGCTGGGTTCGTTCGATGAGCTTGTGGTACGTCTTCTTTTCAGTAGCTTGTCACCACACTAGAACTCCATACAGCAGAGTTGGTAGCACCACCGAGATGTAGATCCAATGAATCAGAGCGGGCGACAGGCCCCATGTGCTGCTAAACACCTTCTTGGATGCATAAAGTGCAGTGGTGGCCCTTTTCACCCGCTCCCCTACGAGGTTTCACATATTTCAAAAAATCCCACCGTTCCCCATAAATGAGCTGTGCGGGAAAAGACTATTAGAAAGCAAAATTGGTCTAACCCTTTTCCAATTCGGTAGGTAAACATAAAAAATCAATTTATTACATTCATAAGGTATTTACATTCAGAATTATCAGGTAAACAGGGAAATTATAAAATAAAAGTATATTTACCTGCCTCCTCAGACCTTTTCCAAGCAAGTAATTGGAAATTCAAAATTTCTTAAAGATATATATAATGTATATTTAGGGAGAACTTATAATACAAAATTTAGAAATATAACAATTAACAACACACGCTACTGCCATATTTGTATGCGCTCTTCTTCTTCCTTATACCTGCCGCGTGTTTTTAACGCAAGGTATCCCTAGTTTACTGGCTAACGTGTCCAAAATGCAGAGTTTCGACAGCATAGACTATATACAAATGAAATGTATATATTATAGATATCACGTGTATGTGGTCCCGCGTAGACTTTGTGATATACTGCCGAGTTCCACAAAAGTTGAAAAATTTCCAAAATGTAGGGTCTTTTAAAAATTTCTAGTTTAATAAGTATTTCAGATATCTTTAAAATTTATACAACAAAACACTAAGATTGAACTGAAATGATTGATAGTGGGAGTTCCTGCCAGTAGGTTTTTGAGTTTTCCGTTGTGGTGGATATGTGGGGGTCGGCTTCTTGGGGTTGACACGTAGTGGTGATCGGTTGTGCATAGGCCGACCAACAAAAAATGTGCGTGTTTCTTTTCTCACTTTATTGCTAAGACTAAATATTTACAAGGAGCTTAAATCTAAACACCGCTTCGTCGCTCTGCAACATTGCTCTTGAGCTTTATGTTGGAAGTAAATGTGCATGCTTTTCGGCATGAACATCCTCCCCCCCTTGCAATATAATTGCAACAAAAGTTGTGCGCCCAGGAACGGGGGGAGCGAATGTGGGTTGCATTCATGCAGTACTGCATGTGTCGGAGAGGGTCCACCCGAACACCGTGTTCTGAGCCATCGGGAAGCCTTCGGTGCTTGGGATCACTCCTGGCAGAATGATTTTATGGTACAAATCTGCCCCCAGCACCAATGACACGGTGCTCGGCCGATGGAGATTTTCGTCCGCCAAGGTCATTTTGGCGAAGTGCTCCTTTACATGGTCGCCCAAGGGACGTTCGGGTGTCCTTATCAGGAGTTGAGGTTGCACGCTCAGCACAACCTCCTGGCATTTTCGCAACGCGTGGGCTCCGCGGCAGACCCGACAGTGTGGTTCCCGCGGACGACTGTGCTCTACTGGACGTTGGCGAGGTGTCATGCTTGGAAAGAAAAAGAACGTGGGATATTTGTAATTGGATCATATGCAGCGAACGACAAAAACATATGGGTTAGTTGGACACTTGGACGTGGACAGTATTTTCTATAGGAAGAAGAATGAGCATTGCGACTGGCCGCTTAATGGTGCCACGGACCGTCAAAACGTCAACCACGCGGACCATGCCATTGATACATCGAAAGGATCAGTGGGATCTTTTGACATAGGCGATATTGGCCGCGAGTTCAAGCACGCTTTTGTTTTGGAGAGGAGGGTCGACAATTCTTCAAATGTGTAATTGCATGTGGACGTGGACTTGTAGAAAAGCGTCTAGAAGTTTTTCACTCCCGCTTCCCACAAGCCACCCATTTAAGGTGCGTTTGGAGAATTGAATCGCTACGTTAAATGTTGTTGAGGATATGCGGCGATAATGCAGTTTCTTGTAGCCACCAGGAAATCATGGTACAGGGCTTTTGCGGCTCCTACAAACGTCTTTCCATTATCAGAAACCATTTGCTGAGGGCACTCCCGCCTCGCCACGAAACGATTGAAAGCTGCGAGGAACTTTTCGGTCGTGAGGTCTGTGGTTGCTCCCAGATGGATTGCCCTCGTGCTGAAACACACGAAGACACAAACATACCCCTTTGTGATGCGGCAAGCTCGACCTGTGTAGGTCTTGATATCGAAAGGTCCAGCAAAATCGACCCCCGTTTGAGTGAATGGACGAGAGAACGTGGTCTTCTCTTTAGGCAAGTCTCCCATGAGCTGGGCTTGCAACTTCCCTCGATGGACCACACACACTCGACAGGAATTGATATTCGCTTTGACTAGGGTCCGAAGTTTCGGGATCCAGTATTGGATCGGATGAGCCGAATCACAAGTTGGTTTCCACCATGCATTAAGATCCGATGAGTGAACCGTACAAGTAGACGTGTGAACCCGCTTGCGTAAGGGAGAATGATCGGGTGCTTTTCATCATAACTTAAGGACTCGGATGACCCCTTTTTGGTCCAGAAATGGATTTAAGTTATTGATGCAGCTCGACGGTGAAAGTGGCTGCTTATCTAGCAAGCGCTGAAACTCTTTTGCGTACTCCGCGCGTTGAGTATGGATGATCATACGCTCTTGTGCTTCGGATAGTTCACGGCTACTAAGCTCGACTGGAAATTGAGTGTCAGATTTCTGACACCTCTTGAGAAACCGAAAAACAGGCTAAAACTCTAATAGCCTTCCCGAATTCTGAGAAGCGGTCTCCGGTGAAGACTTCGATACGTTGCACTTCACCGTGCGTTGCTCCAACTCTGTCTCGTGCGGAGATTCTGATGGAATTGGCCATTGGTCTTTTGCCAGTATTAGCCAGTCTAGCCCATGCCACCACAGATTGCTGCTAGCCAATTCTTGGGATGAAACGCCTCTGCTAGCCAGGTCAGCAGGGTTGTGCTCCGATCTGACGCGAGACCATGTTCCCTTGCTGGCGGACTGTGTGATCTTAGTCATTCGGTTAGCTACAAATGTCGTCCATCTACATGGTGGCTTGTTAAGCCACGTTAACACTGTGGTGGAGTCTGTCCAATAAAAGCATTCGTAGCTATCAAGGGACAGTTGGGGAAGGAGAGACGAGGACAGTTCAGCGAGGAGAACCTCCCCGCAAAATTCCAAACGTGGTAAGGACACGGTCTTCACTGGAGGAACTCTGGTCTTTGCGGAGAGTAGATGGACAGAGACCTGTTGTTCACTCTCTACACGAACGTAAAGCGCGTTGGGATGCATCACAAAGCCGTGGAACTGCAAATTTACTCTGGGGTGATACTGCACCCATCTTGGTATACAAATTTCTTGGAGAGCAGGATAGCTAGGAGAAAGTCCTGCCATCTTTTCAGGAGGTCTGTTGGCAAAGAGTCATCCCACTCGAGGTCTTTAAGCCAGATTTCTTGCACAAAGATCTTAGCTCGGACTATGAATGGAGCAAGCCTTCCTGCTGGATCGCATAGTTTGGATATTTGGGATAGGACTTCCCTTTTTGTAAGAGGAACTTAAGGCTACCTCGGATAGTTTGAAAAGGAATGTGCCCCTTAGAAATATGCACGAGGACTTGCTTCGCGTTGGAAGTCCATTTTCTCAACGGAAACCCCGCTTCCTGTAGAGCAGCACGAAGTTCCTTTATCGCTTTGATTGCACCTTGTATTGTGTGAGCGCCTGCAAGTACATCGTTAACATACATTGAATTGGATATGAACATCTTTTGCAAGTTCATTTAGCACACGAATGGCCAAGAATGGAGCACAATTTACCCCGAACGTAACTGTGCTCATAATCACATAATCGCCATTTAAGTTTCTGAAAAGGATCCTTTGGAATCTTTTGTGTGAAAGATCGAGGGTAATTTGCCGATACATTTTTGTGATGTCAGTATTAAAGATATATTGGAAGAACCGCCATTTCAGAATCTGAATCGTCAGTCTAATTGGAGAACCGGTCCTGGATAGAGAATGTCGTTCAGATTCTTGCCATTTGAGGACGGACTGGAGGCATTAAAAACTATCCGTAGCTTTGTAGTGGTGCTGTCCGGTTTTTGAACAGCATAATGGGGCAGATAGAAATGATCCGAATAGTTACTTGGAGCTACTTTTCGCATATGACCTAAGTCCAAGTACTCCTGGAGGACGCGATCATACTGCTCTTTCCATGGAACGTTCCGTTTTAAACGATCTTCGTTTTTGAGGAATTGAACTAGTGCGATTGATCTTGAATGACCTAAGTGATACCTTCAGGATTCCGAAAAGGCAAGGATACCATATATCTGCCCTTAGGATCTCTACAGGTGGTTCGAATGAAATTGTCTTCGCAGACAGACTCAGAAGAATCTTCTACCAGCTTGGCTGGAAGATCCTCCACCTCCCAAAACTTTGTTAGAATTTTTCTAAACGCTGCTCAGAGCTGACGTTTATTCTTGTCGCAAAGGAAGAAATTGAGGTGCGAGTCGAATCAACTACAGGTCCAGTGAGAATCCATCCAAAGATGGTCTCCTGGCCAAGTAGTGATCCACAAAAATAGGGAAGGGAGCCGTCTAGTAAAGCGGACGGAAGGATATCTGCACCTAAAAGTACATATATCTGAGAGCTCTTATAGAAAGAAGGGTCAGCCAGAGGAGTATTAGGCAGGTCCTTTAGAAATCTTGAGAAATTGGATACGAGGGTAAGGTGCCTGCCACATTTGGAAAAACAAAGGCTGAGGTTTCTATGTGTATTCTCGGCTTTGTTGGGGAGCCTATTTGGAAGTGGCATATCTTTTGTGGCCTTGCAGCTATTGCTTGGTGCAAGTCCAATGCTTGCACTTGAACTGGATTGAAAGGAAGCTTGATGATCGATCAATGCACGTGCTTTATAGCTAGTGCCTAAATGGCATATATGTATTTATAACAGCTGTGCCTAGCAGAACACCCTGTGTGCTTGTTGTAAAATAGTTTTGGACATTGGAGGATGAAGTGGACTGTATAATTGGACTTGGATTTGGATTCGAGGGAACTGATGTAGAGGGCTCTGGAGGGGGGTGACCATGGTTCAGAAGTGTGTGGTGGCGCCCGTTGCACGTGAAGCAGTTATACTGACTCGTGCAGTCTTAATTTGATGCCCCCTAGCAAAACAGTTCATGCATAACTTTTGCTGCTTTACGTAGTTGCACCTATCATAAGCATACATTTTTAGAAAGCCGAGGACATTGACGCATGTTCGCGCTTTGACGCTGACCTTTGCCTCAAAGGAATTAACCTTCTTGGAAGAGTTTCTTTCCTTTCAGATCTGGAAAGCAAAAACATGGAGGTGCCTGCATTCTCAATCGCTTCGAGGGATAGACGTCGCTCACTAAGGAATTTATTCATGGCTGACCACGTCGAAATTTCGCTTTTGCTGGGCAGAGATTGTTTCCACAGCGATAAGGTTATCTGAGGCAACTTGGAGGAGACTATGAACACCAGCACGCCGTCCGCCGAAGCGGTTATCAATGGTTACATCGGAGTGTTCAAGGGCCGTAAGGCATCCTTGGACCACACTCTGGAGATCTTTTAGAGCAGCTCCGAACTCTTTTTGGATAGGGGGGAAACTGAAAAGGATCTTCAGCTGGCTATTGACCAGCGTCGCTTGTTCTCAAAACGCTCTTTGAGGGCGGTCCATGCGGACTCAAAACCCCATTTGTGAGCGGAGCCTTTCCACAATAGCTTTCGCCTCCCCGCGAGTCTTGTGGCTCAGGTGATAAAGTTTTCCATCTGCGATAAATTAGGATTGTTCACGTAGATTGCAGTGAATGACCCCGGAAAGTGGGCCATTTCAGATAATCTCCGGAGAACACCTCGTTTTCAAGGGGTGGGAGCCTGCAACCTCGTTGCTGGAAATTCCGGCACTGATACCGGAGCTGGTATCAGAGAATTGCGTACGCGCATCTTTCTTACACTGCATAGCAGTATCGTATTTTGTGCTCATGGAGTGGATCGTCTCACCATCAGGCTCAGCCAGATTGAGAGCCTTGGTGCAGTTCTCACATTCCACTCGTACTTTCTCCCATAAGGTCTTTACCTCTTCCAGGCAAATCTTGAGAGTGAATAGCGAGACCACTAGGGAGGATGGAGCGCTGATTTTTGCCTCGAATTTACTGAGACGGTCTGGAGCAGCTATCAAATCATCCAAAGCCATTTTTTTGACTCGGAGATCTTCTGTGTAACGGTACGAGTGGAACGTGAAACAGGAATTTTCCCTCCTTGGAATACCCGTGTTCCGAAACCGAAGGGGCTTCTTATACAGAGGGCGATAGAGGTAATGAGCCTGAACTCTGGGCTCGCGACCACTTGACATAATAGTGTGGTTAAACGCGGCGAATGAAGTAGAGGAACGATGGATTGTAGTGGAGAATTAAAATGGGGGCAGCAACAATCTATAAAGTTTTCATTACAGTAAAGTACGTTGCTGTTTAGCAACAAGTACAAAACCCAC
This sequence comes from Drosophila affinis, assembly GCA_037356375.1. Lineage (NCBI taxonomy): Eukaryota > Metazoa > Arthropoda > Insecta > Diptera > Drosophilidae > Drosophila > Drosophila affinis. Next base: position 24,460,883 of record CM074802.1, on the reverse strand, counting down.
AACAGCCGGTCGTGTTCGAGTTTTAGCTCTGTTTCGTAACCTAGATAAAAAGTGGATCCACGACATCCCACCAAAGCACAAACAGCAATT
>CM074802.1:24285480-24457838 GCA_037356375.1 Drosophila affinis | reverse complement strand
AAATTACTGGAGAGCGAAAGATGCTGGACAATGCTGGACCAATCGACATTCGAAAGATGTACGTTTGAGATCGTGTGAAATTGGTTTATATGGTAAGCAGCCTGAAAATTTCGACAGAACACCACAGAATGGATAGAAGAAAGGTGGTTTGAATAACTTTAGGAACGTTGATATGCAATGACTGCACCATCAAGTGCCCAAGCGACACCAGCCGATGGTGTTACGCGCGGATCCCAGGCAAGAATGCAGCCCACCTCCCGCCCAACCGACCGAGGGGCGCTGCCGCATGAACGCGCGACTCGTAAACCGAACAGATCGCGGACATGCAGGAAAGATAGGTGTAGACTAGTGTTCGAGGAAAAGTAGAACTTATCTAACTAAAGAAGAAAAGTAATTACTAATTACGGGAAAGATGTAGAGTATCAGTAATTTAAGACTAGGAAGGGAGTTAGTGTTCGATATAATATGGTAGAGGGATTATAATCCGAGCATAGGACCCTAAATGTTCATGCAAGGAGTAATTCGATCTACAAAGCGGAAGAAACAAGGGCGTATAATTTCTAGTGCTTCTAATAGGAATCGTGAAGTTTATGCGGCTCAAGTCACCCTTGATCAAGTTGTGCACAAAAATCACGCCAAGCCTTTTCCTACGATTAGCTGAGGTTGGAAGGTTTATTAAGAGCAATCTATTAGAGTAAGACGGCAGTCTCACACTTGCATCCCCGCTGAGGCCGCGAAGAGCAAAAATTAAAAAGTTTTTCTGAACTGATTCTATACGGTCACGATGTACGTTGTACTGAGGGCACCATACACAAGAGCCGTATTCTAAAATCGGACGAACCAGAGAGGTGTAGAGAGTCTTTTTTATAGGGGTCGTCAAATTCTTTGACCACCTCTTTATAAACCCAAGCACGCCCATGGCCTTATTCACCATGGTGGAAATGTGTTCTGAAAAACTTTAACTTGGGATCTAATAGAACACCAAGATCATCAACCCGGGTAATTTCTCTCAAGAGAACCACCACAAAGGGTGTAAGGAACCAGAAAGCGCTGGAGCGATGAAAAGTCATTACTTACATTTTGAAGCGTTAAGGTTTAATAAATTTGCACAACACCAAGACTGAAATCTATCGAGATCGGATTGCAACCTGGATTGGAAAGAAATGTCCTTATACTGGACACAGAGCTTAACATCATCCGCATACATAAGTACTCGAGAGTATGTTAATACAGAAGGTAGGTCATTTATAAAGAGAGTAAAGAGTAAGGGCCTAGATGGCTGCCCTGAGGTACACCCGAAGTCACCATAACTGGAGAGGATAGGGAGTTTTGAAAAGGACTCTTTGAGACCTAGAACACAGGTAGCTAGAGATCCATCTCAGGAGATTGGGCGGGAACCCTAAAAGGTTGAGCTTTTGTGCTAGGAGGGAATGGTTTACAGAATCGAACGCTTTACTAAAATCGGTGTAAACAACATCCGTCTGCAAATTACCTTGAAAGCTTTTATTATAAAGGAGGTAAACTCCAATAAATTTGTAGTGGTTGATCTCCGCCTTATAAATCCATGTTGAGTTGGAGATATAAGTGATCTGCATAGGTGCAGCAGGTGCGGAGTTAAAATTTTCTCAAACACTTTAGGAATAGCGGATAACTTAGATATACCTCTATAGTTCATTGCGTCAGACTTGATACCTTTCTTATTGAGAGGAATTATAAAAGACTCCTTCCATATCAGGGGAAAGCATGAAGAAGTTATAGATAGGTTTAAGCAACGGCCCACACAGAGACTCGGCACAATACCTGAGTACACAGCCGGGAACTCCGTCCGGACCCGGTGAGAACACCGGCTTTACTGTTCGTAGATCATGAAGCAACGAGCTTTCATTTAGCAAAGGACAGAAAATGCCGCTCGACCGCGGTAAACTGTATGGATACGGCTGACCAGAGTAAACGTCCTGCGAATAGGTAGTTTGGAAAAAACGAGTAAAAAGATCGGCAATTGCCTGATCATTATCTGCCGACGTATTACGGAAAGATAGCGAGGATGGGTGTGCGGACGTTCTACGCTTACTGTTTACAAAGCTGTAGAACTGTTTGGGGTCCTTAGAAAACCTTATCCTGCATCGAGATAGGTAATTCTTGTAGCATTGAGCGTTAAGAACTGAAAAGTTTGACCGAGCTATTACATAATGAGAGAGAGAAGAAGGAGAGCCAACTTCTTGAAATTGTTTATAAAGTCTTGATTTTAAGTTTCTTAGATGTACCCGATAGCTCCTTGGTAAACCAAGGGGGTTTTCTTGATCTAATCGGACAGGAAAGTGGGACACAAGAGACAAAAAGTGAGTCCAGTGCATCATAGAAAATGTTTGTGCCTGTCGTAACATCACTGCACAAATATAAAGCGGACCAATCAAAATCCCTAATGAGTTATTAAGCTTCGTAAACTCGGCTTTACGGAAGCAGCGGACACATTGGGGTAGTCTACCCGACCGATCCAGTACAGTTCGTCTTAGGTCGAGCGACACTTCAAAAGTAGGATGGTAGGCATCTTCAGGTATAGAGAGCGGGGGGACTCGAGTTAACAACGCTACGGTCGGATCCGTTACAAAGCACAGATCAAGAAATCGACCCAGGGAATTTTAACATGGTTAACTTGAGACAAAGACAGGTCAATCAAGCCGTCAACAAAGTCATGACGTGCCATGGGTACCAGGCTATTAGACTCATTTGCCGAAGACCAAACAATTCCTGGCAAGTTGAAGTCACCAAGAACTATCATGTGATCTTTGTCAGATAGCGAGGAAGAGATAGCGGTTAAGGCGGACAAATGCTGCTCGTAAATTGCGATATCCGAAGAAGGTGGAATATACGAACAAGTTATGAAAACTGAGAAAGCGGGAAGAATCAGTTTTACCCACAGAAATTCCAGTTCCTGCTGGATCTGGACTGTGAAAAGTTCCGACGTGAAGTTTGAGTCCACAGCAATCAGAACCCCTCCTGCACGTCGAGACGAACGATCCTTTCTAAAAGTTGTGTACCGACCTGCCAAAACTTCGGAACTAAGAATGTCCGGCCTTAACCAGGTTTCGGTAAACACAATAACGTTGGATGCAAATGCGACACTATCCAGGAAAAGAATGCTGAGCTTACTACGCAAGCCTCGAACATTCTGGTAAGTCACTAAAAGACAGTTTGTTAGTTTTTTGAACGGGAGCACTGGTCTGATTAGTGGCAGAGTTATTGGGGCCTAATCTTCTTCTTTGCCTTAAACTCCTTCACCACCAAATGCTCCGGCCAAAATTTGGCAGAACAGATGTGTGTTAAAGTGAGTTTGGGAGACACTTATTTTAAAAGAAGCTATCTCCCTGGCATAAGAAAAGTTGAACTTTTCCACCTTGAAATCAACGGCTTGTATGCGGCTTTGAATATAAGCCGTCACATCTTTAATTGTGGAGTCAGGGGCAAGTCGTGAGACAAAAACTTGTCTCTTTGGTGGGATCCCGACCAATCTTGGCACCACAGGCCTATCACCTGTGATGGTAATACCGGTGGTCCGGGTCGTATATTGACTGGTGGGTCGGAATTGCGGGGACAGCTAATGAATTTGACACTACGGACACGGACGCTACAGACGGCATTGACTGCATGCTCTCCGACGCGACAAATTCGGCTACCGAATTTTCATCACCAGCAGCTGTCGTTGCCTTTAGAGTGGCGAACAAAATCAGCTGCTGCACTTTTGGGGTGGTCGGAGTCAGCTTGTCAGCATCGGTCGGTCGAGGGGCAGTCGGCAGCACATGCAGATCCCGCGGAGTGACCTTTTTGCGCCTAGGAGACTCAGTCAGTAGTTTGAGACCACTGAACTGAGACTCCATGGCTAGGAGCCGAACGTATTGCTCTTTGAAGCCCACGGTCAGCTCCCTAAAGCCCTTCCGGGTCTGCCTCATAAATGCTGCCATCTCCCCTTCGGACGGCATGCCTCACAGCTGTAATGCAAGCCATTTCTTTTGGAGATGGCATCACTCACGAGACCGGAGAACCCGGCGCATTTAGCGTGCACTACGCTATCGCATAGCCAGCAGGGGATACTCGCTGGTCATGGGTGATCTGCTTCTTGCAGGTTTTCTTGGCACAGACAACTGCGTATTCCATTATGAGAAATATAAAAAAAAATAAAATTTCCAAACAAATATATATCAGACCAGTGTGCCAGATAAGCGATGAAAGCGCAATAAGAAAGAGAGAAGAGCGGTTTCTGCAGCTTCAGTTGAGAGAGAGAGAGAGAGAGCGCTACTACACAGAACGTATTGAGAGCGAGAGAGGAAGAACAGGTATGTTAGTTTGGGTAATAGGGAGAGAGTGATAAAAGCAATAGAGCAGATCAACTAGGTGAGAGCGGCAGATTTTGATTCTGTGTGTACTTACGAAAAGAAACAACAAAACACAATGACTACCGACACAGGAAAATAATTAAATTATGTCTAAAAACACAATTAAAGGGCGTGCACTCGCGTTTAAGGAGAAGCTCTAAGCAAGTAGGCAATTTATAGTTTATTTATATTGGTATGTTCAAAAAACACCGGCTGTTTATTAAAGATAATAGGCAGATAAGCAGATTTATGTTTACGTATAATATTTACATCAGCTTCTTTAAAACTACTCAGACCAGACGTGTGTGTGCGAGAGAGAGAGAGGGAATGAGTAAGCGATTGGCAGGCGTGACGTAGCCGCTGAAATTTAATTTGTTTCTTCTGTCCATAATAATGATCCAATCGATCCAGATTCGGCAATCTGTTAGACACGGTCATTTTTCATGATTCTGCGTTTTTGGTTTTCTTGTACCTTAAAAATTGTGGATTCCACAGATTTTCGTCCTTTGAGGGGGCGGAAAGGGGCGTGTCAAAATTTTTAAATAAACTTATGCTGAATTGATATCACAGGTGCTTGGATAGAAAGTTTGGTTGTTCTAGCTTTTATAGTCTCTGAGATCTATGCGCTCATTAGGACGAATAGACAAAGCAGACAGGGTCGCGTGTGAGAGAGAGCGAGAGGGAACGATGACTTTCGGAATGGTTTTTAGCTATAATAATGTTCCAATCTGATCCAGATTCAACACTCTGATAGAATGATCATCATCTATGATTCTACGTTTTTAGTTTTATCGTATTTTCAAAATTGTGTATGCCACAGACTTTCGTCTTTTGTGGCGGCGGAAGAGGGCGGGGCGAAATTTTGAAATACTTTTGGAGTAGTGTGATAACATAGGAGACTGGATACAAAACTTGGTTACTCTAGCTTGAATCGTCTCTGAGATCTAGGCGCTAATGAAGACGGACGGACGGACAGAGAGATATAGCTGTATCGATTCGGCTATTGATACTGATCAAGAATATATATATTTTATGGGGTCGGAAACGCTTCCTTCTGGGCGTTACACGCATCCACCATCACCAAAAATCGAATATATACCCTATACGCTTCGAGTACCGGCTATAAAAATGCTATTGGCATTAGGTCAATGAAAGGGAAACGGATGGATTGTGTCATATATATGAGAGGATAACCTAGGTTAGGTTTAGTTTGGTTAGGTTAGGTTATCCCGGACGGCCCTCAACGGGGCCTCTTATAGCCCAGAATGGCTTTTAGTTTTCCGGATAACCCAATAAATCTGCACCGACTAGGTCGTGCTTAGTGAGTCTGGTGCCTCCCTGCTTGCCAGGACACTTTTGCAACTGACCCCGGACGACTCCATGGACTTTATCGCCGCATGGTTGTCAACAAATATGTTAACCGTATTGTGCGGTCACTCTGAGAGCTGAGCGACCTCTGCTGCCTTCTTGATGGCGAAGAATTCCGCCTGAAATATGCTACATCAGTCGGGTAGCTTATAAGACACCCTTATTTCAGGGTTCGTGCAGTATAGGCCCGCTCCTACTCTTTCGTCCATCTTGGAGCCGTCAGTATATATAAAGAGGTGTTGACAGTGGTGCCATCCCATTTTCCAATCTTCGGGTCCCATAAAAAAGTTTGTTTTTACTTCGAGGCAGGTTTCGGGGACCATGTAGTCAGTAACACTGATCATATCCATGCCAATTGAACTTTTCCCGTATCCTTGAGGAGACATGTTTCCCGAAGTGATCAGGTTCTGTGCTGCGTTACCTGTAGTCAGCATAGCGTAGGTGTCGAGGGGATCGATTCCGAGGAGAAGTTCCGAGGTTTCGAGTGCTAAAGTTGGCGTTGACCTCAGCGCTCCTGTGATACAGAGCAGAGCCTGTCGCTGGGTTCGTTCGATGAGCTTGTGGTACGTCTTCTTTTCAGTAGCTTGTCACCACACTAGAACTCCATACAGCAGAGTTGGTAGCACCACCGAGATGTAGATCCAATGAATCAGAGCGGGCGACAGGCCCCATGTGCTGCTAAACACCTTCTTGGATGCATAAAGTGCAGTGGTGGCCCTTTTCACCCGCTCCCCTACGAGGTTTCACATATTTCAAAAAATCCCACCGTTCCCCATAAATGAGCTGTGCGGGAAAAGACTATTAGAAAGCAAAATTGGTCTAACCCTTTTCCAATTCGGTAGGTAAACATAAAAAATCAATTTATTACATTCATAAGTATTTACATTCAGAATTATCAGGTAAACAGGGAAATTATAAAATAAAAAGTATATTTACCTGCCTCCTCAGACCTTTTCCAAGCAAGTAATTGAAATTCAAAATTTCTTAAAGATATATATAATGTATATTTAGGGAGAACTTATAATACAAAATTTAGAAATATAACAATTAACAACACACCGCTACTGCCATATTTGTATGGCTCTTCTTCTTCCTTATACCTGCCGCGTGTTTTTAACGCAAGGTATCCCTAGTTTACTGGCTAAACGTGTCCAAAATGCAGAGTTTCGACAGCATAGACTATATACAAATGAAATGTATATATTATAGATATCACGTGTATGTGGTCCCGCGTAGACTTTGTGATATACTGCCGAGTTCCACAAAAGTTGAAAAATTTCCAAAATGTAGGGTCTTTTAAAAATTTCTAGTTTAATAAGTATTTCAGATATCTTTAAAAATTTATACAACAAAACACTAAGATTGAACTGAAATGATTGATAGTGGGAGTTCCTGCCAGTAGGTTTTTTGAGTTTCCGTTGTGGTGGATATGTGGGGGTCGGCTTCTTGGGGTTGACACGTAGTGGTGATCGGTTGTGCATAGGCCGACCAACAAAAAATGTGCGTGTTTCTTTTCTCACTTTATTGCTAAGACTAAATATTTACAAGGAGCTTAAATCTAAACACCGCTTCGTCGCTCTGCAACATTGCTCTTGAGCTTTATGTTGGAAGTAAATGTGCATGCTTTTCGGCATGAACATCCTCCCCCCCTTGCAATATAATTGCAACAAAAGTTGTGCGCCCAGGAACGGGGGGAGCGAATGTGGTTGCATTCATGCAGTACTGCATGTGTCGGAGAGGGTCCACCCGAACACCGTGTTCTGAGCCATCGGGAAGCCTTCGGTGCTTGGGATCACTCCTGGCAGAATGATTTTATGGTACAAATCTGCCCCAGCACCAATGACACGGTGCTCGGCCGATGGAGATTTTCGTCCGCCAAGGTCATTTTGGCGAAGTGCTCCTTTACATGGTCGCCCAAGGGACGTTCGGGTGTCCTTATCAGGAGTTGAGGTTGCACGCTCAGCACAACCTCCTGGCATTTTCGCAACGCGTGGGCTCCGCGGCAGGACCCCGACAGTGTGGTTCCCCGCGGACGACTGTGCTCTACTGGACGTTGGCGAGGTGTCATGCTTGGAAAGAAAAAGAACGTGGGATATTTGTAATTGGATCATATGCAGCGAACGACAAAAACATATGGGTTAGTTGGACACTTGGACGTGGACAGTATTTTCTATAGGAAGAAGAATGAGCATTGCGACTGGGCCGCTTAATGGTGCCACGGACCGTCAAAACGTCAACCCACGCGGACCATGCCATTGATACATCGAAAGGATCAGTGGGATCTTTTGACATAGGCGATATTGGCCGCGAGTTCAAGCACGCTTTTGTTTTTGGAGAGGAGGGTCGACAATTCTTCAAATGTGTAATTGCATGTGGACGTGGACTTGTAGAAAAGCGTCTAGAAGTTTTCACTCCCGCTTCCCACAAGCCACCCATTTAAGGTGCGTTTGGAGAATTGAATCGCTACGTTAAATGTTGTTGAGGATATGCGGCGATAATGCAGTTTCTTGTAGCCACCAGGAAATCATGGTACAGGGCTTTTTGCGGCTCCTACAAACGTCTTTCCATTATCAGAAACCATTTGCTGAGGGCACTCCCGCCTCGCCACGAAACGATTGAAAGCTGCGAGGAACTTTTCGGTCGTGAGGTCTGTGGTTGCTCCCAGATGGATTGCCCTCGTGCTGAAACACACGAAGACACAAACATACCCCTTTGTGATGCGGCAAGCTCGACCTGTGTAGGTCTTGATATCGAAAGGTCCAGCAAAATCGACCCCCGTTTGAGTGAATGGACGAGAGAACGTGGTCTTCTCTTTAGGCAAGTCTCCCATGAGCTGGGCTTGCAACTTCCCTCGATGGACCACACACACTCGACAGGAATTGATATTCGCTTTGACTAGGGTCCGAAAGTTTCGGGATCCAGTATTTGGATCGGATGAGCCGAATCACAAGTTGGTTTCCACCATGCATTAAGATCCGATGAGTGAACCGTACAAGTAGACGTGTGAAACCCGCTTGCGTAAGGGAGAATGATCGGGTGCTTTTCATCATAACTTAAGGACTCGGATGACCCCTTTTTGGTCCAGAAATGGATTTAAGTTATTGATGCAGCTTGGACGGTGAAAGTGGCTGCTTATCTAGCAAGCGCTGAAACTCTTTTGCGTACTCCGCGCGTTGAGTATGGATGATCATACGCTCTTGTGCTTCGGATAGTTCACGGCTACTAAGCTCGACTGGAAATTGAGTGTCAGATTTCTGACACCTCTTGAGAAACCGAAAAACAGGCTAAAACTCTAATAGCCTTCCCGAATTCTGAGAAGCCGGTCTCCGGTGAAGACTTCGATACGTTGCACTTCACCGTGCGTTTGCTCCAACTCTGTCTCGTGCGGAGATTCTGATGGAATTGGCCATTGGTCTTTTGCCAGTATTAGCCAGTCTAGCCCATGCCACCACAGATTGCTGCTAGCCAATTCTTGGGATGAAACGCCTCTGCTAGCCAGGTCAGCAGGGTTGTGCTCCGATCTGACGCGAGACCATGTTCCCTTGCTGGCGGACTGTGTGATCTTAGTCATTCGGTTAGCTACAAATGTCGTCCATCTACATGGTGGCTTGTTAAGCCACGTTAACACTGTGGTGGAGTCTGTCCAATAAAAGCATTCGTAGCTATCAAGGGACAGTTGGGGAAGGAGAGACGAGGACAGTTCAGCGAGGAGAACCTCCCCGCAAAATTCCAAACGTGGTAAGGACACGGTCTTCACTGGAGGAACTCTGGTCTTTGCGGAGAGTAGATGGACAGAGACCTGTTGTTCACTCTCTACACGAACGTAAAGCGCGTTGGGATGCATCACAAAAGCCGTGGAACTGCAAATTTACTCTGGGGTGATACTGCACCCATCTTGGTATACAAATTTCTTGGAGAGCAGGATAGCTAAGGAGAAAGTCCTGCCATCTTTTCAGGAGGTCTGTTGGCAAAGAGTCATCCCACTCGAGGTCTTTAAGCCAGATTTCTTGCACAAAGATCTTAGCTCGGACTATGAATGGAGCAAGCCTTCCTGCTGGATCGCATAGTTGGATATTGGGATAGGACTTCCCTTTTTGTAAGAGGAACTTAAGGCTACCTCGGATAGTTTGAAAAGGAATGTGCCCCTTAGAAATATGCACGAGGACTTGCTTCGCGTTGGAAGTCCATTTTCTCACGGAAACCCCGCTTCCTGTAGAGCAGCACGAAGTTCCTTTATCGCTTTGATTGCACCTTGTATTGTGTGAGCGCCTGCAAGTACATCGTTAACATACATTGAATTGGATATGAACATCTTTTGCAAGTTCATTTAGCACACGAATGGCCAAGAATGGAGCACAATTTACCCCGAACGTAACTGTGGCTCATAATACATAATCGCCATTTAAGTTTCTGAAAAGGATCCTTTGGAATCTTTTGTGTGAAAGATCGAGGGTAATTTGCCGATACATTTTTGTGATGTCAGTATTAAAGATATATTGGAAGAACCGCCATTTCAGAATCTGAATCGTCAGGTCTAATTGGGAGAACCGGTCCTGGATAGAGAATGTCGTTCAGATTCTTGCCATTTGAGGACGGACTGGAGGCATTAAAAACTATCCGTAGCTTTGTAGTGGTGCTGTCCGGTTTTGAACAGCATAATGGGGCAGATAGAAATGATCCGAATAGTTACTTGGAGCTACTTTTCGCATATGACCTAAGTCCAAGTACTCCTGGAGGACGCGATCATACTGCTCTTTCCATGGAACGTTCCGTTTTAAACGATCTTCGTTTTTGAGGAATTGAACTAGTGCGATTGATCTTGAATGACCTAAGTTGATACCTTCAGGATTCCGAAAAGGCAAGGATACCATATATCTGCCCTTAGGATCTCTACAGGTGGTTCGAATGAAATTGTCTTCGCAGACAGACTCAGAAGAATCTTCTACCAGCTTGGCTGGAAGATCCTCCACCTCCCAAAACTTTGTTAGAATTTTTCTAAACGCTGCTCAGAGCTGACGTTTATTCTTGTCGCAAAGGAAGAAATTGAGGTGCGAGTCGAATCAACTACAGGTCCAGTGAGAATCCATCCAAAGATGGTCTCCTGGCCAAGTAGTGATCCACAAAAATAGGGAAGGGAGCCGTCTAGTAAAGCGGACGGAAGGATATCTGCACCTAAAAGTACATATATCTGAGAGCTCTTATAGAAAGAAGGGTCAGCCAGAGGAGTATTAGGCAGGTCCTTTAGAAAATCTTGAGAAATTGGATACGAGGGTAAGGTGCCTGCCACATTTGGAAAAACAAAGGCTGAGGTTTCTATGTGTATTCTCGGCTTTGTTGGGGAGCCTATTTGGAAGTGGCATATCTTTTGTGGCCTTGCAGCTATTGCTTGGTGCAAGTCCAATGCTTGCACTTGAACTGGATTGAAAGGAAGCTTGATGATCGATCAATGCACGTGCTTTATAGCTAGTGCCTAAATGGCATATATGTATTTATAACAGCTGTGCCTAGCAGAACACCCTGTGTGCTTGTTGTAAAATAGTTTTGGACATTGGAGGATGAAGTGGACTGTATAATTGGACTTGGATTTGGATTCGAGGGAACTGATGTAGAGGGCTCTGGAGGGGGGTGACCATGGTTCAGAAGTGTGTGGTGGCGCCCGTTGCACGTGAAGCAGTTATACTGACTCGTGCAGTCTTTAATTTGATGCCCCCTAGCAAAACAGTTCATGCATAACTTTTGCTGCTTTACGTAGTTGCACCTATCATAAGCATACATTTTTAGAAAGCGAGGACATTGACGCATGTTCGCGCTTTGACGCTGACCTTTGCCTCAAAGGAATTAACCTTCTTGGAAGAGGTTTCTTTCCTTTCAGATCTGGAAAGCAAAAACATGGAGGTGCCTGCATTCTCAATCGCTTCGAGGGATAGACGTCGCTCACTAAGGAATTTATTCATGGCTGACCACGTCGAAATTTCGCTTTGCTGGGCAGAGATTGTTTCCACAGCGATAAGGTTATCTGAGGCAACTTGGAGGAGACTATGAACACCAGCACGCCGTCCGCGAAGCGGTTATCAATGGTTACATCGGAGTGTTCAAGGGCCGTAAGGCATCCTTGGACCACACTCTGGAGATCTTTTAGAGCAGCTCCGAACTCTTTTTGGATAGGGGGGAAACTGAAAAGGATCTTCAGCTGGCTATTGACCAGCGTTCGCTTGTTCTCAAAACGCTCTTGAGGGCGGTCCATGCGGACTCAAAAACCCTCATTTGTGAGCGGAGCCTTCTCCACAATAGCTTTCGCCTCCCCGCGAGTCTTGTGGCTCAGGTGATAAAGTTTTTCCATCTGCGATAAATTAGGATTGTTCACGTAGATTGCAGTGAATGACCCCGGAAAGTGGGCCATTTCAGATAATCTCCGGAGAACACCTCGTTTTCAAGGGGTGGGAGCCTGCAACCTCGTTGCTGGAAATTCGGCACTGATACCGGAGCTGGTATCAGAGAATTGCGTACGCGCATCTTTCTTACACTGCATAGCAGTGATCGTATTTTGTGCTCATGGAGTGGATCGTCTCACCATCAGGCTCAGCCAGATTGAGAGCCTTGGTGCAGTTCTCACATTCCACTCGTACTTTCTCCCATAAGGTCTTTACCTCTTCCAGGCAAATCTTGAGAGTGAATAGCGAGACCACTAGGGAGGATGGAGCGCCTCGAATTTACTGAGACGGTCTGGAGCAGCTATCAAATCATCCAAAGCCATTTTTTTGACTCGGAGATCTTCTGTGTAACGGTACGAGTGGAACGTGAAACAGGAATTTTCCTCCTTTGGAATACCCGTGTTCCGAAACCGAAGGGGCTTCTTCTACAGAGGGCGATAGAGGTAATGAGCCTGGAACTCTGGCTCGCGACCACTTGACATAATAGTGTGGTTAAACGCGGCGAATGAAGTAGAGGAACGATGGAATTGTAGTGGAGAATTAAAATGGGGGCAGCAACAATCTATAAAGTTTTCATTACAGTAAAGTACGTTGCTGTTTAGCAACAAGTACAAAACCCACAACAGCCGGTCGTGTTCGAGTTTTAGCTCTGTTTCGTAACCGTAGATAAAAAGTGGATCCACGACATCCCACCAAAGCACAAACAGCAATTAAAGAGTGGGTTTCTCAGGGTTATTCTGCACCAAGATGGATTTTTCAGTAATGGCGTAATGGCGACCACTTTTTGGTATGCTCACGATACTATCCAAGCTGCCAACCTTCAAAAGGGTAAAACAATTAATGGCGAATAATGTGTCAACTTATGGGTCATCTTTCAAGGAATGCATATTTGGAAAATACACTTTTTATAGAAGGCATACAAAAATGTGCAGCTTTTCGGACCAACTATATAAAGTTATAAAATGTCAGCCAGCATACGGTTCAACCAAAGACAATACGAACACTAAGATGTGTCACGCCATACAACATTTTCAGCTAGTTTTTTGCTGCCGGAAATTCCACGCAATTCCTCACTGAGAAGGAAAAAGCACGACAGACAAAGAGCACGCTATTGTCAAACGCTCTGTACGTGAGGCTGAGCTTTTTTCGCATCAGAAAGGTATGATTTCAATCACTCCCGCTTCCCACAAGCCACCCATTTAAGGTGCGTTTGGAGAATTGAAACGCTACGTTAAATGTTGTTGAGGATATGCGGCGATAATGCAGTTTCTTGTAGCCACCAGGAAATCATGGTACAGGACTTTTGCGGCTCCTACAAACGTCTTTCTATTATCAGAAACCATTTGCTGAGGGCACTCCCGCCTCGCCACGAAACGATTGAAAGCTGCGAGGAACTTTTCGGTCGTGAGGTCTGTGGTTGCTCCCAGATGGATTGCCCTCGTGCTGAAACACACGAAGACACAAACATACCCCTTTGTGATGCGGCAAGCTCGACCTGTGTAGGTCTTGATATCGAAAGGTCCAGCAAAATCGACCCCCGTTCGAGTGAATGGACGAGAGAACGTGGTCTTCTCTTTAGGCAAGTCTCCCATGAGCTGGGCTTGCAACTTCCCTCGATGGACCACACACACTCGACAGGAATTGATATTCGCTTTGACTAGGGTCCGAAGTTTCGGGATCCAGTATTTGGATCGGATGAGCCGAATCACAAGTTGGTTTCCACCATGCATTAAGATCCGATGAGTGAACCGTACAAGTAGACGTGTGAACCCGCTTGCGTAAGGGAGAATGATCGGGTGCTTTTCATCATAACTTAAGGACTCGGATGACCCCTTTTTGGTCCAGAAATGGATTTAAGTTATTGATGCAGCTCGACGGTGAAAGTGGCTGCTTATCTAGCAAGCGCTGAAACTCTTTTGCGTACTCCGCGCGTTGAGTATGGATGATCATACGCTCTTGTGCTTCGGATAGTTCACGGCTACTAAGCTCGACTGGAAATTGAGTGTCAGATTTCTGACACCTCTTGGAAAACCGAAAAACAGGATAAAACTCTAATAGCCTTCCCGAATTCTGAGAAGCGGTCTACAATACTGGACTCCGGTGAAGACTTCGATACGTTGCACTTCACCGTGCGTTGCTCCAACTCTGTCTCGTGCGGAGATTCTGATGGGATTGGCCATTGGTCTTTTGCCAGTATTAGCCAGTCTGGTCCATGCCACCACAGATTGCTGCTAGCCAATTCTTGGGATGAAACGCCTCTGCTAGCCAGGTCAGCAGGGTTGTGCTCCGATCTGACGCGAGACCATGTTCCCTTGCTGGCGGACTGTGTGATCTTAGTCATTCGGTTAGCTACAAATGTCGTCCATCTACATGGTGGCTTTTTTAGCCACGCTAACACTGTGGTGGAGTCTGTCCAATAAAAGCATTCGTTGCTATCAAGGGACAGTTGGGGAAGGAGAGACGAGGTCAGTTCAGCGAGGAGAACCTCCCCGCAAAATTCCAAACGTGGTAAGGACACGGTCTTCACTGGAGGAACTCTGGTCTTTGCGGAGAGTAGATGGACAGAGACCTGTTGTTCACTCTCTACACGAACGTAAAGCGCGTTGGGATGCATCACAAAAGCCGTGGAACTGCAAATTTACTCTGGGGTGATACTGCACCCATCTTGGTATACAAATTTCTTGGAGAGCAGGATAGCTAAGGAGAAAGTCCTGCCATCTTTTCAGGAGGTCTGTTGGCAAAGAGTCATCCCACTCGAGGTCTTTAAGCCAGATTTCTTGCACAAAGATCTTAGCTCGGACTATGAATGGAGCAAGCCTTCCTGCTGGATCGCATAGTTTGGATATTTGGGATAGGACTTCCCTTTTTGTAAGAGGAACTTAAGGCTACCTCGGATAGTTTGAAAAGGAATGTGCCCCTTAGAAATATGCACGAGGACTTGCTTCGCGTTGGAAGTCCATTTTCTCAACGGAAACCCCGCTTCCTGTAGAGCAGCACGAAGTTCCTTTATCGCTTTGATTGCACCTTTTATTGTGTGAGCGCCTGCAAGTACATCGTTAACATACATTGAATTGGATATGAACATCTTTTGCAAGTTCATTTAGCACACGAATGGCCAAGAATGGAGCACAATTTACCCCGAACGTAACTGTGCTCATAATCACATAATCGCCATTTAAGTTTCTGAAAAGAATCCTTTGGAATCTTGTGTGTGAAAGATCGAGGGTAATTTGCCGATACATTTTTGTGATGTCAGTATTAAAGATATATTGGAAGAACCGCCATTTCAGAATCTGAATCGTCAGGTCTAATTGGAGAACCGGTCCTGGATAGAGAATGTCGTTCAGATTCTTGCCATTTGAGGACGGACTGGAGGCATTAAAAACTATCCGTAGCTTTGTAGTGGTGCTGTCCGGTTTTTGAACAGCATAATGGGGCAGATAGAAATGATCCGAATAGTTACTTGGAGCTACTTTTCGCATATGACCTAAGTCCAAGTACTCCTGGAGGACGCGATCATACTGCTCTTTCCATGGAACGTTCCGTTTTAAACGACCTTCGTTTTTGAGGAATTGAACTAGTGCGATTGATCTTGAATGACCTAAGTTGATACCTTCAGGATTCCGAAAAGGCAAGGATACCATATATCTGCCCTTAGGATCTCTACGGGTGGTTCGAATGAAATTGTCTTCGCAGACAGACTCAGAAGAATCTTCTACCAGCTTGGCTGGAAGATCCTCCACCTCCCAAAACTTTGTTAGAATTTTTCTAAACGCTGCTCAGAGCTGACGTTTATTCTTGTCGCAAAGGAAGAAATTGAGGTGCGAGTCGAATCAACTACAGGTCCAGTGAGAATCCATCCAAAGATGGTCTCCTGGCCAAGTAGTGATCCACAAATATAGAGAAGGGAGCCGTCTAGTAAAGTGGACGGAAGGATATCTGCACCTAAAAGTACATATATCTGAGAGCTCTTATAGAAAGAAGGGTCAGCCAGAGGAGTATTAGGCAGGTCCTTTAGAAAATCTTGAGAAATTGGATACGAGGGTAAGGTGCCTGCCACATTTGGAAAAACAAAGGCTGAGGTTTCTATGTGTATTCTCGGCTTTGTTGGGGAGCCTATTTGGAAGTGTGATCTTTTGTGGCCTTGCAGCTATTGCTTGGTGCAAGTCCAATGCTTGCACTTGAACTGGATTGAAAGGAAGCTTGATGATCGATCAATGCACGTGCTTTATAGCTAGTGCCTAAATGGCATATATGTATTTATAACAGCTGTGCCTAGCAGAACACCCTGTGTGCTTGTTGTAAAATAGTTTTGGACATTGGAGGATGAAGTGGACTGTATAATTGGACTTGGATTTGGATTCGAGGGAACTGATGTAGAGGGCTCTGGAGGGGGGTGACCATGGTTCAGAAGTGTGTGGTGGCGCCCGTTGCACGTGAAGCAGTTATACTGACTCGTGCAGTCTTTAATTTGATGCCCCCTAGCAAAACAGTTCATGCATAACTTTTGCTGCTTTACGTAGTTGCACCTATCATAAGCATACATTTTTAGAAAGCGAGGACATTGACGCATGTTCGCGCTTTGACGCTGACCTTTGCCTCAAAGGAATTAACCTTCTTGGAAGAGGTTTCTTTCCTTTCAGATCTGGAAAGCAAAAACATGGAGGTGCCTGCATTCTCAATCGCTTCGAGGGATAGACGTCGCTCACTAAGGAATTTATTCATGGCTGACCACGTCGAAATTTCGCTTTTGCTGGGCAGAGATTGTTTCCACAGCGATAAGGTTATCTGAGGCAACTTGGAGGAGACTATGAACACCAGCACGCCGTCCGCGAAGCGGTTATCAATGGTTACATCGGAGTGTTCAAGGGCCGTAAGGCATCCTTGGACCGCACTCTGGAGATCTTTTAGAGCAGCTCCGAACTCTTTTTGGATAGGGGGGAAACTGAAAAGGATCTTCAGCTGGCTATTGACCAGCGTTCGCTTGTTCTCAAAACGCTCTTTGAGGGCGGTCCATGCGGACTCAAAACCCTCATTTGTGAGCGGAGCCTTCTCCACGATAGCTTTCGCCTCCCCGCGAGTCTTGTGGCTCAGGTGATAAAGTTTTTCCATCTGCGATAAATTAGGATTGTTCACGTAGATTGCAGTGAATGACCCCGGAAAGTGGGCCATTTCAGATAATCTCCGGAGAACACCTCGTTTTCAAGGGGTGGGAGCCTGAAACCTCGTTGCTGGAAATTCGGCACTGATACCGGAGCTGGTATCAGAGAATTGCGTACGCGCTTTCTTTCTTACACTGCATAGCAGTGATCGTATTTTGTGCTTATGGAGTAGATCGTCTCACCATCAGGCTCAGCCAGATTGAGAGCCTTGGTGCAGTTCTCACATTCCACTCGTACTTTCTCCCATAAGGTCTTTACCTCTTCCAGGCGAATCTTGAGAGTGAATAGCGAGACCACTAGGGAGGATGGAGCGCTGATTTTTGCCTCGAATTTACTGAGACGGTCTGGAGCAGCTATCAAATCATCCAAAGCCATTTTTTTGACTCGGAGATCTTCTGTGTAACGGTACGAGTGGAACGTGAAACAGGAATTTTTCCTCCTTTGGAATACCCGTGTTCCGAAACCGAAGGGGCTTCTTCTACAGAGGGCGATAGAGGTAATGAGCCTAGAACTCTGGCTCGCGACCACTTGACATAATAGTGTGGTTAAACGCGGCGAATGAAGTAGAGGAACGATGGAATTGTAGTGGAGAACTAAAATGGGGGCAGCAACAATCTATAAAGTTTCATTACAGTAAAGTATGTTGCTGTTTAGCAACAAGTACAAAACCCACAACAGCCGGTCGTGTTCGAGTTTTAGCTCTGTTTCGTAACCGTAGATAAAAAGTGGATCCACGACATCCCACCAAAGCACAAACAGCAATTAAAGAGTGGGTTTCTCAGGGTTATTCTGCACCAAGATGGATTTTTCAGTAATGGCGTAATGGCGACCACTTTTTGGTATGCTCACGATACTATCCAAGCTGCCAACCTTCAAAAGGGTAAAACAATTAATGGCGAATAATGTGTCAACTTATGGGTCATCTTTCAAGGAATGCATATTTGGAAAATACACTTTTTATAGAAGGCATACAAAAATGTGCAGCTTTTCGGACCAACTATATAAAGTTATAAAATGTCAGCCAGCATACGGTTCAACCAAAGACAATACGAACACTAAGATGTGTCACGCCATACAACATTTTCAGCTAGTTTTTTGCTGCCGGAAATTCCACGCAATTCCTCACTGAGAAGGAAAAAGCACGACAGACAAAGAGCACGCTAGTGTCAAACGCTCTGTACGTGAGGCTGAGCTTTTTTTTCGCATCAGAAAGGTATGATTTCAATTTTGATGCCCAAGTATGACAACAGAATCTCTATGGACCCATTTATTACCCATTTATATATCATTAATATCCATATTCAAGGATGATATATTTTTTTAGCGCATACTAATTTTTTATATGGGATCAAATATATCATTGTGTAATACAATACACTATACAATTAAGTATAGATTTGTTTATATATATATACATTTATCAGCTCATAATATTAGTATATTATATATTAAACAAAAAAATCATCTTAAGCATGTTAAAATAATAATTATTCTGGTATTATAAGGAAAGCGTCTTCAAAGAAAGGGTCGACTCTAAAAATGCTACAGTGAAGGATGGCGTGAGCACAAAAATCAAACCAAAGCTGAGAGAGCAAAAATTTCAGTTGTGCGCTCATACTCACTTGCAAACACGCCAAGTACGTGAGAATGCATGTGCACACATACACTCCCACGACTCTCTCGGAAGCTGATATCAGCCCAATCGCTGGGGACACTCATGTATGATTTGTCCCATCTATATACTTTTAGAAGTTAATGGCTACATGTAGGGATTTACAATTTTTAAAAGAATTATAGTTTTATTTTGATAGGCTTGGCTGGCGAAAATTCTCTAGCTGAACCCTCCACGAGGGTGCCGGCTGGGCAATGGGCACTGCATTATCCCGGACAAGGGTAATGCACTGTCGCTTGCTCCGTCCGAGGTAATGCAGTGTCTAGCTAAGCAATGGCCCAGCGTTTTCTTGACCTCGAGTCGGGGAGCGGGGTAAGGGCCATGGCTAGAGGTGCCTGGCGGGTAGGCTTAAAACGCTAGGGGGTGGTTTCGCCAAAAAACATCAGCCGTATGGACAGCCGTAGACAACGGACAGTGGTCGGAAGGCAGCAAAGAAGCCCTAACGGCACTAATGGAAGCCCACTTCTCAGGATGCACCGAGGTCACCGATGCCGAAACGCAGCAGGTCCTAGCAACTGAGGAACAAACACCTCCAACAGACCTAATAATCCCCAAGAAAATCCAATTGGCTATAGATTCCTTCACCGGTATAAAAGCACCTGAACTGGACGGAATGTTCCCAGCCATGCTGCAAGTGACCAAAGAGGTGTTCACCCCATGGCTTCTCGCAATATACGCAGCATGCCTACGAACAGGCTATATCCCGATTCAATGGAGAACCTCTTCAGTTGTCTTCCTCCCAAAAGCAGGAAAGTGCAGTCATGTGAGTTCCAAGGATTACTGACCGATAAGCCAAACCTCTTTCCTACTGAAAACACTAGAAAAGCTGCTGGCTCTACACTTTAGAACCGAAGTAAGGGGACTGATGTCAACCAACCAGCACGCCTTCACCAAGACAAAATCGGTGGAAACAGCACTACACTCGCTAGAAGCTACCATCGAAAAAGCCCTCAACACTAAGAAATATGCACTAGGAGTATTTGTAGATATATCCGGAGCATTTAATAACGTTGCTACAGAAGCCATCATGGACTACCTAGAATCGACCAGCACCCACGCATCAATCAACCTCTGGATAACAAACCTTTTAAGATGTAAATGGGTGCAATCACCGCTTCCATGGTCAGAGGTGCAGACAGGGGCACACCCCAGGGTGGAGTCCTGTCACCCTTCCTGTTGAACCTGGTGGTCGACAACCTCATTAAGAGATTCGATAGGAAGGCCCCAAAATTAACAGCTTATGCGGACGACATAATCGTACTTATCACGGGTGTATGTCCATCGACTCTTAGCTCCATAATGGAACGAACACTCAGGGAGATATGCGAGTGCGCAGATGGAGTAAGACTCAGTACCAACGCGGATAAAAGGGACCTAATCCTCTTCACCAAGAGGAACAACGTACAACAACAGCATGGATTCCCCGAAAGTCAACCCGAGAAGGCTAACCCCTAAAACACAGGTCAAATATGGAGACCTAACGTAGTGGAGCGGGTGAAAAGGGCCACCACTGCACTTTATGCATCCAAGAAGATGCTTAGTAGCACATGGTTCTGTCGCCCGCTCTGATTCATTGGAACTACATCTCGGTGGTGCGACCAACTCTGCTGTATGGAGTCCTAGTGTGCTGGAAAGCTACTGAGAAGAAGACGTATCACAAGCTTATGGAACGAACCCAGCGGCAGGCTCTGCTCTGTATCACAGGAGCGCTGTGGTCAACGCCAACCAAAGCTTGGCCCTGCCCTGTTTCAGGCGAGCGGAGAAAGCTGTTCTCTTCATAGGATCACTATGGATGTTTCTATAGCAAGATATTGATTAGAGCACAGACTATTGACAGTTAGGAATTGTACAAAGATAAACAAGAAGCACGTTTTATGATACTATTTATACTATTTCCTATTACTATTAAGTATGGCAAATTACTGGAGAGCGAAAGATGCTTGGACAATGCTGGACCAATCGACATTCGAAAGATGTACGTTGAGATCGGTGAAATTGGTTTATATGGTAAGCAGCCTTGAAAATTTCGACAGAACACCACAGAATGGATAGAAGAAAGGTGGTTTGAATAACTTTAGGACGTTGATATGCAATGACTGCACCATCAAGTGGCCCAAGCGACACCAGCCGATGGCTGTTACGCGCGGATCCCAGGCAAGAATGCAGCCCACCTCCCGCCCAACCGACCGAGGGGCGCTGCCGCATGACGCGCGACTCGTAAACCGAACAGATCGCGGACATGCAGGAAAGATAGGTGTTAGACTAGTGTTCGAGGAAAAGTAGAACTTATCTAACTAAAGAAGAAAAGTAATTACTAATTACGGGAAAGATGTAGGAGTATCAGTAATTTAAGACTAGGAAGGGAGTTAGTGTTCGATATAATATGGTAGAGGGAATTATAATCCGAGCATAGGACCCTAAATGGTTCATGCAAGGAGTAATTCGATCTACAAAGCGGAAGAAACAACGGTGTATAGTTCCTAGTGCTTCTAATAGGAATCGTGAAGTTTATGCGGCTCAACAGGTCAGGGCTATCTACGTCACCCTTGATCAAGTTGTGCACAAAAATCACACCAAGCATTTTCCTACGATTAGCTAAGTTTGGAAGGTTTATTAAGTGCAATCTATTAGAGTAAGACGGCAGTCTCACACTTCCATCCCCGCTGAGGCCGCGAAGAGCAAAAAGTAAAAAGTTTTTCTGAACTGATTCTATACGGTCTTGGTGTACGTTGTACTGAGGGCACCATACACAAGAGCCGTATTCTAAAATCGGACGAACCAGAGAGGTGTAGAGAGCCTTTTTATATATAGGGGTCGTCAAATTCCTTTGACCACCTCTTTATAAACCCAAGCACGCCCATGGCCTTATTCACCATGGTGGAAATGTGTTCTGAAAACTTTAACTTGGGATCTAATAGAACACCAAGATCATCAACCCGGGTAATTCTCTCAAGAGAACCACCACAAAGGGTGTAAGGAACCAGAACGGCGCTGGAGCGATGAAAAGTCATTACTTTAGATTTTGAAGCATTAAGGTTTAATAAATTTGCACAACACCAAGACTGAAATCTATCGAGATCGGACTGCAACCTGATTTGAAAAGTAATTTCCTTATACTGAACACAGAGCTTAACATCATCCGCATATATAAGTACTTGAGAGTATGTTAATACAGAAGGCATGAAATTTATAAAGAGTTTAAAGAGTAAGGGGCCTAGATGGATGCCCTTTGGTGAGGACAGGGAGTTTTTGAAAAGGTCTCATTGAGACCTAGAATAAAGGTAGCTAGAGATCCATCTCAGAATGGTTTATAGAGGTGAACGCTTTACTTAAATTAGTGTAAACAACATCCGTCTGTAAATTACCTTGAAAGCCTTTAGTTATGAAGGAGGTAAACTCTAATAAATTAGTAGCTGTTGATCTTCGCCTTATAAATCCTTGTCGAGCTGGAGATATCAGTTATCTGCATAGGTGTTGCAGGTGCGGAGTTAAAATTTCTCAAACACTTAAGGAATAGCGGATAACTTAGATATACCTCTATAATTCATTGCGTCAGACTTGCGTCCTTTCTTATGGAGAGGGATTATAAAGGACTCTTTCCATATCGGGGGAAAGCATGAAAAATTTATGGACAGGGGTGAAAAGTTTAAGCAATGGACCACACAGAAACTCGGAACAGTACCTGAGTACACAGCCGGGAACTCCGTCCGGACCCGGTGAAAGCACCGGCTTTACTGTTCGTAGATCATGAAGCAACGAGCTTTCATTTAACAAAGGAATGAAAATGCTGTTCGACCTCAGTAAGCCGTATGGATCCGTGTGACCTCAGTAACCATACTGCGAATAGATAGTTTCAAAAAACGGGCAAAAAGATCGGCAATTGCCTGATCATTATCTGCCGACGTATTAAGGAAGGATAGCGAGGATGGGTGTGCGAACGTTCTACGCTTACTGTTTATGAAGCTGTAAAACTGTTTGGGGTCCTTAGAAAAACGTATCCTGCATTAAGTGTTAAAAACTCAAAAGTTTGACCGAGCTATTACATAATAAGAAAGAGAAGAAGGAGAGCCAACTTCTTGAAATTTTGTATAAAGTCTTGATTTTAAGTTTTTAGGGAATAACTACTTAGTAAACCAGGGGCGTTTCACCGATTTAATAGGACAGGAAAGCGGGACAGAAGAATCAAAAAGTGAGTCAAGCACATCATAGAATTTGTATGCCTATCATAATACTAGTGCACAAATACAAAGCAGACCAATCAGAATCCCTAATGAGGTTATTAAGCTTCTCTGGCCTAGCTGAGACCACTGGACGGGTTGCAGGATAGTGAACGACCTACTTTTGGAGGTCACCTGGGGAGAGCACCGAAATAAGCAGTTCCGGACAGCCAGCGGGTGTTTGCGAATTAGCAACATTGACGGTGCGCTTGTGGTGCCGCCTCGTATAAGTAGCTCACACAACCTCCTCTCTACACACCACCTACCCACATCCCAACCCCACACTCATCTCCCACCTGGCTGGACTAAGTGTGTTATTCGACCCGTGCCGAGAGTTAGACTGGCTGGAAGCCCGGTATTAAAACTAGCCCAGTCGTTAACGGAGAGCTCAGGGATTTGGCAGCCCCCAGTTCTAATGATGTTTTATCAGGACAACGTGAATCTCTGCCCCGACGGACCGCCCCTTTGCAAATCGTGGGACTACAATATGGGGAACAAAATAAAACAAAACAAAAACGAGTCTCGCACTCCCCAAGTGCCAATAGGGAGCAACACCATTCAGGGAAAGGCAACGGCCCAAAGGTCTGGCCTGACCAGCTACACAGCAGGTAAAACCTTCGCGGCGAAAGACGCTAGGGCGAACCTGAATGGGTCCCATCCTAGTCCTTGTATGGGTGGCAAAACGCCTCCTAAAGCTAATAACTTGGCAGAATGGCTATCCACGACTATCCTGCGGCTGCTCTGCCTGCTGGTAAGGTGGCGGGGGGTGAGTTGCCATCGACTAGCGCCCAAGCCATAGCGTACACGTATTCCGAGAGAAGGAGTGCTCGCAACATAGTCCGTTGCGACCTACCAGTGGCTGAAAAAGGTCGAGTGGGCATCAAAGGTGCTGCCCAACTCCGGCAAAGAGGCACCGAAGAAGGTTGCCCCGCCGAAGACGACAGCCCCGCAACCAAAAAGGCAGCGCTCAGAGGAGACTCCTGAATCGCCTCCAAAGCGCTCCAAAGTGCTGCCGAATATATCATTCGCACAAATCACCAAAGAAAGGACGCTGATCGGCGTCTTGGATAAAGGCAGTGTGGACTGGAACCAATGGAAGTGGGTGGAAGCGGAACTGGCCGACCGCTGCTTCGAGCTGCTGGAGAAAGATCCCGGCCCCCCTCCAGTCTTTAAAAACATGGGGTGGTATCAGGGCTGTATAAAAATCATAGCCTGCGAAGACGAGCGCTCCGTCCAGCTGTATAAAGTAACGGTAGCGCAGGTCGGAGAGGTCTAGCCAGAGGCGAAGCTCGTCGCAGTCGACTAGAGCGAGGTGTTCAGTAGACCAAGGGCGAGAGTTTGGGTGCACGCATCTAAGAAGGAGCCGGATTGCATCCTTAAAATGCTGCAGCGATGCAACCCAGGGCTAGCCACCTCCGTTTGGAGGGTAGTCAAGGTTGAGGCGACACAAGGTCCTATGAACCTGGCGGAAATAAAAATTGAGCTGAATTTTGGGTTTAGTGCGGTAAGCATCAAGGTATACAGGTCAGATGCAGTGGCCGAGGCACGTCCTGTCGTCAACCTAGTGGAACAAGACTTTGTCTCGGAGATCGAAGTACCTGACGACGAATTGGAGCCAGCCCATGACGGCTATTCCGATACGACTCTGATGAGCGAGTTTGAGGCGATGTGTCGCGACGACAGCACTGAAGACGACTCCGACGCCGACAACACAATGGTGGAGAACTCAAACGATGTATCTAAGACTCTTGCAAATCAATCTCAACCATTGTAATGCGGCATCCGCTGCCCTAATACTCTGCTAGGACGTGAGTGGAGCAGATGAAGTCCGGATCCAAGAGCCTTGGGTAGTACGAGACATGGTCTGTAAATTAGCTACGAAGGAGCACAAGCTTGTTGTTGATCAGTAAGAAGGTAAAATCCGAACCTGCATTCTTGTTAGAAAGCACTTAAATATCTTTCTGCTCCACAGCTTTAGCAATGGCGACAACACGGCGGTAAGCCTACAGCTCAAAGGATCACACATAAGGCTGATGTCGTCCTATATGGCTGATGAGGAAAGTGATCCTCCAGGTGACCTAGTTCGCAAGCTCACCAGAGATAGCGAAAGGTCGGGTACAGGCCTAATAAAAGGCTGCGACGCCAACGCACCCAATAGGGAAGCTCGGACACAAATGTAAGGGGACAGTCACTTTTCAGCTTCATCCTAAGGTCTTATCTTATAACCTGTAATCGGGGAAATGACCATATGTTTGTAATAAAAAATCGACAAGAGGTAATCGACCTCAGGGGCTTTGAAGTCTTAGGGGACCATTTTTTCTCAGATCACAAGAATATCAAGAATATATTATCTCGCGAGAGCGCGAAACCCACTGACTTTGCTAACCCCAGCAAAGCACACTGGGAAAAATATAGCATTGTAATGGATGGACTACTACCCTCCGAAGCACCAATATGCCTGAACACAGAGGACGACTTAAGTCGTCTAGTGGACAGGTTCACTAAACCATTCAACACGGCCTTCACGGTAGCATGCCCATCAAACAAACACAGTGGGGAAAAGAAACAAAACAAATAGATATCCTACGGAAAAGCTGCAGGACCCTCTATAACAGGGCCAAAAGCGCTAACGAGAAAGAACACTGGGCAGACTACAAGACTAGTCTGGCCCTATACAAAAAAGAAATTAGACAGACAAAAAGGGCCTCTTGGCAAAAATTTTGCTCTGAAGTCGAGGAAGCGTCGGAGGCTGCAAGACTCCGCAAGATCCTTTTCAAAACGGCCCCCTCAGGGGGTACCTTAAGAAACGTGATGGTACGTGGAACAAGTCCAGTGAGGAGTCCCTACACATTCTACTCGACACTCATTTTCCAGGGTGCTCAATCAGTGAACCGACTCACCTCCCTAATAAAGGTTCGGCTACCTCGCTGGAGCATATCCATACAAAACAGAACAAAAACTTGGAAATAAACAATTTCGATCCATTCAAATCCCCTGGTCTGGACCGGTCTGGACACGGCCATCAAGAAGAAGAAGATACTAATAGTGGGTATACATATACGGGGGGTGGGTTAGAGTGCAACCTGGGAGAGCACTAAGAGCCTGTCGGTTGCTTCAAATTGAATCAGTCGTCGTCGGGTCGCCTGTGTGACTCTCAATGACCGCCTCTTTTTCCATGAGAGTTTCATGTATGTGACTGTGTTTTTTTTTTTTATACTTTTTTATTATTAAATCACTAAACTAAATAATAGGTATAGATCTGGGTTCTACATCTACTAAAAATTTAAATATTTAAAATTGGTCTTAAATTTTAAAAAGTTGGAGAACCATAGTGGCAGCCCACTCCCTGCAGCCAACCGTGTAGTGTTACGTCGCAGGGACGCTGGTTCCTCCTATGGTGCCTCCCTTCTGAGACGCTCACACCTGCGGAGCTCCTTCATAGCTATGGCAGCGAAGCTGTTCACCCCCGTCCAAATCATTGGATCCACTATCATCCCTTCCGCTAGGTTGCTGGGTGACAGCTGCCTACACACGTATCGCCAAAACTCTCTCCTGCTTTGTGCAAAGCGCCCACAGACAAAGAAGATGTGCTCCGCGTCTTCTGGAACGCTGCCGTACCACCTGCAATATAGTGAGTCGTCGTGCCTGAACCTACACAGGTATTGGCTTAAGCAGCAATGTCCGCTCAGGAGTTGCGTGGTGTAGAAGTTCACCGCTCCGTGCCTCCTGCTTGTCCACCGTTTGACATCCGGTATGAGTCGGTGAGTCCATCGACCGTTTCCAGTGGAGTCCCAGCGGTTTTGCCAGACCATGTAGCTCTGGTCCCTAGCCTGTGTTCGAGCCGCCTTCCGGTTTACGCCTGCGCGGGTGGCTTCAGCCACATTCCTCTCTTCGAGGACCAGCAGGTCGATGGGAATTAATCCTGCGATCACTAACGCAGCAATCGTCCGATATCGTCCTGAACCCACTGCATACTCGTAGTGCACAGAGACGGTGGTTTGCTTTGACTCCCCGGGCGTAGCTGGCGACTTTGATGCCGTCTGCCCATACTGCTGCGGCGTATGTGATTGATGAGCGGATAACACTAGTCAGCAGCACTCTCGTTTCGTACTTCGGTCCACGAGTGTTCAGAAGCATACGAAAAAGTGCCCGGCTCGTATTTGCCGCTTTTTCCTGCAAGTAGCTCAAATGCTCTCTGAAGCTGAGCCTGGTGTCTATCATAACGCCCAGATAGCGAATGGCTCGTTTTGACGATATCGTCTCGTTTCCTATCCGGATGTGCGCCGTCTCCATCAATGCTCTGGTGCTGACCAGCACTGCCTCTGTTTTGTGGGCCGCCAGTTCGAGCCCCGCAGACGAGAGCCAGCCTTGGCTCAGCTGGATGGCCGTGTTGCCGTTTGCCTCTACCGTATGTAGATGTTTGGCAACTACTTCCACAGTAGTGGTCCCATAACTAAACCCTGAGGTACGCCAGCCGAAACACAGTGGGATTTGAGCCTAGTGGATGTACTGTATTTTAACCGCCTTTTCTTGAAGTAGGCGCCGACGATCGTCTGGAGGTATTGGGGGATTCCGCGCTGGCTCAGTGATCTGGTGATGCCTTCCCAGTTTACCGAGTTAAAGGCATTCTTGATGTCAAGAGTGATAATCAGCCCGTACTCCTTCTTGCCACCCTTCCAACGAGTTCCTTCAGCCGCCTCCGCCGCGATCCTAACCCTGTTCATGGCATCCACCGTGGACGTGCCCTTTTGAAAGCCGAACTGGCTGGCGGAAAGTCCTCCTGACTCCTCCACTGCCCTCTCTAACCGGGAACAGACTATCTGCTCAAATGTCTTCCCCATCGCGTCGATCAGACATATCGGTCTGTATGCGGAAGTGTCATCGGGAGGTTTCCCTGGTTTAGGGATGAGCACGAGGTGCTGGATATTCCACTGTGATGGGAATATCCCTTCGCGTAAGCACTGCGTATACGCATTGGCGAACTCATGCGGTTTGCACGAGATTGCCAGCTTAACCGCCCGGTTAGGAATTCCATCAGGGCCAGGAGCGCTGCTTGCCTTCATCTTGCGGGCCGCTAGTAGGAGCTCTTCAATCGTGTTTGGGTCCACGTAGTATGGAGGCTGGGGTGCTTCGCTGCTTAGAGTGGTGTCGCTTGCCCTGGATGGAAACAGTACCTCGACGATCGTCCGTAACTGGTCCGGATCCGTGGGTACTCCTGCGTTGTTTCTATGCAGCCTATTCATCACTATTTTGTACGCCTTCCCCCATGGGTCATGATCTGCTGAGTCACAGAGTTGCATGAAGCACTCCCGCTTGCTAGTCTTGATCGCCACCTTCAGAAATTTCCTTGCAGAGCGGTAAGCCATGTGTAGCCTCGGCCATTCCACGTCGTCCCGTCTTCAGGCCCGCTGGAATTATCTCCTGGCTGATAGGCAGGTGCGTCTTGTGTCTGCGATCTCGTCTGTCCACCAGTAGGTAGTGCTTCCGGCGGTCCATACTAGAGGTGCATGCCCGTTGCAGCTGGGAAGAGAGCTGAGTGGCCATCTCCTGGGCTGAGCCTCCGACTGCGACGTCCCTCATTGCCTCCATGAACTCCGGTACCCGGAGCGTTTCGGGCTTATAGGCTGGTCTCCGTGATGTGAGGGTACAGGATCTGTCGTTGCGTCCGCCCACCGAGAAGAGCAACGCCTCGTGATCGCTGGCTGTGTAGTGATTGCCCAGACTCCACCTGTCCAGGGGGGCTATGGAGCTCGATACGAATGTGAGGTCTATGACCGATCCTGCTCCTCCCCGGTTTGAGGTGTTCGCTGACCCCTGGCATAGCAAAACTACGTCGAGCGTCGCGAGGGCCTCCAGAAGAGCCTGTCAATTTGCAATGGCGTCAGAGCTACTGGTTTTGGAGGTGTCGCTCCCCCACTCCCGAGCCCATGCGTTGAAATCCCCTGCTATTATAGCCGGCTTGTGCTCTCTGGCATCGTCGACTAGCTCGTCCATAATAGCTGCAAAGCTTTGGCGACTCAGGCTTGGTGGAAGGTAGCAGCTATAGATCCAGAGGCTCGCCAACTTAGCCCGCACAAAGTGCCTGTATGTTGCACCTGACGTAGAGGTTGGCCGTATACGCCGCAGGACCAAATTGCGGCTTTCCCCGATGAGCTATGGACCCAGCATCCATCAGTTGGTGCTCTATGGGGCTCGCTTATGATGGCGATATCCGAACGCAGGTCGCGCACCGACTGGGCAAGCAAATCGCTAGCAGCCTCGCAATGGTTTAGATTTATCTGATAAAATCTAAGCATGTCTGTTGGCTTTCAAGACTACCTTGGATGCCATCGGGCACCTCGAGCTCCCAGCTATGTGTTCATGCGGTTTACCATTGCCGACACAGTAGAAACACTCGGCCTCCTTCCTGCAGTCCCGAATTTTGTGGTCCGCTGCCCCGCAACGGAAGCACCATCCGCTTCTGTCCACTGCGCTTTTGCAGCTTGCTGCAATGTGTCCCATTTCTTGACACTTAAATCACTTGGTTATGAGGGGGCGCTCCTGGACACGGCACACCGACCAGGCAACCTTGATTTTGCCCACGGAAAGTATCTTTGTCGCCAGGGTAGCCGGAAGGCTGATAATGGCCCGTTGTGTGCCTCCGAAGGATGGGCGCAGACTCTTTATGGCGTCCGCATCGAGTGTGATGCCGGTTTGATCATAAATGGACTTCTTCAGGTCCTCCGCGGCAGACATCTCGTCCAGATCGACTACCTCTAGCCTCGTCTGCTGGGTGAGTGCTCGCTTGCCTCCTAGGATAGTGTCGATGATATCACTAAGCCGCTGCGCTTTCTCCATCGTAGAGTTGTCGAGCTCCAGCAGAGGAGAGCCTTTGGCTGTGCACTTCACCCTGCGCACGCACTATCCCACACTTTTCATCTCCTCGTTTTTACTGGGAATGACTAAATTAAGCATCTCCGCATATGTCATCTTCTCCTTTGCCTCGATGATGATGACATCGGGGCGTGGCCTCGTCTGTCGGACCTGCGACCTGCCCTTGACCTGTGTCCAATCGTCTGCTGCGGGAGTAGCTGACTCGGTCCGCCAAGCAGTCTGCTGGTGGGGCTTCTTCTGGGTGGGCCCTTCCGACGGCTTCCTGAGCTTAGGTGCGTTTTTGGTGGCCTCTCCAGTTGCCTTTTTTCCCCGTTCGATGTGGGGCTTAGCGCCACTTGCTCCTCCTTCTCCACTCTCTCCTTTATCCGAGTGTTGGCGTCGTAGCTGAAGAGTACCGCTTTTTGGAGCCTCACCACTTTCTGCGCCAGGTTCTTCATATCCATGTTTATGTACCTCGCATTCTTCAGCATCTTCGACAGCTCCGTCGACGTTTCCACAAGCGACTTCAGGATCGAGCGAAGATCTCCTCCTCCCTCCAATCCCGGTGTGCTCTCCTTTGTGGTGGCACCGCTGAAGTCAAATAGATTGACTGGGATTTCTGCTGGGGCTGATACGGCTTCCGTTGGTGCTGAAACCGTCAGTACTGGCTGCGACGTCCCATAGGGGGGCTCGGTCAGCGTGGGACCATCTCCAAGGCCTTGTTACGCCCGTTTCACTATGGCCAGCTTCTTAGGCCAAGATCCTCTGGGCGTATGCCACTGCGGTGGGGAGCGCTGAAGGCCCGATTTAAAAATTGGCGCCCAATCCGGTCTAACCGGTTTACCGATCTGGCAGCCCTACTTCTTAGCGCTACTGTCCGGCAGCTCTGTGGCGAAGCGACCTTGCACGATCAGCTGCTCCAATGTCAGTCGAAGCGCGACTAAAGGTTGAGTGAAAATGTTTTTTTTTGGTTTTTCGCCAACACCAAGGACAGGGGAAGGCGCCAAAACAGATGCTCACCCCGTTTCGAGGATTTATCAAACACTTAAAGGCAATTAGCCTCGGAATGTGGATTCAGTAGACAATTCGACCCCCAAACCTCAATTTTGGCGCCTTCCACGGAAAAACAATAACAAGGAACTTTTCACTCAAGCTTTGTTTGCGCTTCGACTGGCGTGGTTATTCACTAACAGCTGATCGTGCAGGGCTGCTACGTCACAGAGCTGCCGGAGAGCAGAAACAGGGCTGCCAGATCGGCCAACCGGTTAATCCAGGTTGGGCGCCAACTTTCGAAACAAAACTTGGAAGCTTCTTGGAGCCGAGTATATGGAGGAGGAAAAGCTGGCCTTTGAGCGGCGATTAGGCCTACAGCGCTCCCCACCACAATGGCATACGCCCAGGGGAACCTGGCCCAAGGAGCTGGCTGTTGCGAAGCGGACGCAACAGGGCCTTGAATCTGATCCCACCCTGACGGAGCCCCCACACGGAACGATGCAGCCAATACTTAAGGTATCAGCACCAACAGGAGCCGTATCAGCCCCAGCAGATGTCCCAGTCAATCCATTTGACTTCAGCGGTGCTACCACAAAGGAGAGCTCATCTGGATTGGAGGGAGGTGACGATCTTCGCTCGATCCTGAAGACGCTGGTGGAAACGTCGACGGAGCTTTCCAAAATGCTGAAAAACGCGAGATACATAAACATGGAGATGAAGAACCTGGCGCAGAAAGTGGTGAGGCTCCAAAAAGCGGCACTCTTCAGCTACGATGCCAACGCCCGGATGAAGGAGAAAGTGGAGAAGGAGGAGCAATCGGCGCTACGCACTACATCGAACGGGGAAAAAAGGCAACTGGAGAGGCCACCAAGGAACGCACCTAAGCGTAGGAAGCCGTCGGAAGGGCCCACCCAGAAGAAGCCCCACCAGCAGACGGCTCCGCGGACCGAGTCAGCTACTCCCGCAAACGAGTGGACACAGGTCAAGGACAGGTCGCAGGCCCGACAGACGAGGCCACGCCCCGATGTCATCATCATCGCAGCAAAGGAGAAGATGACGTATGCTGATATGTTGAACATGGTGACTCGCAGCCAGAAAGAAGAGATGGAGAGTGTTGGTAAGCGCGTCCGCAGGGTGAAGTGCATAGCAAAAGGTGCTCTCCTACTGGAACTCACCAATACGACGATGGGGGAAACGCAGCGGCTTCGTGACAGCATCGGAACCGTCCTAGGCGATAAGGTGCAGGCGCGGGCAGCAGCAGACGAGGCTAGAGGTAGTCGACTTGGACGAGATGGCTACCGCGGAGAATGCGATAAACGAGCAGACTGGGATCGCACTTGTTGCGGATGCCATCAAGAGTCTCCGCCCATCCTTCGGAGGCACTCAGCGGGCTATTATCAGCTCCCGGCTACCCTAGCGTCCAAGCTACTTTCCGTGGGAAAGGTTAAGGTTGCCTGGTCGGTCTGCCGCATCCGGGAGCGCCCTCTCCCAACCAAGTGCTTCAAATGTCAAGAGCTTGGGCACATTGCAGCAAACTGCAAAAGCTCGGTTGACAGAAGCGGTTGGTGCTTCCGTTGTGGGGCGACCGATCACCGGATCAGAGATTGCCATAACGAGGCAAAATGCTTCTACTGTGCCGATATTGGGAAGCCACACAAGCACATAGCAGGGAGCCACAGCTGCCCTATGGCATCCAAAGGGACCGCGAAGCCAATGAACTCCAGGCATGACTAGTTTTTACCAAATCAACCTGAACCATTGCGAAGCTGCCACGGACCTGCTCACACAGTCCGTGCGTGAGCTGAAAATAGATGTTGCCATCATAAGCGAGCCCTACATCACTCCGGAAGATGGATACTGTGTCCAAAGCTCGGTAGGTAAAGCAGAAATCTGGACCTGCGGCAGGACGCCGATACGGCCTTCTGGCTGTGCCGCATATAGCCACTTTGTCAGGGCAAAAGTGGGTAGCATATGGATTTACAGCTGCTATCTCCCACCCAGTCTAAGTCGACAGAGCTTTCCTGAAGCCGTGCACGACTTAGCTGAGAACGCCAGAGATCACAAGCCATTCATAATAGCTGGTGATTTCAACGCGTGGGCCCAAGAGTGGGGCAGTGACACCAGCAAAAGCAGCAGCTCAGACGCAATCGCAAAAGGGCAAGCCCTGCTGGAAGCGCTCGCGATTCTCGACGTTGCTTTGCTAAACCAGGGCACAGCGAACACGTTCAACCGAGGAGGTGCCGGGTCAGTCATAGACCTCACATTTGTATCCAGTTCCCTTTCCCCCTTGGCCAGCTGGCGATTAGGGAACCACTACACGGCCGTGCACGGCCAGCGATCACGAGTCGTTGGTGTTCTCAATCGGCGGAGGAAACGGAGTACCGACTCAGACCGCACGGGGACCGGGCTACAAGCCCGAAACCATGCAGGTCGCAAGGTTCCTGGAGGCGCTGGCGGAACTGAATGTCGAAGGATCGGCGCAGCAAATGTCCACACAGCTCACGGACCAGCTAAAAAGTGCATGCGATGCCAGCATGAGCCGGAGAAAACCTTTTAGGGGCACGCGGCCGCCGACATTCTGGTGGAACAATGGGATCGAGGAAGCTAGACGCACCTGCCTAACAGCCAGAAGGCGATATCAGAGGGCTCGCAAAAGGAGCGACAGCGACTGGCCGGAGCTACACATTGCCTACTGCGATGCCAGAACCTCACCTCGGCGGGAGTTCCACAAGGATCAGTCATGGGCCCACTTCTGTGGAACATCGTCTACGAAGGAGTCCTGCGACTTGCACTCCCAGCCGGATGTCAGCTGACATGCTACGCCGACGACGTGCCACTCTCAGTAGTGGCCAAACACCTACAAGAGGCAGAGACGGCAGGCAACGAGGCAATACAGCGGATCGCGGACTGGCTTCTCTCGGCTGGGCTGGAGTTAGCGGCTCACAAAACGGAGGCAGTACTGGTCAGTACCCGATCGATCGTGGAGACCGCCCACATTAGAGTGGGAGACCAGACCATAGCGTCAAAACAAGCCATTCGAAACCTAGGCGTTATGATCGACACTAGGCTCTGTTTCCGGGAGCATCTGAGCTTCGTGCAGGAGAAAGCGGTACACACGAGCCGCGCCCTGTTCCGAATGCTGCTGAACAGTCGGGGACCAAGGCAGGAGAGACGAGTTCTGCTGACCAGCGTAGTCCGCTCAGCCATCACATACGCTGCGGCAATCTGGGCGGATAGCATCCGGGTCGCCAGCTACGCTAGGAGTGTAAAATCTATACACCGACTATGCGCGCTGCGCGTCTGCTGCGGCTTTCGGACCATGTCAGGAGATGCGGCACTGGTCAGCCTGGATAAACAGGAAGCACTACAACTACTACACCACACAGCTGCTTAGCAGACACGGCTGCTTTAGCCAGTACCTGTGGAGATTTGGCCACGAGAGCTTACAACACTGCAGGTGGTGTGGTAGTGTCGCAGAAGACGCGGAGCACATCATTTTTGTATGTGGACGCTTCGATGCCATAAGGAGGGAGCTATGGCATGCAGCGGGCGGCCAACTTACGCCCATGAATCTGGTAGATGCAATAATGGGAGACCCCGCAATATGGACGGCGTGGAACAAATTTGCCGCAACCTCGATGGCGGAACTGCGCAGATGCGAGAGATCCAGGAGGGAGAGAAACCATGAGGAACCATCGTCCCTGCGAAGCAATGCTTCGCGGCCGTACCGCAGGGACGCGGAGCCTACAGCTACTACTCTCCACGATCCCCCTAGCATAATAAATTATAATTAAATTAGGTTTTGGTCATAGATAAGTCATAGATATATGTAGTATGTAAGTTCCATTTGCAAGGAATAAAGTGATGTACAGAATAAAAAAAAAAAAAAAACACACGCAGACACAGATTCCCGTCTCCTTGGCATCCCCTGTTACCTTTCTCGAGCAAATTTTGGGCAGGCACGCACGGAAAAAACTTCTGTCTGTGCCCAACTTCAAGTCCAGAACCGAGAACCCCATTCCACTTTGGTGTCTCCTTTCATCGCTGGACAACGTGACAGGCATGCGGAATGAGCTGTAGAAGGAGATG
Organism: Drosophila affinis; assembly: GCA_037356375.1. Classification (NCBI taxonomy): domain Eukaryota; kingdom Metazoa; phylum Arthropoda; class Insecta; order Diptera; family Drosophilidae; genus Drosophila; species Drosophila affinis. The sequence continues at coordinate 24,422,684 of CM074802.1, read as the reverse complement.
AAGCCGTAGCTAGTGTCCAGAGTCCAGCCGGAGGAAGCTCAACAATTTAAACGGATTCTGTCCTGGATTTTAATGATATGTCGCATTAACAATGCCCTGACCTACTCATGACTGCCAAATGAGTTGTTAGTAGAGCATGAAGGCAGGCGAGGGCAGAGGGCAGTGACTAGGGATGTCACAGCCGCCATGCCACCCACTCAGTCCTCCATTCTGTACCCGAGTGTGTTCTTGGTGTAACAGGGGACCCGTGACTTTTATTGCCAAAAATACCACACGCTTGGTGTTTGGAGCAGCAGCCGTGAGTAGCTCTTAAAAAGTCTAATTAGCTTAGTTATCTCTTAAGTTATCTATTGTACGCTCATCTATTCTCACGCTCTCGGTGCACAAGCACATACACTCATGTTCGACGTGCGTAATGCTTATATTGCATTGCTATGGTTAACTTGGATACATTCGTTAAAATTCGTCTCGAACGCAGCATCGCGTATCATTGTAATACAACGCGCGCCTAACTGAATTTATTTATTTATATGTTCGCTCAAAACTCAGAAAGCAATAGTCTAACGGCTGCTTTTCCCTGGCAAAAGTCGAACCGCATCCCAGTTGGTAGCGCATTATGCAGGCGAAGAGCCCTACATATAGGCTCGTCACTTCCGTACTTACTCCGGTGGATCAATAGCAAAGAGTGCATGGCCCCTAAGGCTCCTGGTAGGCGTATTGAAGCCAATCCTACTAAGCAGGTCAGGGCAATCAATATTCCCCACTAACAAATTAAAAACAAAGATTTGAGCCGCAATGGTGCTACGATCCTCGAGAGAGGAGAGATGCACGAGGCGACATCTGCACTCATAGGAAGACAATGGGATTGTAAACTGCAAAGGCTGGAGTGCAAACTTAAAAAACTTCCTCTACAATCTCTCGATACGCGTAATCTGACCAACCCCAATAGGGTTCCAAACCACTGAAGCATATTCAAGGCGCGAGCGCACAAGGAAAGAATATAGACTTAGCCTCGTGTATGGATCGCTGAACTGGGATGAGTTTCGCGTAACAAAGGCAAACAAAGCATAAGCTTTCGGCAAAATGTGGTTCAGATGCTCAACAAACAACAATTTGGAACCTGCTTTAAGAGCGGAAGGTCATCTATAGAATACGAGGTCTGGACTTTAAATGTACACTTACCATACGAAACCAAATAACATTTGCTAATATTAAGTGGGAGCAAATTACGTGTGAACCAACGAGCAACTTCATCCTGGTCATGCTGAAGAAGGATACTGTCGCCTAACGATTTGACAGAGCGAAAAATTTTGAGGTCATCAGCGTATAGCAAGCACTCAGAGGCTCGAATGCTAAGACATATGTCGTTGATAAAAATAGAGAACAGCAGCGGACCAAGAGCGCTGCCCTGTGGAAGGCCGGAAGTATCCAAATATGGGTCCGGCTGTTTTCCATTCACCAATACAACATACTCTCGCTGCTCGAGATATGATATGAACCCACTTAGCAAGCTCGAATGAATACCCAACTGATGTAGCTTGGCTACTAGAGCACAGTGGGAGACTTTGTCAAAGGCTTTGGGAAAGCACACAACATCGACCTGAGAGTACTTTTCAAAGGCACGCGTGCAGAAATTACTGAATGCGATCAGACTCGTGGTTGTTGATCTACCCGGAATAAAACCATGCTGATTTGGGCTAATGTATGACCTCATAAGAAAAGTAATCTTTTTGGCAATGATACGCTCAAAAAGCTTTGAGATATTGCTGAGTTTGGCAATTGGTCTATAATTAGAGATACTATTCTTCGAGCCTTTCTTAAAAACAGAAATGACTGTGGCAGCTTTCAACTTACCAATAAGCCGACCCGCTAACAAGGAATTTATGAAAAGAATTTTCAGCGGTTCGCAAAAAGCATCACCACAATTGCGAAGCAGGAAGGCAGAAATACCATCACTGTCGGGTTAACTAAAATTGTTGAAGTCAGCAATAGCCTCCAAGATGTCCGCCTCCAATATATCAAGTGTGCCAATATTGACCACCGAAGGGAAGGAGTCAAGGACATCCGAATCATGCCACATCGCACATGGCTCAAAATTAGATCTCAAACGAGGGGGAACGTTGTCAGCCGCGGAAAAGGCCGCGGCTCTACCTTATACCCGGTACTTAGTACATATGAGCTTACGATTTACGCTATTTATTATATGTTCGCAAAAGAGAAAAATTACATTTTGGGGAAAAAGAAAATTTCAAATAATTAAGTCAAACAATTTTTATACCCGGTACTCGAAGAGTATAGGGGTTTATTAGATTTGTGGGGATAACGGTTGTGTGTAACGTAACATAAGGAGGCGTTTCCGACCCCATAAAGTATATATATTCTTGATCAGCATCAATAGCCGAGTCGATATAGCCATGTCTGTCTGTCCGCCCGTTCGTTCCTCTGTCTGTCCGTCCGTCCGTCCGTCCGTCTGTCCGTCCGTTTTCATTTGCGCCTATATCTCAGAGACTATTAAAGCTAGATCAACCAAGTTTTGTATCCAATCTCCTTTGTGATTACACTACTCCAAATGTATTTCAAAATTTCGCCCCACCTCTTTTCGCCCGCACAATGGACGAAAGTCTGTGGCGTACACAATGTTGAATATACGAGAATACTAAAAACGCAGAATCATAGAGAATGACCATTTCTATCAGAGTAATGAATCTGGATCAGATCGGATCATTATTATAGCTACAATGAAGAAAACCATTTCGAAAGTCATCGTTCCCTCTCGCTCTCTCTCACACGCGGCCCCATCTGCTTTGCCCATTCGTATTTTTTGATGCCTAGTTCTCAGAGACTATAAGAGCTAGAGCAACAAAACTTTCTGTCCCAGTTCCTGTGATATCAAATCAGCACGAATTTGTTTCAAAATTTTGCCCCTTCCGACCCCGCAAAGGACGAAAATCTGTGGAATCCACAATTTTTAAGGTACAAGAAAAACAAAAAACGCAGAATTATGAAAAATTACCGTGTCTAACAGATTGCAGAATCTGGATCGATCGGATCATTATTATGGACAGAAGAAACAAATTAAATTTCAGCGGCTACGTCACGCCTGCCAATCGCTTACTCATTTCCTCTCTCTCTCTCGCACACTTTAACACGTCTGGTCTGAGTAGTTTTACATGTACAAATGTAAAATAAAGAAGCTGATGTAAATATTATACGTAAACATAAATGGAAACAGAAAACGTTTAATATATAAAAATGTAGACTAAGGTTCGACCTAATTTTTTGAAATTTTCCATTTGGGCCAAAATTTAATTCGTCCCTTTTGCGCACATATAATAAATTTCATAAACCATAAGATCACATATATTGTGATTGAGTGCCGGTTATAAAGTAGAGCCGCGGCCTTTGCCGCGGCTCACAACGCACCCTCTCGTTTAATTTAGTACGTTGATATTAGACGTCTGCATGAATGGCAAAAAAAACACATTCAAATGTACAAAGTCAAAATTGAATTGAGTGAATACTTGTACAAAACGAAATGAGAATGAGTGAGTGACTGAAGTCGTGTTTCCCTCGGCTGCACAAAAATATACCCGAAAAGAAACGAAGTGAGTGAGTGAGCAGCAGAAGTAATTAAATGTTGTATATTGAATACATTCGAATATTGTCAGCTGTTTTCTGCTGTGTGTGTTATCTGCTAAAAGAAAGAGAAAAATATAAAGAAATATGTGTGCAATGTATTTTTTGTTATTAATTATTTAATTTATATATTTATTACATATAATTTATATTAGATTTTAAAAACATAATTTCATTAATGTTATCTGGATTAGAAGCTATTGAACATCGTTTTTCTGTTATTAAGTTTCTTGCGATTGAAAAAGTTCTCTCAGAAGCTGCGCTGCTGGCTGGAATACAAAATATTTGGCAGCTTGTTTTATGCAGTATTGGGAAAAAATGTTTGTGCCTGTTCCATCATGACAAAACGTCAAAATTGGTAGAGTTTGGAACATTTATGCTTGTATAGCCTGCTATTTCCATTTCAATCTGATCTTTATTGGAGTCAACCTGGACAGCTTCTATGAACTCATCAAATTCATCGCTAGCCGTTTGAGTTTCAAAAGTTTCACAACTTGAGTCTACTAAAAAATGCTGCATAATAGTTTTGCAGTCATTTATTGTTGTTTCCCTTTCATTTTGAGAAAATTGTTTTAGTTTATTTGTTAGTAAAACTAAAACACTAGCTTTAAACAAAACAAAACACAAAAACAACACGCTGGAATGTGCCGGCAAATACATACATTTTTTTCTGCAGCTTCGCCTTCCATTTTGCACGTCTGCTCACAATTTCTCAAAGCACAAAGTGACTACGCAAAGTATTCTGCGAACTACTTGAGTAGTTCGAATGTTTTCGAAGTTTTCATTTCATTTTGCTCTTCTTTCGTTATACTCTGTCTCTCGACATGAGACACAACATGTTCTTCTTGCGAAACAGTAGTTTACACATTCGTCTCATTATTTTTTTTCACTCACTCATATTCTACTCAATTCGAATGTACTCAATGTGGCTTTGTTATGAATGCATTCATGCAGACGTCTAGTTGATATGAAATGACAAGCGACACCAGCAGAAGGCTGTTACGTGCGCATACAAGGCAAGAACGCAGCTCTACTCCCGCCTTACCGACCAAGGGGCGCTGCCGCATAACGCGAGACTCATTAGTCGAACCGATCGCAGACATTCAGGAAAGAGGAGCGAAGAGCTAGAAGTAAAAAGTTTTTCGGAACTGATTCTATACGGTCCTGGTGTACTTTGTCCTGAGGGCACCATACACAAGAGCCTTGTTTTAAAATCGAACGAACTAACGAGATATATGTACATAGGGGTCCTCAAATTTAGTTGAACTCTTTATAAACCCATGTACGCCCACGTCCTTCTTTACCACGGTAGAAATGTATTCAGAAAACTTTATCTTGAACTTTAATAGAACCTCAAGATAACACTAGTCAACACGGCATTTCTGCTGTGGCCCTGGAACTCATTACAACTGGTTACAACACATTCTCACGGTAACGGCAAGTTTGATGATTACGTTAATATCGTTTAAGACCTAATAAAAATTATGAACAAATTGGAGCCAACATTGTTACTAAAAATCCATTTCATTCCCACTTAGATTATTTTCCGACAAACTTTGGGACATTAGTGATGAACACGTAGAGAGATTTCAACAACAATTCAAAGCTATGGAACGACGGTATCAAAGTGCTTGCAATCAGAATATGTTGGGCGACTATGTGTGGACTCTCATAAGAGAATCTGATTCTAATGACAAAGAAGACTGCCAAGTAACTTTAACCATTTCAATAAAAAACCAAGCAGTAACAAATTCAATTCATCACTAATCTTAAAAATGTTGTTTGTAATAACAGAACACTTGAATACAAATTCTTCATTTTATTATAACTTACTGAAAAACTAGAAGATTTAAAAAACATCTTAAACAAAAAACTAAGCCTAACAAAGGTTAGGTTAGGTTGTCCCGGACGGCCCTCGACGGGGCCTCTCATAGGCCAAAATGGCCCTTAGTTATCCGGATCTTTGTATGGACCTTACGAGGGTGTTTCTGAGGTTCCGAAGTCCCCCAGAATTAAGGTGTTTTTAGCAAAGGCAAGCAGTTTCCCTGGCGACTTCTTGGAGGCATCCTCCAGTGATACCAGCATCGGTGCGCCCAGGTATATTCTCCTTGCCCTTGAGAGAGCCGGACACCTGCAGATGAGATGTTCCAGGGTTTCGACAGCCCTGGGTTCATTGCATTTCCTGCAGGTGTCACGGTTGGTAATGTTCAGTCTGGTTGCATGCGACGCAGCCAGACAGTGGCCTGTTAGTATGTCAACTAACAGTCTGCAATCCTTCCGTGGAAGATGCAGTAGATAGTGGCTGAGATTATCATTGCGTTCCTTGCACATGATTTTCGAGATTCTGCAGGCGGCGGTGTTCTTCCACCTGTTGTCTGTCTTCATTTTGGCCTGCTTCTCCAGGTTGCTTTGTAGCGTCCTTGGGGAGACCGGCACACTTTCGGTCCTCTCGTTTGCCAGCCCGACGCCTTCCTTAGCCAGAACGTCCGCCTCTTCGTTTCCTTCGATGTTTGGTGACTGGGAACCCAATAGATCTGCACTGACTTCGTCGTGCTTAGTGAGTCTAGTACCTCCCTGCTTGCCAGGACACTTCTGGAACTGACTGAGAGAGGACCGCGTTCTCTCGTCCATTCACTCGAACGGGGGTCGATTTTGCTAGACCATTCGATATCTAGACCTACACAGTTCGAGCTTGCCGCATCACAAAGGGGTATGTTTGTGTCTTCGTGTGTTTCAGCACGAGGGCAATCCATCTGGGAGCAACCACAGACCTCACGACCGAAAAGTTCCTCGCAGCTTTCAATCGTTTCGTGGCGAGGCGGGAGTGCCCTCAGCAAATGGTTTCTGATAATGGAAAGACGTTTGTAGGAGCCGCAAAAGCCCTGTACCATGATTTCCTGGTGGCTACAAGAAACTGCATTATCGCCGCATATCCTCAACAACATTTAACGTAGCGTTTCAATCCTCCAAACGCACCTTAAATGGGTGGCTTGTGGGAAGCGGGAGTGAAAAACATCTAGACGCTTTTCTACAAGTCCACGTCCACATGCAATTACACATTTGAAGAATTGTCGACCCTCCTCTCCAAAATAAAAGCGTGCTTGAACTCGCGGCCAATGTCGCCTATGTCAAAAGATCCCACTGATCCTTTCGATGTATCAATGGCATGGTCCGCGTGGTTGACGTTTTGACGGTCCGTGGCACCATTAAGCGGCCAGTCGCAAAGCTCATTCTTCTTCCTATAGAAAATACTGTCCACGTGTCCAACTAGCCCATATTTTTTTGTCGTTCGGTGCATATGATCCAATTACAAATATCCCACGTTCTTTTTCTTTCCAAGCACCTCGCCAACGTCCAGTAGAGCACAGTCGTCCGCGGGGAACCAACAGCTTCCGCTGTCGGGTCTGCCGCGGAGTCCACGCGTTGCGAAAATGCCAGCGGTTTCTGCAGCTCAAGGTGGAGAAACGTTTACGGGCAGTCCTCATTAAGAAGTACTGCCACAACTGCCTGGCTCGCCAACAGTCCGGGGGCTCGTGCCGAAGCGGCGACACGTGTCGAGTTTGCGGGAAGAACCATCATACCCTCCTCCACATGGGCGGAGCGCAGCGATCCTCACGTCCGAAACCCCGCTCTCTACCATCTAGGGCATCCTCGCCACCAGCGAGATCGACCTCCCGATCCGCTGCTCCTCCGACGACGCTGGCATCGCTCCTGCAGTCCAGGAGCACCAGCATTCTGCCAACTGCATGGATCGTAATCGACACAGGCCACAAGACCTTCGAGGTGGGTGCACTCATCGATCCGTGCAGCCCAACCAGTCGCATCAACGCATCTTTGGCAACGGCCTTCGTGCTTTCTGTCACTCGCGTTGGTGCGGAAGGTGCCTGTACCGCCGTCATTCAATCGAGGAACAGGAGCGATGTCAGGCTGGAGGTTGTGCAGAGCGTGCAGCCTCAACTCCTGATAAGGACCCCCGAACGACCCTTGGGCGACCATATAAAGGAGCACTTCGCCAATATGGCCTTGGCGGACGAGAATTTCCATCGGCCGAGCACCGTGTCATTGGTGCTGGGGGCAGATATGTACCATAAAATCATTCTGCCAGGAGTGATCCCAAGCACCGAAGGCTTCCCGATGTCTCAAAACACGGTGTTCGGGTGGATCCTCTCCGACACATGGAGTACTGCGTGAATGCAACCCACATTCTCTCCCCCCGTTCCTGGGTGCACAACTTTTGTTGCAATTATATTGCAAGCGGGGGAGGATGTTCATGCCGAAAAGCATGCACCATGCCCCCACCCAAACTCGAACCAACAGCAACATCAACTTCCAACATAAAACTCAAGGGCAATGTTGCAGAGCGACAAAGCGGTGTTTAGATTTAAGCTCCTTGTAAATATTTAGTCTTAGCAATAAAGTGAGAAAAGAAACACGCACATTTTTTGTTGGTCGGCCTATGCACGACCGATCACCACTACGTGTCAACCCCAAGAAGCCGACCCCCACATATCCACCACAACGGAAAACTCAAAAACCTACCGGCAGGAACTCCCACTACAATCATTTCAGATCAATCTTAGTATTTTGTTGTATACATTTCAAAGATATCTGAAATACTTATTAAACTAGAAATGTTTAAAAGACCCTACATTTTGGAAATTTTTCAACTTTTGTGGAACTCGGCAGTATATCACAAAGTCTACGCGGGACCACATACACGTGATATCTATAATATATACCTTTCATTTGTATATAGTCTAAGCTGCCGAAACTCTGCATTTTGGACACGTAAGCCAGTAAACTAGGGATACCTTGCGTTAAAAACACGCGGCAGGTATAAGGAAGAAGAAGAGCGCATACAAATATGGCAGTAGCGTGTGTTGTCAATTGATAATATTTCTAAATGTTGTATTATAAGTACTCCCTAAATATATATTATATATATCTTTAAGAAATTTTGGATTTCCAATTACTTGCTTGGAAATGGTCTGAGGAGGCAGGTAAATATACTTTTATTTTATAATTTCCCTGTTTACCTGATAATTCTGAATGTAAATACCTTATGAATGTAATAAATTGATTTTTTATGTTTACCTACCTAATTGGAAAAGGGTTAGACCAATTTTGCTTTCTAATAGTCTTTTCCCACACAGCTCATTTATGGGGAACGGTGGGATTTTTTGAAATATGTGAAACCTCGATTCTCACAGACCACCATCCACCATCTACCATCCATGGAAAACACAGCTGACAGCAACATACAAAAAATGTGTGCTCCCAATTTTGTCAAAATGTAACAACAAATATGGAAAATGTAAAAATTTTTCGAATGTGGTTCAACAGCAACAAATGCTGTTGCAAAAATTGATGGTGGCTTTCGACAAAGAAATATCTTCGATGAGGAAGAATTTTTGGCAATGCCAAATTATTTCAATGGAAGAAGGCCAAGAAGGGTGTGGATGGTTGTAAGTAAAGGGATTAAGAGGAAGGATCCAAAAATAAACGCTTATAAATAAGACACGAACACTCAGGGAGATATGTGAGTGGGCAGATGGAGTAGGACTCAGTATCAACGCGGATAAAACGGACCTAGTCCTCTTCACCGAGAGGCACAAGGTGCAAGCACGGATCCCCCCGAAAGTCAACTAGACAAGGCTAACTCCTAAAACACAGGTCAAATACCTCGGCATAGTACTGGTCAGCAAACTGGCATGGAGACCCAACGTAGTGGAGCGGGTGAAAAGGGCCACCACTGCACTTTATGCATCCAAGAAGGTGTTTAGCAGCACATGGGGCCTGTCGCCCGCTCTGATTCATTGGATCTACATCTCGGTGGTGCTACCAACTCTGCTGTATGGAGTTCTAGTGTGGTGACAAGCTACTGAAAAGAAGACGTACCACAAGCTCATCGAACGAACCCAGCGACAGGCTCTGCTCTGTATCACAGGAGCGCTGAGGTCAACGCCAACTTTAGCACTCGAAACCTCGGAACTTCTCCTCGGAATCGATCCCCTCGACACCTACGCTATGCTGACTACAGGTAACGCAGCACAGAACCTGATCACTTCGGGAAACATGTCTCCTCAAGGATACGGGAAAAGTTTAATTGGCATGGATATGATCAGTGTTACTGACTACATGGTCCCCGAAACCTGCCTCGAAGTAAAAACAAACTTTTTATGGGACCCGAAGATTGGAAAATGGGATGGCACCACTGTCAACACCTCTTTATATATACTGACGGCTCCAAGATGGACGAAAGAGTAGGAGCGGGCCTATACTGCACGAACCCTGAAATAAGGGTGTCTTATAAGCTACCCGACTGATGTAGCATATTTCAGGCGGAATTCTTCGCCATCAAGAAGGCAGCAGAGGTCGCTCAGCTCTCAGAGTGACCGCAAAATACGGTTAACATATTTGTTGACAACCATGCGGCGATAAAATCCATGGAGTCGTCCGGGGTCAGTTCCAGAAGTGTAGTGGCAAGCAGGGAGGCACCAGACTTACTAAGCACGACCTAGTCAGTGCATATTTATTGGGTTATCTGGATAACTAAAGGCCATTCTGGCCTATGAGGGGCCCCGTTGAGGGCCGTCCGGGACAACCTAACCTAACCTTTGTTAGGCTTAGTTTTTTGTTTAAGATGTTTTTTAAATCTTCTAGTTTTTCAGTAAGTTTTAATAAAATGAAGAATTTGTATTCAAGTGTTCTGTTATTACAAACAACATTTTTAAGGTTAGTGATGAATTGAATTTGTTACTGCTTGGTACTTTTTTTTGAAATGGTTAAAGTTACTTGGCAGTCTTCTTTGTCATTAGAATCAGATTCTCTTATGAGAGTCCACACATAGTCGCCCAACATATTCTGATTGCAAGCACTTTGATACCGTCGTTCCATAGCTTTGAATTGTTGTTGAAATCTCTCTACGTGTTCATCACTAATGTCCCAAAGTTTGTCGGAAAATAATCTAAGTGGGAATGAAATGGATTTTTAGTAACAATGTTGGCTCCAATTTGTTCATAATTTTTATTAGGTCTTAAACGATATTAACGTAATCATCAAACTTGCCGTTACCGTGAGAATGTGTTGTAACCAGTTGTAATGAGTTCCAGGGCCACAGCAGAAATGCCGTGCTGACTAGTGTTATCTTGAGGTTCTATTAAAGTTCAAGATAAAGTTTTCTGAATACATTTCTACCGTGGTAAAGAAGGACGTGGGCGTACATGGGTTTATAAAGAGTTCAACTAAATTTGAGGACCCCTATGTACATATATCTCGTTAGTTCGTTCGATTTTAAAACAAGGCTCTTGTGTATGGTGCCCTCAGGACAAAGTACACCAGGACCGTATAGAATCAGTTCCGAAAAACTTTTTACTTCTAGCTCTTCGCTCCTCTTTCCTGAATGTCTGCGATCGGTTCGACTAATGAGTCTCGCGTTATGCGGCAGCGCCCCTTGGTCGGTAAGGCGGGAGTAGAGCTGCGTTCTTGCCTTGTATGCGCACGTAACAGCCTTCTGCTGGTGTCGCTTGTCATTTCATATCAACTAGACGTCTGCATGAATGCATTCATAACAAAGCCACATTGAGTACATTCGAATTGAGTAGAATATGAGTGAGTGAAAAAAAATAATGAGACGAATGTGTAAACTACTGTTTCGCAAGAAGAACATGTTGTGTCTCATGTCGAGAGACAGAGTATAACGAAAGAAGAGCAAAATGAAATGAAAACTTCGAAAACATTCGAACTACTCAAGTAGTTCGCAGAATACTTTGCGTAGTCACTTTGTGCTTTGAGAAATTGTGAGCAGACGTGCAAAATGGAAGGCGAAGCTGCAGAAAAAAATGTATGTATTTGCCGGCACATTCCAGCGTGTTGTTTTTGTGTTTTGTTTTGTTTAAAGCTAGTGTTTTAGTTTTACTAACAAATAAACTAAAACAATTTTCTCAAAATGAAAGGGAAACAACAATAAATGACTGCAAAACTATTATGCAGCATTTTTTAGTAAACTCAAGTTGTGAAACTTTTGAAACTCAAACGGCTAGCGATGAATTTGATGAGTTCATAGAAGCTGTCCAGGTTAACTCCAATAAAGATCAGATTGAAATGGAAATAGCAGGCTATACAAGCATAAATGTTCCAAACTCTACCAATTTTGACGTTTTGTCATGATGGAACAGGCACAAACATTTTTTCCCAATACTGCATAAAACAAGCTGCCAAATATTTTGTATTCCAGCCAGCAGCGCAGCTTCTGAGAGAACTTTTTCAATCGCAAGAAACTTAATAACAGAAAAACGATGTTCAATAGCTTCTAATCCAGATAACATTAATGAAATTATGTTTTTAAAATCTAATATAAATTATATGTAATAAATATATAAATTAAATAATTAATAACAAAAAATACATTGCACACATATTTCTTTATATTTTTCTCTTTCTTTTAGCAGATAACACACACAGCAGAAAACAGCTGACAATATTCGAATGTATTCAATATACAACATTTAATTACTTCTGCTGCTCACTCACTCACTTCGTTTCTTTTCGGGTATATTTTTGTGCAGCCGAGGGAAACACGACTTCAGTCACTCACTCATTCTCATTTCGTTTCGTACAAGTATTCACTCAATTCAATTTTGACTTTGTACATTTGAATGTGTTTTTTTTTGCCATTCATGCAGACGTCTAATATCAACGTACTAAATTAAACGAGAGGGTGCGTTGTGAGCCGCGGCAAAGGCCGCGGCTCTACTTTATAACCGGCACTCAATCACAATATATGTGAACTTATGGTGTATGAAATGTATTATATGTGCGCAAAAGGGACGAATTAAATTTTGGCCCAAATGGAAAATTTCAAAAAATTAGGTCGAACCTTAGTCTAAATTTTTATATATTAAACGTTTTCTGTTTCCATTTATGTTTACGTATAATATTTACATCAGCTTCTTTATTTTACATTTGTACATGTAAAACAACTCAGACCAGACGTGTTAAAGTGTGCGAGAGAGAGGGAATGAGTAAGCGATTGGCAGGCGTGACGTAGCCGCTGAAATTTAATTTGTTTCTTCTGTCCATAATAATGATCCGATCGATCCAGATTCTGCAATCTGTTAGACACGGTCATTTTTCATAATTCTGCGTTTTTTGTTTTCTTGTACCTTAAAAATTGTGGATTCCACAGATTTTCGTCTGTTTTGGTGGCGGAAGGGGGCGTGGCAAAATTTTGAAACAAATTCGTGCTGGTTTGATATCCCAGGAGCTGAGACAGAAAGTTTGGTTGCTCTAGCTCTTATAGTCTCTGAGAACTAGGCGTCAAAAAATACGAATGGGCAAAGCAGATGGGGCCGCGTGTGAGAGAGAGCGAGAGGGAACGATGACTTTCGAAATGGTTTTCTTCATTGTAGCTATAATAATGATCCGATCTGATCCAGATTCATTACTCTGATAGAAATGGTCATTCTCTATGATTCTGCGTTTTTAGTATTCTCGTATATTCAAAATTGTGTACGCCACAGACTTTCGTCTTTTGAGCGGGTGGAATGGGGCGGGGCGAATTTTGCAACACATTTGGAGTAGTGTGATCACACAGGAGACTGGAAACAAAATTTGGTTGCTCTAGCTTTTATAGTCTCTGAGATCTAGGCGCAAATGAAGACGGACACAGGGACGGACGGACAACCGGACGGACATGGCTATATCGACTCGGCTATTGATGCTGATCAAGAATATACATATGTACATACTTTATGGGGTCTGAAACGCTTACATCTGGGCGTTACACACAACCGTTATCAACCTATACTCTTCGAGTACCGGGTATAAAAAGAAGCAAAGAGGTTTGCTGTGCCAATGTCAGTATAAGAGTTTTGGAAACCAAGATACATTGCTGAGAGAAGAACACTCGTTGACCTTTAACAGTTTATAAAATGCCAGAATGACCTGGGATTAACTTTGAGCCCCCTTTCAACGTCGGCAATATAATGATTATACAAAAATTTGCTTAAAAACGAAAACTCCCGTTTATGTTGCACATACGTGTCCCAATCACCAGGGTCCCGGATTTTATCAAAACGCTTAAACAACTTATTGCGCAGATTCTTATACCTAGCGAGACCCTTCGTATACCACGGTAGCCTACAGGAGCCATGCACTCTTCTGGAAGAATTTTCATCAGCAACATGACGAACAGTTTCAATGAAAACGCTATAAGAAAAATATATATAAAAATAAACGCAAACCCTAAACTCAAAAACGGAGTATAATTTTGTTAATGTGGAGTCAGAGTTTCCGAAAAAGCTCGGCAGCTTCCAACATTTTGGTGACTCCGACGAGATCTCCGTGAGCTTATCGTGTGAAAAAAGTGTTCAAGCATATAGTTGAATCCGTGTCTAAGGCTTACCTAAATATTTGTCAAAAAAGTAGTGAACCAAAAGTCGTTGTGGCCGACCGTGACAGTTCTTACGGACTGCTATTCGTTTTTGCATTCTCTTTCACCGTCTGCTTCAGCCCTCCCAACGCACTGTTGAGACCGGCTGAATAGATTTTAAGTCGTTATCTTTTTCGACTCTTCTTTTGTCGGTTGCCTCATTGACCTCTCTCACGAAATCAGAGTAAATTCTCGATCGTTCGCTAGTGCATTATTGTTGGCTTCGGTCGTCGCCTCGTCGCATTATCGGTCTTAGCTTTAACTTCTCTGTGCCGGCGCAGTACATACATATACATATACAATTTTTCGTTTTCATATATCGTTGCATCTCTCTACGTGCATTTGCCGCCTTGAGAAAAATAAAGTTCGCAACGTTAGATCTGCGCAGCCGGCGTGAGGTCCGCCTCAGATGGCGCACCTTCGACTGGCGCTCCGCCTGGTGAATTGTTGGTCAGTGCTACTGACCTCAGCCAGCGCACTGTTCGACGTTTCGCATGAATCCGAACGAATCCCAATCTCTTAAATCGATCGCGCCTGCCACAACTGCAGCTGCCTAAGTTCAGCGGAGAGTATACGGAGCGATATACGATATACGAATATACGATAGTGACGCGGATCTTACTTCTATCGAGAAGCTACGACGTGGACACCATCGAGCGCTCCCGCTCCGGTTTGTTGTGTGTTGTGTGATGGCTCGAGCCAAATTGCAAATTGTGAGCGCTTTATGAGTATATCGCCGGATGAGCGCCACAAGGAATTCAGGCGGCTAGGGTTATGCGTGAATTGCCTAAGAAAGGGCCATCACGTGAAAGATTGCAGATCAGGTCCCTGACGTACCTGCCGATTGAAGCACCACTCCCTTTTGCATTTCGGTCGTTCATCAGAGACCGTTTAATTTAGCTCCTCGAATGAAGCTTCTCTACCGAAGGTATCTCGGTGTATCTCGTTCTGAAATTTCGGATTTTAGAGTTCACCACTAGCATCACAGCCGTCGTTGCCCAGAAGATCACGGACTATTAACCTCGCTCGTCCATTAGCACAGCTAATTGGCGTATACCTTCGCATATCCAGCTTGCTGACCCTTCGTTCTACCAGCCGCAGCGGATTGATCTGCTCATCGGAGCCGGACTCTTCTTCGAGCTGCTGTGTGTGGGACGAATTCAGCTGGCGCCTGGATTACCCTTGCTACAGAAGACCCATTTTGGATGGATTCTATCTGGTGGCGGGCATTCGGCCCCTATTCTCTCGTCGTTCATCGCAACCCAATCTTCGGATGACATCAATCACAGCACTCGGCTCGATGACTTGGTTCGTCAGTTTGAGCCGATCGCTAGGGCAACAAAGGAGGAGCTTCATTGCGAGGAGCATTTCGTTCGCACTCACACTCGTTTACCCTCTGGGGAGTACTCAGTCCGCTTGCCTTTAAAGCGAAGTGTGGAGTCCTTGGGCGATTCCTTTTTGCAGGCAAAGCGGCGTCTGGAAAACATGGAGCGCAAATTCGTCCGTAATCCAGCTCTCTACGCAAAATGTTCGGCATTCATGAAGGAGTACCTATCCCTTAATCATATGTCGCTGGTGCCAAACGAAGATAGGCACAAATGCAAATATTTCTTGCCACATCACTGCGTCATCAAGAAGGATAGCTCCACCACAAAGCTAATGGTCGTATTTGATGGCTCGGCAGCCACCATATCTGGTCTTTCGCTAAACGATATGCTCATGTCAGGTCCCACCGTTCAGGCCAAACTATTTCACACACTCATTCGTTTTCGTACATTTTCCATTGCTTTTACAGGTGATATCGGTAAAATGTATAGGTGTATGCGTGTCTCAATGCCTGACACCATTCTCCAATGCATGACTCTCTTGACGATGACATACAGATCTTCAAATTAAACACAGTCCCCTATGAGACTAGGCCTGCATCGTTTTTAGCTTTTCGAGCTATGCATCGGCTGGCCATGGATGCGTCAGCTTCGTATCCATTGGGGTCGGAAACCATTCGACATAACTCCTACGTGGACATGATATCTGGGGGAAATTCGGTCGAGGACGTACTGGATTTTATGCGTCAAACCACGGATCTTCTTGCTCGAGGCAATTTTCAATTGCGGAAGTGGTGTTCCAACTCTCTAGATGTGCTTCGTACAGTCCCAGAGGCCGAAAGGGAAAGCTTTCTGAAGCTGGATGATGGCAGTGATGTAACAAAGGCGCCTGGGCTCATTTGGGAGCCCCATAAGGACTGATTTCTGTTCACATTTGCTCCACAAATCGTTGTTGGCAAGTTCACTAAGAGTTCGGTATTGTCGACCATTGCGCGCTGCTATGACCCTATGGCATTGATCGGACCTACTCTGATCAGAGCGAAAAACATCGTGCAGCGCATGTGGAAAAACAAGCTGCATTGGTATGAGAGCATTCCTCAGTTGTTGGACTCAGCTTGGACTGAGTTTTGCAGGGACTTCGCCACTGTGGGTCACGTCACATTTCCTCGCTATGTATTTCAACCCAAGGCAAGGTTTGAATTGCATGCCTTCAGGCCTATGGGGCTTGCATCTACGCTCGATCGTTTGCCCCACTAAAAACCCTCACGGCTCCCAAGCTTGAGCTATGCGCAGCGTTCCTAGTGGAAAACTTACTTCGCGAAATCAGGAAAATGGATACCTTTGATTGCCCAATTCATTGTTGGTCGGATTCAACTGTGGTCCTGTCTTGGTTGCGAGAGGAGCCATCCAAGTTCAACGTATTTGTATTCAACAAAATCGCCGGAATTCAACAACTTACGAGGGGCATGGATTGGCGCTATGTGCCAGCTGAGATGAACCCGGCTGACATTCTTTCGATGGGAGCAGCGCCGCAGGATCTCTTGCATTCTAGGTTGTGGATGAATGGACCTACCTTCTTGCAAGGCGATCGAAGTTGCTGGCCTGAACGGTGCTCGCCAGAAATCAACCTTCCGGAAATTCGACACCGGGTATTGCTGTCATCTGACATCTCGCTGTCGTTTAAGCACATCAACTCATTTGGAGTTATGCTGCGCATCTTCGGCTACGTTCAGAAGTTCATCAGTCGGACAACGACACCGGACCTCTCTTCAGACGACCTTCGAAAAGGATCCCATTTGTTATGTCGCATCGTTCAACGGGCCCATCTGTATCCTGAGTACCGTACTCTGCAGAAAGGGAACTGCGTGCAGTCATCCAGCAGTATCGCATCGCTTTCGACTTTCATAGATGACTTTGGTCTAATACGTGTTGGTGGTCGCTTGCGACACTCAACTCTCGGCTTCAATGCACGCCACCCAATAATTTTGCCCAGGGATCATCCACTGACGTTCGCTATCATCACATATTTTCATCGGAAGCATCACCATGCGGGTCCACAGTCGTTGCTTGGAGCAATTAGGTTGCAGTTCTGGCCCATCGGCGGCCTGAAGACTGTGGCTCGAGCCTTGAGGAAATGCGTCATCTGCTGCAGATCCCGACCTCGTCTTGCTGAACACATCATGGCTGACCTACCGAAGGATCGAATACATGAGTCGCCTGCATTCAGTGTCACCGGAATTGACTATTCTGGTAACTTCTACTACAAGCCAGATGGCCGCAATCGAACTCCCATGAAATGCTATATTAGCGTCTTCATCTGTTTTACCACAAAGGCAGTCTGGTTGGAATTGGTGAAGGATCTATCAACTGCAGCTTTCTTGAGTGCCCTCAAGCGCTTTGTTGCTACTCGCGGCATCCCCCGATGCATCTGGTCGGACATTGTCACCAATTTCGTGGGCGCAAGGAACGAGTGGGATGACCTTCGTCAGCTATTCATGAGCGAGAAGCATCGCGCTGAAGTCCATAATCACTGCCTCAACAACGGCTTCGATTGGAAGTTCATACCAGCCCGCTCGCCTCATTTCGGGGGCTTGTGCGAGGCAGCAGTGAAGATGGCCAAACAGCACTTCTATCGCTCCGTGGGATCGTCACTCTTTGGCTTCGACGAGCTGCTGATATTGGTCTGCCAAATCCAGGCGATAATCAACTCTCGTCCTCTTATTTCAATTTCAGAAAACCCTGAAGATTTTGGCGGCCGGGTCATTTCTTAATTAGTCGCCCGCTGATGGAGTTTCCCGAGCCAGACGTTACGTCTCTCAACTTCAATCGACTCGATCGTTGGCAACGAGTCACCTATGCCCAACAGATCTTTTGGAAACGTTGGAGTGAGGAGTACTTGACTCTACTCCAACAAGTGGCGCACGTCGCAACCTCCGATCCAGCTCAATGACGTCGTCTGTATCAAGGACGAAAACTTGCAGCCACTGAAGTCGCCATTAGCACGAGTGATCGAGGTCATCACTGGAGCCGATGGGGCCGTACGAGTTACCATCCTGCGGACACCAGCTGGAACCACTCGTCGAGCTGTCAACAAGCTGTGCGTCCTTCCCGTTAAGGATTCTGTTAAAAGCCCTGGTCTTTCAACGGGTGGGAGTATGTTCGGAGCAGAAACCGTCAGTAGCTCTTAAGAAGTCTAATAAGATTAGTTATCTCTTAAGTTATCTATTGTACACTCATCTATTCTCACGCTCTCGGTGTACGAGTGTACGCACACACACTCATGTTCGCCATACGTACTGCTTGTATTGCATTGCGTTAGTTAACTTGGGTACATTCGTTAAAATTCGTCTCGAACGCAGCATCGCGTATCATTGTAAGACAACGCGCGCCTAACTGAATTGTTCCTTCGCCTACTGAACATTTGTACACTGAAACACGAAGTTTACGGCCACTGCCCTGAACATTGAAAATAAGACATCGAAAATAAACACAAACCCTAAAACCCAACAACGGAGTATAAATTTGTAAATGTGGAGTCAGAGGTGCCGAAGAAGCTCGGCAGCTTCCAAAACTTGGCTTAAGGCATAAATATTCTTCATCCCCAAAGCGGCTAAAGCCTCACACTCAACTCCAAAGGACTTTAAACTAATCAGTCTATCATCCTTCCTTCTCAAAACTTTTGAGAGACTCGTCGGGCTTCAACTGAAAACAACTATAAGTTCTCAATTGCTATCAGACGCACAAGAAGCCTACCGGAAAGGAAATGGGTTGGGCTGCAAGGTAGTGGCATACGCGGATGACGTCGAAATTATCTTATCGGGGAAATACCCTTAAACAGTCTGTGACTTAATGAGCGCAAAGCTCGCGAGACTGTCAGAATGGACAAAATCGCGCAGAGTGGGAGTAAATCCCTTAAAAACGGAACTTGTGCTATTCACAAATAAATACAAGATCCCGCCTCTCAACCCCCCAATGTTAAACGGATGCAGGCTCTCTTTCAGCGACTGTGCCAGTTACTAAGGTTTGGTAATTGACTAGAAGTTAAATTGGAACCTGAACATCAAGGACAGAGTGAAGAAGTCCACGATAGCCCGCTACACTTGCAAAAAAGCTATTGGCTTAACCAAGTATAGTCCAATGGATATATCTAGCAATAGTTAAACCAATAATACTCTACGGAGTTACAGTGAAGTGGCCGGCCTTATCAAAAGACGATTACCGGAAAACGGACAGAGTTCAACGAACTGCCGCCCTTTGCATCAGTGGATGCCATTCTATGCCTCCAAAGCCTTGTCCTCGCAGGAAAAGTGACGGCAGAGATGGCAGCAATACGTCTGAGAGACTCCGACCAATGGACACCACAGCACAAAAGTTACTCGTCAATACTAAACAGCAATTCCGTCCCCATGAAAACGGACTACTGTGTCCCAAGGGAATACACAGACACCCCTTTTAATGATCATCCCTCACAGAGACGAGTGGAGAGAGCGACCTCCAGGCTAAGAAGAGGCCACAAACATCTTCACAGATGGATCAAAGCTGAAAAAGAGGGATATACTACGAACAGCTTACATTAGGCACTCCTTTAGGCTCCCTGATCACTGTAGCGTCTTCCAAGCGGGGGTTATTGAATCGCGTAAATATATATAGTGAAAACCAAGCTGCAATCAAATCGATTAATGCAGCGAACTCGGCCACCGTTGCAGATTAACGCAAATTTCTTCACGAGATGGCTCAGCAATTTGTTTTCAGCCTTATATGGGTCCCGGGCCACCGGGACATCGAAGGCAACTGTGAGCAGACGAGCTGGCCAGATTTGGCACTACAATATTCCTTCTCCAAGATAAGGAGGATACTCGTATGCCGATGGCCACATGTAGGCTCATAATACAGAAGCAATATAAGCGACTAATAGACAACAGGTGGCAATCAGTACCACATTGTCGAATAACTCGGCAAACATGGCCAACCATAGATAGGAAGCGCATCTCTGAGCTATGCAAGCTTGGCAGACGAAGGTGCAGCGCAGTCATACGTTCCCTAACGGGACACTGGCTAATAGGTACCCACCCAAATAGACTGGGCGCCCCACACAATGACTTTTTCCGAAGCTGTGGAGACTTGGAAGAAACTGTGGAACACTTATTCTGTTCATTCCCAGCTCTCAGCAAAAGGAGGCTACAGCACTTGGGCTTGCCCTTCATAGCAGACATTTCGGAAATGTCCACCATATGTCCCAGCTGCAGGCTGGGATTTTTGGACTGTTGACTTTAGGTCTCACAATGCGGAAATAGGGGCGATTCCCTGCGGTTCTACAACAGGCCGAAAACGGCCTAAATGTGCTGGGCTCCCAGTGAGCCTGGCAGCTACTATGACCTAACCCAACCTTATTAAGCTTCGTAAACTCCGCCTTTCGGAATCAGCGGACACATTGAGGTAGTCTACTGGACCGATCCAATACAGATGGTCCTATGTCGAGCGACACTTCGAAAGTAGAATGGTGGGCATCTTCATGAATAGTGAGCGGAGGGACTCGAGCTAACAACACTTTGGTCGGATTCATTGCAAGCTTTCAATAAAGTCATTTCACCTCATGGGCACTAAGTTATTACACGCGTTTCCCGAAAACCAAATGGTATATAGTTATATATCTCTTTCTATGAATAGGTAGAAGTGAAAATGGTTACTTTTTGTGGGACCAGTATTTATGTATAAGTAATTATTTAATTTAACACAAGTATGGATTTGTTTGCAATCTTTATTGGTATTAAACTGTTTAAGGTTGAATTAAGTACAAAGAGGTTATAAAGTGAGTAATAAAGGCCCGCAAGGCTAGAACGAATGTGTATCTGCCACTTTGCTGACCGCTAAAGACTAAACTTAAGTATCCTAAACTCCTAAAGGCAAGCCCTTCGCTGCCGGCCACGACGTCGGCTGCTATCCAGCCAAAGTGCTGACCCAGCGCCTCTTGGGTGGTGTTTGTTGACGGCCGGCATCTGGGCGATCGGTCGCGATCGCGATCCCACAGATGACGAAAGCTGCTTATTTGACAATAATGCAGAGTCCGCTCCATCCAGTGGCAGATTCAGTTAACTCTCGTTAACTACTCCCCCCTTCAAGACTTGACCGTCCTCGGTCAAGCTCAGGTTCTTCAGCATCTGTTGAATGGCGACGGTGTTTCTCTTCTGCTGCCTGCGTCGCAACCACCAGAAAATGCCGATTAGAACGGCGCACACGGCAACACCTACGATAGTAGACAGTATGGGACCGATCGTAAGGTTTGTATGAACCTCGGCCAATTTCTGCAGATTTTCCTCATTCAACTTATGAAGGTACGGCAGGCATGAAGGTACGGCAGATTTTGATTCAATGTCCAGTGAAATACCTGTGCAATTCGATTCGTCTCTACTTTCATTGAGGACGGCTCTTCAGCGGGAGTTGGGCAAGCGTTCTCATCCAGCGCATTGTTCGATGTTTCGCATTAATCCAAACGAATCCCAATTCCTGATATACATGGCAAATCGATCGCGCCTGCCACAACTGCAGCTGCCCAAGTTCAATAGAGAATATACGGAGTGGACCAGTTTCTATTCTATGTTCACAGCGGTCATCGATAGTGAAGCGGAGTTTACTTCTATCGAGAAGCTGCAGCACTTGCGGTCCTGTTCGAGCGGAGTGGCCCTGGAGACCATTAGTTTGTTGGAGATGACCGAGGAGAGCTATCTCACAGCTTTAGACATTCTGAAATCCAGATTTGCTAACAAACGTCGCATTTCACAGGTACATATCAGAGCGGTATTTGGGCTGACTCGTGGCGACTCATCAGTGGTCAAGTTGTGGGCGTTTGTGGATGCCACCACCTCACATCTTCGGGCGTTGCAAGCGTTGGGATCAAAGGAGGAGATTGCTGACGCGATAATCGTCTATGCAATTTGGCGGAACTTGGACAGAGCAACGCAAACAAAATTGGAAGAAGTTTTGGCGAATCATGGCCTTCCATCCTGGGAGAAATTGTCCACATTTCTGGATAACAGATGTCGCACTCTTGAGGGCATTCAACACTCCATACAAGGGCAAGATAGTCAGGAGAAAACCGTGAGTACGAAGCAGAGAAAGGCTTTCGTGGCATCGAGCGCTCCCGCTTCGGTTTCTTGTGCGTTTTGTGATGGCTCGAGCCATACAATTGCAAATTGCGAGCGCTTTAAGGGGCTATCGCCGGAGGATCTCGTTCTGAAGTCTCGGATTTCAGAGTTCACCACTAGCATCAGAGCTGTCGTTGCCCAGAAGATCACGGATCATCAACCTCGATCGTCCATTAGAACAGCTAATTGGCGTATACCTTCGCATATCCAGCTTGCTGACCCTTCGTTCTACCAGCCGCAGCGGATTGATCTGCTCATCGGAGCCGGACTCTTCTTCGAGCTGCTGTGTGTGGGACGAATTCAGCTGGCGCCTGGATTACCCTTGCTACAGAAGACCCATTTTGGATGGATTCTATCTGGTGGCGGGCATTCGGCCCCTATTCTCTCGTCGTTCATCGCAACCCAATCTTCGGATGACATCAATCACAGCACTCGGCTCGATGACTTGGTTCGTCAGTTTGAGCCGATCGCTAGGGCAACAAAGGAGGAGCTTCATTGCGAGGAGCATTTCGTTCGCACTCACACTCGTTTACCCTCTGGGGAGTACTCAGTCCGCTTGCCTTTAAAGCGAAGTGTGGAGTCCTTGGGCGATTCCTTTTTGCAGGCAAAGAGTCGTCTGGAAAACATGGAGCGCAAATTCGTCCGTAATCCAGCTCTCTACGCAAAATGTTCGGCATTCATGAAGGAGTACCTATCCCTCAATCATATGTCGCTGGTGCCAAACGCTGGTGCAAATATTTCTTGCCACATCACTGCGTCATCAAGAAGGACAGCTCCACCACAAAGCTGAGGGTCGTATTCGACGGCTCGGCAGCCACCACATCTGGTCTTTCGCTAAACGATATGCTCATGTCAGGTCCCACCGTTCAGGCCAAACTATTTCACACACTCATTCGTTTTCGTACATTTTCCATTGCACTTACAGGTGATATCGGTAAAATGTATAGGTGCGTGCGTGTCTCAATGCCTGACACCATTCTCCAATGCATATTATGGCGGGACTCTCTTGACGATGACATACAGGTCTTCAAGCTAAACACAGTCACCTATGGGACTAAGCCGGCATCGTTTTTAGCTATTCGAGCTATGCACCAGCTGGCCATGGATGAGTCATCATCGTATCCATTGGGGTCGGAAACCATTCTACAGAACTTCTACGTGGACATGATATAATATCTGGAGGGAATTCGGTCGAGGACGTACTGGATATTATGCGTCAAACCATGGATCTTCTTGCTCGAGGCAATTTTCAATTGCGGAAATGGTGTTCCAACTCTCTAGATGTGCTTCGTACCGTCCCAGAGGCCGAAAGGGAAAGCTTTCTGAAGCTGGATGATGGCAGTGATGTAACAAAGGCGCTTGGGCTCATTTGGGAGCCCCATAAGGACTGCTTTCTGTTCACATTTGCTCCACAAATCGTTGTTGGCAAGCACACTAAGCGTTCGGTATTGTCGACCATTGCGCGACCCTATGGGATTGATCGGACCTACTCCGACCAGAGCGAAAATCATAATGCAGCGCATGTGGAGAGACAAGCTGCTACGAAGTTGCTGGCCTGAACGGTGCTCGCCAGAAATCAACCTTCCGGAAATTCGACACCGGGTATTGCTGTCATCTGACATCTCGCTGTCGTTTAAGCACATCAACTCATTTGGAGTTATGCTGCGCATCTTCGGCTACGTTCAGAAGTTCATCAGTCGGACAACGACACCGGACCTCTCTTCAGACGACCTTCGAAAAGGATCCCATTTGTTATGTCGCATCGTTCAACGGGCCCATCTGTATCCTGAGTACCGTACTCTGCAGAAAGGGAACTGCGTGCAGTCATCCAGCAGTATCGCATCGCTTTCGCCTTTCATAGATGACTTTGGTCTAATACGTGTTGGTGGTCGCTTGCGACACTCAACTCTCGGCTTCAATGCACGCCACCCAATCATTTTGCCCAGGGATCATCCACTGACGTTCGCTATCATCACATATTTTCGTCGGAAGCATCACCGTGCGGGTCCACAGTCGTTGCTTGGAGCAATTAGGTTGCAGTTCTGGCCCATCGGCGGCCTGAAGACTGTGGCTCGAGCCTTGAGGAAATGCGTCATCTGCTGCAGATCCCGACCTCGTCTTGCTGAACACATCATGGCTGACCTACCGAAGGATCGAATACATGAGTCGCCTGCATTCAGTGTCACCGGAATTGACTATTCTGGTAACTTCTACTACAAGCCAGATGGCCGCAATCGAACTCCCATGAAATGCTATATTAGCGTCTTCATCTGTTTTACCACAAAGGCAGTCTGGTTGGAATTGGTGAAGGATCTATCAACTGCAGCTTTCTTGAGTGCCCTCAAGCGCTTTGTTGCTACTCGCGGCATCCCCCGATGCATCTGGTCGGACATTGTCACCAATTTCGTGGGCGCAAGGAACGAGTGGGATGACCTTCGTCAGCTATTCATGAGCGAGAAGCATCGCGCTGAAGTCCATAATCACTGCCTCAACAACGGCTTCGATTGGAAGTTCATACCAGCCCGCTCGCCTCATTTCGGGGGCTTGTGCGAGGCAGCAGTGAAGATGGCCAAACAGCACTTCTATCGCTCCGTGGGATCGTCACTCTTTGGCTTCGACGAGCCGCTGATATTGGTCTGCCAAATCCAGGCGATAATCAACTCTCGTCCTCTTATTTCAATTTCAGAAAACCCTGAAGATTTTGGCGGCCGGGTCATTTCTTAATTAGTCGCCCGCTGATGGAGTTTCCCGAGCCAGACGTTACGTCTCTCAACTTCAATCGACTCGATCGTTGGCAACGAGTCACCTATGCCCAACAGATCTTTTGGAAACGTTGGAGTGAGGAGTACTTGACTCTACTCCAACAAGTGGCGCACGTCGCAACCTCCGATCCAGCTCAATGACGTCGTCTGTATCAAGGACGAAAACTTGCAGCCACTGAAGTCGCCATTAGCACGAGTGATCGAGGTCATCACTGGAGCCGATGGGGCCGTACGAGTTACCATCCTGCGGACACCAGCTGGAACCACTCGTCGAGCTGTCAACAAGCTGTGCGTCCTTCCCGTTAAGGATTCTGTTAAAAGCTCTGGTCTTTCAACGGGTGGGAGTATGTTTGGAGCAGAAACCGTCAGTAGCTCTTAAGAAGTCTAATAAGATTAGTTATCTCTTAAGTTATCTATTGTACACTCATCTATTCTCACGCTCTCGGTGTACGAGTGTACGCACACACACTCATGTTCGCCATGCGTACTGCTTGTATTGCATTGCGTTAGTTAACTTGGGTACATTCGTTAAAATTCGTCTCGAACGCAGCATCGCGTATCATTGTAAGACAACGCGCGCCTAACTGAATTGTTCCTTCGCCTACTGAACATTTGTACACTGAAACACGAAGTTTACGGCCACTGCCCTGAACATTGAAAATAAGACATCGAAAATAAACACAAACCCTAAAACCCAACAACGGAGTATAAATTTGTAAATGTGGAGTCAGAGGTGCCGAAGAAGCTCGGCAGCTTCCAAAACTTGGCTTAAGGCATAAATATTCTTCATCCCCAAAGCGGCTAAAGCCTCACACTCAACTCCAAAGGACTTTAAACTAATCAGTCTATCATCCTTCCTTCTCAAAACTTTTGAGAGACTCGTCGGGCTTCAACTGAAAACAACTATAAGTTCTCAATTGCTATCAGACGCACAAGAAGCCTACCGGAAAGGAAAATGGGTTGGGCTGCAAGGTAGTGGCATACGCGGATGACGTCGAAATTATCTTATCGGGGAAATACCCTTAAACAGTCTGTGACTTAATGAGCGCAAAGCTCGCGAGACTGTCAGAATGGACAAAATCGCGCAGAGTGGGGGTAAATCCCTTAAAAACGGAACTTGTGCTATTCACAAATAAATACAAGATCCCGCCTCTCAACCCCCAATGTTAAACGGATGCAGGCTCTCTTTCAGCGACTGTGCCAGTTACTAAGGTTTGGTAATTGACTAGAAGTTAAATTGGAACCTGAACATCAAGGACAGAGTGAAGAAGTCCACGATAGCCCGCTACACTTGCAAAAAAGCTATTGGCTTAACCAAGTATAGTCCAATGGATATATCTAGCAATAGTTAAACCAATAATACTCTACGGAGTTACAGTGAAGTGGCCGGCCTTATCAAAAGACGATTACCGGAAAACGGACAGAGTTCAACGAACTGCCGCCTTTTGCATCAGTGGATGCCATTCTATGCCTCCAAAGCCTTGTCCTCGCAGGAAAAGTGACGGCAGAGATGGCAGCAATACGTCTGAGAGACTCCGACCAATGGACACCACAGCACAAAAGTTACTCGTCAATACTAAACAGCAATTCCGTCCCCATGAAAACGGACTACTGTGTCCCAAGGGAATACACAGACACCCCTTTTAATGATCATCCCTCACAGAGACGAGTGGAGAGAGCGACCTCCAGGCTAAGAAGAGGCCACAAACATCTTCACAGATGGATCAAAGCTGAAAAAGAGGGATATACTACGAACAGCTTACATTAGGCACTCCTTTAGGCTCCCTGATCACTGTAGCGTCTTCCAAGCGGGGGTTATTGAATCGCGTAAATATATATAGTGAAAACCAAGCTGCAATCAAATCGATTAATGCAGCGAACTCGGCCACCGTTGCAGATTAACGCAAATTTCTTCACGAGATGGCTCAGCAATTTGTTTTCAGCCTTATATGGGTCCCGGGCCACCGGGACATCGAAGGCAACTGTGAGCAGACGAGCTGGCCAGATGTGGCACTACAATATTCCTTCTCCAAGATAAGGAGGATACTCGTATGCCGATGGCCACATGTAGGCTCATAATACAGAAGCAATATAAGCGACTAATAGACAACAGGTGGCAATCAGTACCACATTGTCGAATAACTCGGCAAACATGGCCAACCATAGATAGGAAGCGCATCTCTGAGCTATGCAAGCTTGGCAGACGAAGGTGCAGCGCAGTCATACGTTCCCTAACGGGACACTGGCTAATAGGTACCCACCCAAATAGACTGGGCGCCCCACACAATGACTTTTTCCGAAGCTGTGGAGACTTGGAAGAAACTGTGGAACACTTATTCTGTTCATTCCCAGCTCTCAGCAAAAGGAGGCTACAGCACTTGGGCTTGCCCTTCATAGCAGACATTTCGGAAATGTCCACCATATGTCCCAGCTGCAGGCTGGGATTTTTGGACTGTTGACTTTAGGTCTCACAATGCGGAAATAGGGGCGATTCCCTGCGGTTCTACAACAGGCCGAAAACGGCCTAAATGTGCTGGGCTCCCAGTGAGCCTGGCAGCTACTATGACCTAACCCAACCTTATTAAGCTTCGTAAACTCCGCCTTTCGGAATCAGCGGACACATTGAGGTAGTCTACTGGACCGATCCAATACAGATGGTGCTATGTCGAGCGACACTTCGAAAGTAGAATGGTGGGCATCTTCATGAATAGTGAGCGGAGGGACTCGAGCTAACAACACTTTGGTCGGATTCATTGCAAGCTTTCAATAAAGTCATTTCACCTCATGGGCACTAAGTTATTACACGCGTTTCCCGAAAACCAAATGGTATATAGTTATATATCTCTTTCTATGAATAGGTAGAAGTGAAAATGGTTACTTTTTGTGGGACCAGTATTTATGTATAAGTAATTATTTAATTTAACACAAGTATGGATTTGTTTGCAATCTTTATTGGTATTAAACTGTTTAAGGTTGAATTAAGTACAAAGAGGTTATAAAGTGAGTAATAAAGGCCCGCAAGGCTAGAACGAATGTGTATCTGCCACTCGGCTGACCGCTAAAGACTAAACTTAAGTATCCTAAACTCCTAAAGGCAAGCCCTTCGCTGCCGGCCACGACGTCGGCTGCTATCCAGCCAAAGTGCTGACCCAGCGCCTCTTGGGTGGTGTTTGTTGACGGCCGGCATCCGGGCGATCGGTCGCGATCGCGATCCCACAGATGACGAAAGCTGCTTATTTGACAATAATGCAGAGTCCGCTCCATCCAGTGGCAGATTCAGTTAACTCTCCGTTAACTTATATTTATCCACACCTAGACTTAGGAATAAGGAATAATAGGGTATAGGTACAAGCAAAGACAATATAAACACTTAGATGTGTCACGCCATATACGATTTTCAGCTCGATTTCTTCGGTCTGAAATTTTACAGAAATCCTGACTGAAAAAGAGAGAGGCAGATAAAGGCTCTGTACGTAAAGGTGAGCTTTAGCTGTATGTGTGCATATATTGTAGGTATGCTTGTTTTTATTGTCGAGAAAACACCCATTACTTTAGAATTGATTGGAGATATGATTTTATGATGACGCTTGCCCAAAATAAAAATAATTGTATATGTTTTATATCCCTTATGTGCTACTTTTGTTTAATGTACAATAAACGAATATAATGAACGATGTAAATATGTACAAATGCAAAATGTATATCAGACATGACATCAAATTATATTAATTGTCTATAGGGTATTAGTGCGTCGCCTCAATAAGCGACACTCAGCTTTGTGTCTCAAGAAATCTTGAGTGTAGCACTGCACACGTACACACATATGAATGTACGGACATTGGCATAAGAAATATAGGGATGATTTCAAATTTGACTCGCAAGTGTGGCACTAAGATCCGTATGGACCCATCTATTACCCATTTATATGTCATTATTATCCATATTCAAGGATGATATATATATATTTTTTTAGCGCATACTACTTTTTTATAAATGATCAAATATATCATTGTTTAATACAATACAACATACAATGAAATATATATTTTTGAATATATATACATATGTATATAAGCTTATTATATTAGTATATTCTATATTAAACAAAGTTAGAATCTAAAGCATGTCCAAAATAACAGTTATTCTGGTATTATAAGGCAAGCGTCTTCAAAAAGGGCCGACTCCAATACTGCTAAAGTGAAGGGTGGCGCGAGCACAAAAATCAATACAAAGTTGGGTGAGCGAAAATTTCAGTTGTGCGCTCATGTGTATGAGTGTGTACTTGCAAACACGCAAAGTACATGAGCACACATACACTCTCACGACTCTAGGGAGCTGACAACACATATGCAACAGTACGTGAGAATGCGTGAGCACGCATACACTCACTCGGGAGCTGATATCTTATTGTTGGTGCGGTCAAAACCAGCGTATGAATTGTCCCGTCTATATATTGTATGGTTAGTGATTAAACCTAGTTCTTTGTTATTAGCGCAACTTATACCAAATCTGTTTGAGTCTTGATAATTTGATGTATCAAAGCGACTAGGATTGTTTTTAATTAAATCATAAAAATCTTCTTCTGATGAGATAATAAATGAATCTGTATCCATATAGAGTACTTTTGATGATGGACATTTTAGAGAATGAAAATTATAGAAATAGTCATACATCAATCATTTTGACAGTTCTAATACACTAACTCCTATGTATATGGGCTTATCATAAAAAATTTTAGTTTTAGTTTCCTCAGTGGCAGCTAAATTATCTGCAAAGATTTCAACACTGTGGAAATTATGTCTAGCTATTCGTTGTCTAAACCCTGCTGAATTCTGTCTTGACTGATAATGTTTTACTAAAGAAACCTCTGGACGCTTTTCTACATTTTCCATCGTTTTTCCATACACGGCATTAACCATTCATTTAAAAAAGTTTATTTCGAACTCATTATTTGCTTTTTTCTACGTGATGTATTTAGGTGAATTTAAGGCTTTAGCCAACTGGACTGCTTAAAAGATAATATTGGAGATATTTTTTCTAAAATCATACCCTGCTCTATACATAACTGCAGTTGTTTTGAATGTATTATATGATTTTTTTACCCGATAAATAAGCTATTAGTTTTGCCTGCTTTCCTCCTGGTGGAATTTTGTTTTCGGGGCAGAATGGTAAACTATTATGTTTATTATGAATTTCATTAGGATATTTTAGATCGACTTCTATGATGTATCCTACATCACCGCATGCCGATATATTTGTAGCGTTGAATGATAAAATTTCCTCGTTAGTTAAAAATGTAAAATTAGAATATGGTAGTGGCTGACTCATAGCCCAACCATATAAATTGTTGGCGTCAATATACGCTAGGTAGTTTGTAGGCTCGATAGACCTAAATTTGCTATTTAAATATTTATTGTTGGCTGTGGCTATGCGTTGAGTACATTGGGTCAACCCTCATCGAACTGCACTTTTTAAAAAATTATAAATATCAGGATCACTTATAAGTTCCAATTCTACATTTGTGTATTTAAGCATTGCATCCCATGAAACTGAAGGAGCAGTTACGTAATTTATAGGGTCTAATCTGTATACTCCTGAGTAAAGATCCCTAAAATTTTCAAATACATCAGCAAGAACATCGCTTTCCAGATATAATTTTAAGTAATGTTTAATACTATTACAATTAACGTTCTCCAAACCTTCTGAGCAAAATTATAATTCTCAACACTGCATTCCTCCTCATTTAGAGAATTAAACGAGGGGAACGTTGTGACCCGCGGCAAAGGCCGCGGGTCTACCTTATACCCGATACTCAGTCAGTATATACATACATACGATTTATGAAATTTATTATATGTTCTCAAAAGGGACGAAAATAATCTTATATATAAAAATGAATCGCAAAATGTGTTGGTAAGCGCATAACTCAACAACGCCTCGACCAATTTGGCCAAATCTTTTTTTAAAATGTTCGTTGAAGTTCAAGGATGGTTTTTACGGCGAGAAAAATTCGAGTTATTGCTGGAAAAACCCTAAAAATATCCCTTTTCTTTTGCCCATACAAATGATTTGTAACTAAAACATAGTCAATGCTTCATTGTAAATTTCTTCACTGATTTGTATATTTTGATTTCCCATTCTATTCCGTATTTGATACAAAATATCATCAAAAAAGTCAGTTCAATGAACTATTATTCATACCGCCTAATGATTCGGGAAAATGAAGAAAATCACATATTGAAATGTTGGCGATTATATCACAAATATGTTGTAGACATGTATGTTAAAATTGAAACCGAGAGATTAACATTCATCAGGTTGAATCAAACCAAACTCCGATCTGAAGAGTATATTCACCTTCGAGATGCGATTAATACTGATGGAAATGCACAGAATGTCGGTCGGATGACTATTCTTCCAGCAACATACATCGGAAGCCCTCGGCATATGCACGAATATGCTCAAGATGCCATGTCGTATGTTTGTCATTATGGTACAGCAGATTTGTTCATCACATTTACATGCAATCCGCAATGGATAAAAATCAAGCAGGAGTTATTCCCTGGGCAATCACCCATTGATCGTCATGATATTACAGCCAGAGTCTTTAGACAAAAGTTGAAATCTTTAATGGATTCATCGTAAAACATAATGTGTTTGGTGAGACACGCTGCTGGATGTATTCTGTGGAGTGGCAGAAACGAGGATTGCCACATGCACAAATTTTGATTTGGTTGGTTGAAAAGATAAGGCCAAATGAAGTTGATGCAGTGATATCAGCTGATATCCCTAATGTACAAGTAGATCCTGGATTGCATGAGGTAGTTATCAAAAACATGATTCATGGTCCCTGTGGAACACTTCATCAAAATTAACCGTGTATGATGGATGGTAAATGTTCAAAACGATATCCACGGACATTAATATCGGAAACAATTACTGGTAATGACGGTTATCCATTGTATCGTCGCAGATCGACAGCAGACAATGAAAAATCAACAATTGTCAAATTAAATCAACAAGATATTGAAATAGATAATCGTTGTATTGTTCCATATTCACCCATTTTATCAAAGACATTCAAAGCACACATCAACGTTGAATCATGCCATTCAGTAAAATCTATTAAATACATTTACAAATATGTAACCAAAGGGAGTGATATGGCTGTGATTGGAATTGGTGCAGAGAATTCCAATGATGAAGTTACCCAATACCAAATGGGCCGCTATGTCAGTAGTAATGAAGCAGTTTGGCGAATATTTTCTTTTCCTATTCATGAGAGACACCCTTCTGTTGTTCACTTAGCTGTGCATTTAGAAAATGGACAAAGAGTGTATTTTACAGCACAGAACGCAGTACAAAGAGCTGCTCAGCCACCATCTACTACATTAACCAGTTTTTTTGAGACATGCCAAAACGATGATTTCGCACAAACATTGCTATATTCTGAAATGCCAAAATATTATACCTGGAATCAATCCTCAAGGAGATTTATACGACGGAAACAAGGAAAACCAGTTCCAGGATATATATTCCACCGATGCGATTGGCCGGATGTATTCAGTACATCCAAGCAATGATGAATGTTTTTTTTTACGACTGCTATTAGTCAATGTACGTGGCGTGGCCCAACATCATTTCAACAGTTAAGAACTGTTGATGGTGAATTGTGTGGATCCTACAGAGAAGCCTGTCAACGTTTGCTATTGCTTGAAAATGACGCTCATTGGGATCAAACTCTCAATGATGCTGTAATATCATCACACGCTCATCAAATACGAACATTGTTTTCTATAATCATATCTACAAACTTCCCATCCAAACCCAATTGATTTGTGGATCAAGTACAAAGATTATATGTGTGATGATATTTTGTATCAAATACGGAATAGAATGGGAAATCCAAATATACAAATCAGTATGCAATGTTTTTTCCTTATTTCTTATCCGTGCAACAAGAATGTGTGCCACAGCGAAACGTGGCGGCGTAAAGCTAGTATTTAAAATAAAAAAATGAAGTCAAACCATTTTTGGAATTTTTATACATGTTTCAATTTTTGTTTACATATGCTTTGTATATCGGCGCCTACATTTCTACATGACATGTATAACTACATATTCGAGACGTACAATTGTTTGCGAGAGAGAGAGAGAGAGGGAATGAGTCAGCGCTTGACATGCGTTCCGTAGCCACTGAAATTTAATTTGTTCCTTCTGGCCATAATATTGATCCGACCTGATCCATATTCGGCAATCTGGTAGATATGGTGATTTTTCATGATTCTGCGCTTTTGGTTTTCTTTTATCCTAAAATTTGTGGACTCCACAGATTTTCGTTCTTTGTGGGGGCGGAAGGGGGCGTGTCAAAATTTTGAAATAAACTTGTGCTGAATTGATATCACAGGAGCTTGGAAAGAAAGTTTGATTGCTCTAGCTCTTATAGTCTCTGAGAACTAGGCGCTCTTTTTAACGTATAAGCAAAGCAGATGGGGTCGTGTGTGAGAGAGAGCGATAGGGAATGATGACTTTCGATATGGTTTTCTTCATTGTAGCTATAATAATGATCCGATCTTATACAGATTCAACACTCTGATAGAAATGGTCATTTTCTATGATTCTGCCTATTTAGTTTTCTCGTATCTTCAACATTGTGTACGCCACAGACTTTCGTCCTTTGTGTGGGCGGAAAGGTCAGGGCGAAATTTTGAAATACATTTGGAGTAGTGTGATCACACAGGAGACTGGATACAAAACTTGTTTGCTCTAGCTGAAATAGTTTCTGAGATATAGGCGCAAATGAAGACGGACAGACGGACGGACGGACAGACGGACGGACAGACAGACATAGCTAGATCGACTCGGCTATTGATGCTGATCAAGAATATATATACTTTATGGGGTCGGAAACGCTTCCTTCTGAGCATTACACACAGCCGTTATCCCCACAAATCTAATATACCCCTATACTATATTATATTTATTATTTTTAGACAAATACATAAAATATTTATATTATAACTATAATCGTAATATTAAAATTCAGCCTCAGCTCTTTCCACCGCAGCTATTAATTCAGCGTCATCTTCATCCCAAAGTAGTTCCTGGCGGCGATGCCTTTATTAGCCAAATCAAAACGTCATCATCTGGAAAAACGTATGATAAATGAGGATTCGACATTGCAATTATGAAATCATCATCATCCCTTTGAATCTCATAAATATCATTTAAATTCTCGAGATCTCTCTCCAGAGCGTTTTGAGTCTTAATCCCAAAATCAAGGAAAGGTCTGGCTGAGAGTCAAGATTTATGGGTGATTCCGGTCTTGCATTTACTAAAATGATCTCAAGGTCGTCCATCTCTGTTCACAGCTCACTAGATTTTATAATAGCTTATAGCTGTGAGTGGCTATTATATAGGCAACCAACTATAGGACAGTGTTAGGAATACAAAAAACAGACAAAGAAAAAGAAAGTGAAAAAATGATTCAAGAACATTGAGGCCCTTTTTCAAGAAATACATTAAAACAAATTCATTCAATCAATTCAGATTCATTTCAAAGGGATGAAACACCTATTAGACGGTTGTTTGAATCGCCACATGAAACCGTTATGTAATGGCTCGGTCAAACTTTTCAGGTCTTAACGCTCAGAGCTATCAGAATTACATATCTCGATGCAGGATACGTTTTTCTAAGGACCCCAAGCAGTTATACAGCTTCGTAAACAGCATGCATAGAACATCCGCACACCCATCTCAGCTATTCTTCCTTAATACGTCAGCAGATAATGATCAGGCAATTGCCGATCTTTTTTCCCGTTTTTTCCGCACTTGCTCATCGGCCAGCCTTTGCTGGGATTGCCGCAAGGATCCAGCCCGAAGAGCCCAACAACAAGCCCGCACCCGCATACTTGAAGCGGTGGCAAGAGTTGTTGGTGCTCAAACTGCACTTCTGGCGCAAGTGGTCCAAGGACTACCTGCTCAGCCTTCATTAGCGAGCCGAGGAGCAGAGGAGCCTCGCCGAAGGGACACGCCAAAGAGGTGGTCACGAAAACATCTAAAACAAAATTAAAAACAAAAGAGAAAACAAAAAAACATAACTAAACACACAACACAAACAGTTACACCGGGCTTGAGCACAAAAACAATAACCATGCACAGGCTACCTGATATGAGTAAATTCATCAAAAAAACCAACAACGCACAACTAAACGAACCTAAATATATTGTCTTAAAACGAAATGACAACGAATCGTTCGAAAAAGTATCATCATTTGTTACAAAAAAAACCTTGGACTATGCCTGTGGAAGGGAAGTGGAAATGTGTAAAAAAAATAAGAGACGGCTCTCTCCTTATTAAAACTAAAACTAAACTGCAAGCGTTAAAACTACTTAGACTTACCAAAGTGACAGACATACATAGACATTACCGAAACAGAACACAAAACACTAAACTTTACTAAAGGCGTTATATACTGCAATGTACCACGTGACACGAAATCCTACAAGAACTAAAAGCGCAGAACGTAACTGAACTACGAAAAATTCTGAAAAAACAACCAAGCAACACAAGCCAAGAAGGCAACACACAGAAACGGGACTTATTATAAAAAAAAATGTATTTCGTTTTGGTCACCCTGCTACCATTTGTAAGAATTCAGAAACATGCAAAAAATGCTCACAAGGAAAGCACACAAATGAAGAACTTTGCAAAAAAATTAGGAGCTGGTTAAACTGCAAACATAGCCATTAAGTTGACTACCAACATAGCCCTCTCGACCGCAATTGCCCTACATTCCTTAAGCAACAAGAATTACATGCAATAAAAATTACCGAACAAGTCGATCACAAAAGTGCGCCAGATATATACCACAATATGTAGACACAATCAGCAGTTGAAAAAAACTTACGCTACAACAGTTGCACAATCAACATCACTTACAACAACACATGCATCAACACACACATCATCTACTTCTACACCCCATAAATATCCACAACAACACCAAACCACAGCACGATCAACCGAAAAAGCACAGCTAAAAAAAAACATCATCAACATCATATCGTAACAAAAGACATGGAAACAGACGGAAACATTTCCAACACGGAAAAAAATCTCATACTTCGCAGCCCACCGAAGATGTAAAACTAAAAATATTTTCTAAAGATAAGTTTAATCCCGCCAAAACAAAAACAAAAACCAAAACCCTCACACAAGAACCGACACAGCGACAGCGAATCTATTTAAAACAAGAGCCCTATACTTAATTTTAGCTCAAACTAAAAACAAAATCAAATGCCCAATTTTAAACACTTAAGCTTAAAACTATAGCAATGCTTAAAATACTACAATCGAACAGAAGAAAGAAAGTTTGATTGCTCTAGCTCTTATAGTCTCTGAGAACTAGGCGCTCTTTTTAACGTATAAGCAAAGCAGATGGGTCGTGTGTGAGAGAGAGCGATAGGGAATGATGACTTTCGATATGGTTTTCTTCATTGTAGCTATAATAATGATCCGATCTTATACAGATTCAACACTCTGATAGAAATGGTCATTTTCTATGATTCTGCCTATTTAGTTTTCTCGTATCTTCAACATTGTGTACGCCACAGACTTTCGTCCTTTGTGTGGGCGGAAAGGTCAGGGCGAAATTTTGAAATACATTTGGAGTAGTGTGATCACACAGGAGACTGGATACAAAACTTGTTTGCTCTAGCTGAAATAGTTTCTGAGATATAGGCGCAAATGAAGACGGACAGACGGACGGACGGACAGACGGACGGACAGACAGACATAGCTAGATCGACTCGGCTATTGATGCTGATCAAGAATATATATACTTTATGGGGTCGGAAACGCTTCCTTCTGAGCATTACACACAGCCGTTATCCCCACAAATCTAATATACCCCTATACTATATTATATTTATTATTTTTAGACAAATACATAAAATATTTATATTATAACTATAATCGTAATATTAAAATTCAGCCTCAGCTCTTTCCACCGCAGCTATTAATTCAGCGTCATCTTCATCCCAAAGTAGTTCCTGGCGGCGATGCCTTTATTAGCCAAATCAAAACGTCATCATCTGGAAAAACGTATGATAAATGAGGATTCGACATTGCAATTATGAAATCATCATCATCCCTTTGAATCTCATAAATATCATTTAAATTCTCGAGATCTCTCTCCAGAGCGTTTTGAGTCTTAATCCCAAAATCAAGGAAAGGTCTGGCTGAGAGTCAAGATTTATGGGTGATTCCGGTCTTGCATTTACTAAAATGATCTCAAGGTCGTCCATCTCTGTTCACAGCTCACTAGATTTTATAATAGCTTATAGCTGTGAGTGGCTATTATATAGGCAACCAACTATAGGACAGTGTTAGGAATACAAAAAACAGACAAAGAAAAAGAAAGTGAAAAAATGATTCAAGAACATTGAGGCCCTTTTTCAAGAAATACATTAAAACAAATTCATTCAATCAATTCAGATTCATTTCAAAGGGATGAAACACCTATTAGACGGTTGTTTGAATCGCCACATGAAACCGTTATGTAATGGCTCGGTCAAACTTTTCAGGTCTTAACGCTCAGAGCTATCAGAATTACATATTTCGATGCAGGATACGTTTTTCTAAGGACCCCAAGCAGTTATACAGCTTCGTAAACAGCATGCATAGAACATCCGCACACCCATCTCAGCTATTCTTCCTTAATACGTCAGCAGATAATGATCAGGCAATTGCCGATCTTTTTTCCCGTTTTTTCCGCACTTGCTCATCGGCCAGCCTTTGCTGGGATTGCCGCAAGGATCCAGCCCGAAGAGCCCAACAACAAGCCCGCACCCGCATACTTGAAGCGGTGGCAAGAGTTGTTGGTGCTCAAACTGCACTTCTGGCGCAAGTGGTCCAAGGACTACCTGCTCAGCCTTCATTAGCGAGCCGAGGAGCAGAGGAGCCTCGCCGAAGGGACACGCCAAAGAGGTGGTCACGAAAACATCTAAAACAAAATTAAAAACAAAAGAGAAAACAAAAAAACATAACTAAACACACAACACAAACAGTTACACCGGGCTTGAGCACAAAAACAATAACCATGCACAGGCTACCTGATATGAGTAAATTCATCAAAAAAACCAACAACGCACAACTAAACGAACCTAAATATATTGTCTTAAAACGAAATGACAACGAATCGTTCGAAAAAGTATCATCATTTGTTACAAAAAAAGCCTTGGACTATGCCTGTGGAAGGGAAGTGGAAATGTGTAAAAAAAATAAGAGACGGCTCTCTCCTTATTAAAACTAAAACTAAACTGCAAGCGTTAAAACTACTTAGACTTACCAAAGTGACAGACATACATAGACATTACCGAAACAGAACACAAAACACTAAACTTTACTAAAGGCGTTATATACTGCAATGTACCACGTGACACGAAATCCTACAAGAACTAAAAGCGCAGAACGTAACTGAACTACGAAAAATTCTGAAAAAACAACCAAGCAACACAAGCCAAGAAGGCAACACACAGAAACGGGACTTATTTAAAAAAAAAATGTTCTTCGTTTTGGTCACCCTGCTACCATTTGTAAGAATTCAGAAACATGCAAAAAATGCTCACAAGGAAAGCACACAAATGAAAAACTTTGCAAAAAAATTAGGAGCTGGTTAAACTGCAAACATAGCCATTAAGTTGACTACCAACATAGCCCTCTCGACCGCAATTGCCCTACATTCCTTAAGCAACAAGAATTACATGCAATAAAAATTACCGAACAAGTCGATCACAAAACTGCGCCAGATATATACCACAATATGTAGACACAATCAGCAGTTGAAAAACACTTACGCTACAACAGTTGCACAATCAACATCACTTACAACAACACATGCATCAACACACACATCATCTACTTCTACACCCCATAAATATCCACAACAACACCAAACCACAGCACGATCAACCGAAAAAGCACAGCTAAAAAAAAACATCATCAACATCATATCGTAACAAAAGACATGGAAACAGACGGAAACATTTCCAACACGGAAAAAAATCTCATACTTCGCAGCCCACCGAAGATGTAAAACTAAAAATATTTTCTAAAGATAAGTTTAATCCCGCCAAAACAAAAACAAAAACCAAAACCCTCACACAAGAACCGACACAGCGACAGCGAATCTATTTAAAACAAGAGCCCTATACTTAATTTTAGCTCAAACTAAAAACAAAATCAAATGCCCAATTTTAAACACTTAAGCTTAAAACTATAGCAATGCTTAAAATACTACAATCGAACAGAAGAAAGAAAGTTTGATTGCTCTAGCTCTTATAGTCTCTGAGAACTAGGCGCTCTTTTTAACGAATAAGCAAAGCAGATGGGGTCTTGTGTGAGAGAGAGCGATAGGGAATGATGACTTTCGATATGGTTTTCTTCATTGTAGCTATAATAATGATCCGATCTTATACAGATTCAACACTCTGATAGAAATGGTCATTTTCTATGATTCTGCCTATTTAGTTTTCTCGTATCTTCAACATTGTGTACGCCACAGACTTTCGTTCTTTGTGTGGGCGGAAAGGTCAGGGCGAAATTTTGAAATACATTTGGAGTAGTGTGATCACACAGGAGACTGGATACAAAACTTGTTTGCTCTAGCTGAAATAGTTTCTGAGATATAGGCGCAAATGAAGACGGACAGACGGACGGACGGACAGACGGACGGACAGACAGACATAGCTAGATCGACTCGGCTATTGATGCTGATCAAGAATATATATACTTTATGGGGTCGGAAACGCTTCCTTCTGAGCATTACACACAGCCGTTATCCCCACAAATCTAATATACCCCTATACTCTTCGAGTACCGGGTATAAAAAATGTTCTCTCGAAGGAAACTGAGGTTGCTTAAATTTTTTAAAACTATCTAAATAATCATGAGGAAATACTCCTTTTCGTCGTAGCATATCAAATTTTTCATCTTGATATTTAGTTTTCAAATTTTTAAAATTGGATCTATCCACATAACTAGCTAGTTTTTCTAAGCTTGAGTTTAAAAATCTATTTGAATCTATATATCTAATTTTGTATTGATGTTGATAAAGTGGTCTTAGCTTACATGCTTGAGTTAACGCAATATATAACTCTTTATTGCAAGGAATGGGCTTTATATCATCTTTTATGGATTTTACAAATAAATGTATATCATAACGAGACAAGTTATGAAACACTACCGGGAAAAAGGGATCGCTTAATCTAAATGTTTCCTTACACACATTATGAATAGGTCCAACACACTTTCCTGAGAATTGATTGAAATATTTTTCACGAACATCATCCACAATTGGTTCCTCGCAGGCATAGCAATGGTCGTGTTCCTGAGAGTCCTCATCCCAAATGTCGAACTTGTAAATGGGTTTTTTTTTATAAAATTTCCAGTACTTCTCATAAAGTTTATTTGTTTTAGCCCGAAGCTCTTGGCAAAATGGTTCGATGGAATTTTCTCCTGAAATACTAAAATCGTTATGCTTAAGAGTTTATTACCTTTAGAGTGCGATAATATTTACCTTCATATGTCCACATATCATTTAGAAGAGGTTCATATTTATGTACAATATAAAATGATGTTTTACATGCTATATGCCTCTGTGCTATAGTTGTCGATGATTTTGTCGGATCATTCAGATTTCTACTAAAATTTTACAAAACAGCCTCGATGTCTGCATAAATTACCACTGGTAGTGATAGTTTTTTTGGAAAACTTTTAAAAAGAGTTTTACTCTTAGGTTCTGGATATAAAGCAGCAACTTTTCCACACTTTTTATTGTCATGGATAGTATTTGTTGTTGAGTAAAATTGCAAACAATTTTCGCAAAAGTATGCAGAACTGTGTTATTTGCTGTGTTGTGAATAGCATAACTTTTTCATGCACGCTAAATAGGCATAATGCATCATTGACATACTGTCACTATTAATGCCTAGTATTTTTATGTCTTGAGTCCGAATTTTTTGACTTCATACTGTGGGTCCTACAACGTTTTTTCCATTATTATATATATTAGCGTATTTATATCATTATTAGCTTGCTCGAATCGCTTAACTCCTTTGTTTGTTATTGGAAATTCGATTCCAGAAAAATCCATTCTAACGCCTTCATAATAAATGACGTCCTGCCTTATGTTACACTGATAGTATGGTGATGTTGTCAATCTTTCTCTCGCCAATTTTTTCATTGATGCCGTTGGAAATGTAGTGTTTATGTGCTTTTTATTGGCTAATGAAGATAAAACACACCACTTAAAAAAAAAACGAGAGGGAACGTTGTGAGCCGCGGCAAAGGCCGCGGCTCTACCTTATACCCGGTACTCAGTCAGTATATACATACATACATTTATGAGCCTACGATTTATGAAATTTATTATATGTTCTTAGAAGGGACGAAAATAATATTTAAATTAAAAAAATGAATTTTTTGGAATTTTTATACATGTTTTCA
Source organism: Drosophila affinis (assembly GCA_037356375.1). Taxonomy (NCBI): domain Eukaryota; kingdom Metazoa; phylum Arthropoda; class Insecta; order Diptera; family Drosophilidae; genus Drosophila; species Drosophila affinis. The sequence continues at coordinate 24,380,877 of CM074802.1, read as the reverse complement.
TTTTTGTTTACATATGCTTTGTATATCTGCGCCTACATTTCTACATGACATGTATAACTACATATTTGAGACGTACAAGTGTTTACGACAGAGAGAGAGAGGGAGGGGGCATGAGTCAGCGCTTGGCAGGCGTTGCGTAGCCACTGAAATTTAATTTGTTTCTTCTGGCCATAATATTGATCCGACCTGATCCATATTCGGCAATCTGGTAGATATGGTAATTTTTCATGATTCTGCGTTTTTGGTTTTCATTTATCTTAAAAATTGTGGATTCCACAGACTTTCGTCTTTTGTGGGGGCGGAAGGGGGCGTGGCAAAATTTTAAAACAAACTCGTGCTGGTTCGGTATCACAGGAGCTTGGATAGAAAGTTTGGTTGCTCTAGCTCTTATAGTCTCTGAGAACTAGGCGACACAAAATACGAATGGGCAAAGCGGATGGGGTCGCGTGTGAGAGAGAGCGAGAGGGAATGATGAATTTCGAAATGGTTTTCTTCATTGTAGCTATAATAATGATCCGATCTGATCCAGATTCAACACTCTGATAGAAATGGGCATTCTCTATGACTCTGCGTTTTTAGTTTTCTTGTATCTTCAAAATTGTGTGTGCCACAGACTTTCGTCCTTTGTGGGGGCGGAAAGGGGCGGGGCGAAATTTTGAAATATGCTTTGAGTAGTGTGATCACAAAGCAGACTGGATACAAAATTTGGTTACTCTAGCTTTAAGTGTCTCTGAGATATAGGCACAAATGAAGACGGACAGACGGACGGACGGACGGACGGACGGACGGACGGACAGACAGACATGGCTATATCGACTCGGCTATTGATGCTGATCAAGAATATATATACTTTATGGGGTCGGAAACGCTTCCTTCTGTGCGTTACACACAACCGTTATCCCCACAAATCTAATATACCCCTATACTCTTCGAGTACCGGGTATAATCATCTTTTTTTTTTACATTGATGATTGCATTTCGCCATTTAATTGTTTTGGGTGCTGGTATGAACCTATTTGTAATATGTTCCAATTTAATTATAGTTAGCTCAAAATATTGAAATTTTTGTATAGCCCAACCTGAATCCTTCTCCTGGAATTCACTACTCAAATTAACAAGTTTTCAAGGGCATCATTTAAGTGTTCATAAATTGAATCAATTTCATATATAGCCCTGTACGACGTTATGAAATGCTTCATTGTTCCATCAAGGTTTCGTCCTCAGTTTGCTTTACATACAATCCATACACTTTTAAATTCTACTTCACTGATTTGTACTCACTCATACAGTGATGAAATCGGCAAATTATATCATTTTTACAATCCATGTAAAAATCTTTTAAATCAATCTTATCACTTTAATTAGAGTGAATACGATATGATTTTAAGGGAAACTTCGACTCAGTTGAAATCAAAATGACGTTTTAATTTTTCTCTAGTTGCGCTGCTATTGCATTCTTATGCTTTTCTGAGATTATGTCACGCGATTCTCTAGACGTAAGATAACTTTCACCGCAAATTCCACAGTCAATATTTCCAAATCCAATCGAAGGTTCCATTCTCGGACGTTTTGAGGCTGCTGACGTTGATGGTCCTTGGTAATCACTTGAGGTAGATCCTTTGCTCATAAGAACCTTAAAAGCATTTCGAGGACCCAAGCATTTCTCATAATGAGAATCAAATTGTATAAAGTCGACGAACTTGTTGCGCAGGTCACACAACACGTTTGATGCCATGTTTAGTTTGATGGTACTGCTGACGTTGATGGTCCTTGGTAATCACTTGAGGAAGATCCTTTGCTCATAAGAACCTTAAAAGCATTTCGAGGACCCAAGCATTTCTCATAATGAGAATCAAATTGTATAAAGTCGACGAACTTGTTGCACAGGTCACACAACACGTTTGATGCCATGTTTAGTTTTAAAGGTTTTTTTAAATCTCTGCTCACTTTAACTTTTGGAATAGTACTAAGGGTTTTTTACTAAATGACACTCTATTTATCAACCAAACTCCTACCTAGTATTTTGTATATAAAACCTGTTTCTTCGATTCCCACAAGGACTATAAATTAATAGAATATGAAATTGAACCAATAAAAAAACCTGCACCTGTATTCTACCTGAAATCCACTTATTCTTTTTGTGTAATCCTAGCTTGAAAAGCATTTTCAAACGAATCCTCTGATTCTCTTTGGGGGATGTAACGGGTACTCTAACTTGGGGGATGTAATGTGTAATAAGCGGAAGCGAAATTGAGCCAATCAAAAGTAAAAAAGAAACCATTGAAAATAAATATTGGATAAATGTAGTATTTTATTTATTATTTTTAGACAAATACATAAAATATTTATATTATAACTATAATCGTAATATTAAAATTCAGCCTCAGCTCTTTCCACCGCAGCTATTAATTCAGCGTTATCTTCATCCCAAAGTAGTTCCTGGCGGCGATGCCTTTATTAGCCAAATCAAAACGTCATCATCTGGAAAAACGTATGATAAATGAGGATTCGACATTGCAATTATGAAATCATCATCATCCCTTTGAATCTCATAAATATCATTTAAATTCTCGAGATCTCTCTCCAGAGCGTTTTGAGTCTTAATCCCAAAATCAAGGAAAGGTCTGGCTGAGAGTCAAGATTTATGGGTGATTCCGGTCTTGCATTTACTAAAATGATCTCAAGGTCGTCCATCTCTGTTCACAGCTCACTAGATTTTATAATAGCTTATAGCTGTGAGTGGCTATTATATAGGCAACCAACTATAGGACAGTGTTAGGAATACAAAAAACAGACAAAGAAAAAGAAAGTGAAAAAATGATTCAAGAACATTGAGGCCCTTTTTCAAGAAATACATTAAAACAAATTCATTCAATCAATTCAGATTCATTTCAAAGGGATGAAACACCTATTAGACGGTTGTTTGAATCGCCACATGAAACCGTTATGTAATGGCTCGGTCAAACTTTTCAGGTCTTAACGCTCAGAGCTATCAGAATTACATATCTCGATGCAGGATACGTTTTTCTAAGGACCCCAAGCAGTTATACAGCTTCGTAAACAGCATGCATAGAACATCCGCACACCCATCTCAGCTATTCTTCCTTAATACGTCAGCAGATAATGATCAGGCAATTGCCGATCTTTTTTCCCGTTTTTTCCGCACTTGCTCATCGGCCAGCCTTTGCTGGGATTGCCGCAAGGATCCAGCCCGAAGAGCCCAACAACAAGCCCGCACCCGCATACTTGAAGCGGTGGCAAGAGTTGTTGGTGCTCAAACTGCACTTCTGGCGCAAGTGGTCCAAGGACTACCTGCTCAGCCTTCATTAGCGAGCCGAGGAGCAGAGGAGCCTCGCCGAAGGGACACGCCAAAGAGGTGGTCACGAAAACATCTAAAACAAAATTAAAAACAAAAGAGAAAACAAAAAAACATAACTAAACACACAACACAAACAGTTACACCGGGCTTGAGCACAAAAACAATAACCATGCACAGGCTACCTGATATGAGTAAATTCATCAAAAAAACCAACAACGCACAACTAAACGAACCTAAATATATTGTCTTAAAACGAAATGACAACGAATCGTTCGAAAAAGTATCATCATTTGTTACAAAAAAAACCTTGGACTATGCCTGTGGAAGGGAAGTGGAAATGTGTAAAAAAAATAAGAGACGGCTCTCTCCTTATTAAAACTAAAACTAAACTGCAAGCGTTAAAACTACTTAGACTTACCAAAGTGACAGACATACATAGACATTACCGAAACAGAACACAAAACACTAAACTTTACTAAAGGCGTTATATACTGCAATGTACCACGTGACACGAAATCCTACAAGAACTAAAAGCGCAGAACGCAACTGAACTACGAAAAATTCTGAAAAAACAACCAAGCAACACAAGCCAAGAAGGCAACACACAGAAACGGGACTTATTATAAAAAAAAATGTTCTTCGTTTTGGTCACCCTGCTACCATTTGTAAGAATTCAGAAACATGCAAAAAATGCTCACAAGGAAAGCACACAAATGAAGAACTTTGCAAAAAAATTAGGAGCTGGTTAAACTGCAAACATAGCCATTAAGTTGACTACCAACATAGCCCTCTCGACCGCAATTGCCCTACATTCCTTAAGCAACAAGAATTACATGCAATAAAAATTACCGAACAAGTCGATCACAAAACTGCGCCAGATATATACCACAATATGTAGACACAATCAGCAGTTGAAAAACACTTACGCTACAACAGTTGCACAATCAACATCACTTACAACAACACATGCATCAACACACACATCATCTACTTCTACACCCCATAAATATCCACAACAACACCAAACCACAGCACGATCAACCGAAAAAGCACAGCTAAAAAAAAACATCATCAACATCATATCGTAACAAAAGACATGGAAACAGACGGAAACATTTCCAACACGGAAAAAAATCTCATACTTCGCAGCCCACCGAAGATGTAAAACTAAAAATATTTTCTAAAGATAAGTTTAATCCCGCCAAAACAAAAACAAAAACCAAAACCCTCACACAAGAACCGACACAGCGACAGCGAATCTATTTAAAACAAGAGCCCTATACTTAATTTTAGCTCAAACTAAAAACAAAATCAAATGCCCAATTTTAAACACTTAAGCTTAAAACTATAGCAATGTTTAAAATACTACAATCGAATATTAGAGGATATACAAACAACAACAATGAACTCCTCATTATAATAAAAAAATAAATACTCTCCACAAATCATGTCTCCAAGAAACTCACCATTTCAACATAAATACCCTCTACCCCGTCCCAGTAAATTACCATATTTATTCCAATACAGCATCCAACCGATTTGGCGGAGTAGCCACATTAGTCCACAAATCCATACAACATTCTCAATCAAACCACTCTCGACACCTAGAAACATTCGGAATAGAAATCATATCAAAAACAAAAAATAACATCCTTTCAACATATGTATGTACATCCCTCCCAACAAATCATGTTCACTTAAATGCTTAAGCGACTACTTTGAAACACACAATACCAACCAAATTATCCTAGGCGACTCCAACAGCTGGCAGATATTAAGTAAGTGTTCATTTAAATTATAGCTAACTATTATAAATAAATTGAAAAACCGCGACTCTTTGAATGTGAAATATTTAGAATCTAAAAAATATTCGATTTTTCACTAAGTATACCAAGAATATATGTAAATATATTTTAAAATGAAATAGCTTCGGTTTTCCTCAAGAATATATATGCTTAAATACGCTGCATAGTATAAAAGACATTTTTCGCGTAAAAGCTGTAGCTTTACAAGTAAAATTAACTATACAACTATCTCATAGGCTTATTCCGAACTAGATTGTTTCCTCAATCTTAATGTGGTCATTTTGGTACTGTTTTTTGTCATTATGCAACTGGAGTTGTCCATTTATCGACGGAGGCAGTATAGTAGCATCCCTCATTGTGTCTTTTCCACCCTCGGTTCCAGATGGTAAATTAAGTGGAATGTTTAGTCTACTCAGAAAACAGGAGAAGTTCACTAATCGGCCATTGTGCTGGAATGGAATCTTGGGACAGAGCTCAAAAGCATGGTTTACAGGTGGCATGTCACATCCTTTGCTACAGGACACATCGATAAAGTTCATTAGATCACAGATCTCAATCTCGTTACACTCATTTCGATTTAGAATTGATAAAATATTGTCAATCAACTCCAGTGAGAAGGGAAGACGGCAGCCACGAAGTGTGGAGCGAACTTTTGATTCAGGTAAGAATGGTTGGTTGGTAGGATTGATGTGATGGAAGTGTTCCATCATGTCGTCCCGAGCATTCCACAATGCACGCTTTAACTCCAGATGTGCTGCTGCCCTTACACTAACCCTAGAACAACCACTTGGAGAACTTTGTTCTGCCGAAAAATTTCGACAAAGCGTAACGATTTCGTGGTCGCTGATTTCGTTGCCCATTAATCCGATTAATCCTCCCTTGAAGCTTTCGAAAGATACAAACACGTCACGCTTGTTTTCCGAATTGTTACAATCTGGCATGCAGGTACCCACAAACTCTGACATACGGCTCTGAAGCACAGGGCGAATTTTTTGCATAATGGCGGAAAGATTGGCGTGGGTGAACTGTTCAGGATGGTGCTCCATAAACGTAAGTGTATACTCGTCTGCCGATACCAAATGAAAAATAAAGTCTTTCAGGGACATGGTAGACCCGATGAAAAAATTACAGGGCATATAATATTGTGGTTGCTCACAAGAGAATCTTTCTTGTCCGGGTAATTCTATGCGAGTGCGTTTCATAAACTCGCCTCCGAGAAAACCAGAGTTACGTACGGCCACCTCCTGTATCTGTATGGTATCGTCGCTCAGGTAGTAGCTTATCACAAAGATGCGTTCACAATTTTCCTTGATAGTGGAAAGCATCTTGGCCCCAAAACGCAATACATAGCGATCAAACTTAATAAACTTTTTAAAGTCAGTCTTTGGGGGTTTCGGTTCTACAGATAAGCAATTTCCGACCGAGTCTTCATAGCTACCCCAGCCATTATATGGTGGAAGAACACGCTCTTTTGGGCGGTGGTCAGTACAGTCTTCCAATCTTGTTGGAATAGTTAGTGGTGTGAAATCTTGGACACCATAGCGTTGGCGATAATATTGCTGAGTAAAAGGGTCCAGTTCGGTAATGACCACAGCCCGACCATAGACATTTATCACACTGCCAATTTGCAGATCCCGTTCGCTATAATACATAATATCCTTGTTGCCTGTGTTTAAAGGGTCAACACAGTAACGTACGTTGCGCATATTAGTTCCTAAAACGTTTAGTAGTGTTATCGGTGTCATTTGTCCTGGCAATAACAGTCCGTCAAACTCCTATAATTAAAAATTATTAATTTGTCTAAAAAAATTCAATAATTAAAAACATTGTTATTTACCCGTGCCAGACGCGCTCGTTTCAGAAATACGGTTGGTCCATCTCGACCAGAGTTACGGACATGTGCTTCCTTAATTTCAATGGTATCATCAGCCAAGTAGTAGCAGAGCTCTAGTTTACGAACGTCTCCGAATTCGGTTCGATCATCCCAGTACGCCTGGAATTTGAGTATCTGTCGATCATACTTTAAGAATTGTGCAAAAGCATGTTTTTTTTCAGGAGGATTGATAGGGCTTTTATGTTCACGATTAACCACGGAATTATTTGGATCGCTGTAGTAAAGTACGGCTAGGTTATTGTACATACAAATACATTCCTATAGTACATTTCTTACCAAGGGAATTTCATTGAATCTGGAACGGTAATTCCACGCCTATTAAGAAAGTCACGAGTGAACTGATCGCAGTCGATAATGTGATATTGACGATCGAAAATCTGTACCGTCATGTTAATATTCAAATCAGTTAAAGACATAAACTCATTGTCACAGGGCGGCGACTTTTGAACGCGCTGCCGATGAACTACGCAACCCTGAACTATTCCGGAATTATCTACTCGAGGCTCATAAATTTCTAAAGTGCCATCTTCTAAATAAAAGTAGATCTTAACTTTTCGAATCAAGTATGGTGCATGGTAAACCTCCTGCAAAGTTTGTTTGAAATAGGCACTAAAGCAAAGAACCTTCTTGTCATAGGCCAACCATGATGGCATGCGTGGGCCTGAACACGGCGCATAGATGGAAGATGCACCGACCGGTGGACAGCTAATGTCTACTACGTCACCATTGGGATCACATGTTACGGGTTGCTGACGATCATTAAGCATACTGAGACCCTGGAGGTTCAGTAACGACTGGGGTTTGGGGTAATGTCCCTTAGACACCTAGTTTTAAAAACAAGTTTTAGGGTGGTTGTATCTCAGTGAGTTTGATAATGATGGAGGTACTTACGTCACGAAAAAGCGTGCCTGGAAGCAGCGGCATGCCAGGAATTCTCAGCATTATAAAGCTGATTACAAATATTTCAAGCTGTTATAATGTGTAAATGATATGTATAACTTGAAATATGTGTTCGTTCTATGATATATCTACTAAACGTCAGAGAAACATTAAACAAATGATGTAAGTCCTATAGCCTACTAACAAATATACCCAATATACTTGCCTATATGAAATACAGCCATGCTCCGATTATCGCGAACCGAAAAATATACATGTGGATGTTGATATGGAATGACTGAACCATCAAGTGGTACTAACATCCCAGGCAGGAACGCAGCCCTACTCCCACTCAACCGACCGACCGAATAACTTGCGACTCATTAACCGAATTAATTGTGGACATGCAGGAAATATATATGCTAGATTAAAATTCGAGGAAAATAAATAATAATATAACTAAAAATGCTGAGAATACATTCAAAATATCGTACAATTATTTATAAGAAAGGTATGTGATTATTAGTTATTTAAGAAGAGGAAGAGAATCAGTAGTAAATGAAATATAGTATCTTTTGTTTCTAATGGGAATCGTGAAGTTCATGCCACTCAACAAGTCAGGGGTACACAAAAATCATACCAAGAATTTTTCTACGACTAACTAAAGAAGGATGGTTTAATTAAATCAATATATTAGGGTAAGATGGCAATCTTAAACTAACATCCCAGCTGAGGCAACGCAGAGCAAAAATAAAAAGTTTTTCGGAACTGCTTCTATACGGTTCTGGTGTACTTTGTACTAAGAGCACCACACACAAGAGTCTTATTCCAAAATCTGACGAACTAGAGAGATGTACAGTATTTCTTATATAGGGGTCGTCAAATTCCTTTGACCACCTCTTTATAAATAGAAGCATGCCCATGGCCTTATTTACCATGGTAGAAATATGTTATGAAAACTTTAACTTGGGATCTAATAGAACACCACAATCATCAACCCGGGTAATTCTCTCAAGAGAACCACCAAAAAGGGTGTAAGGAACCAGAAAGGCGCTGGAGCGATGAAAAGTCATTACTTTACATTTTGAAGCATTAAGGTTTAATAAATTTGCACAACACCAAGACTGAAATCTATCGGGATCGGATTGCAACCTGGATTGGAAAGAAATGTCCTTATACTGGACACAGAGCTTAACATCATCCGCATACATAAGTACTCGAGAGTATGTTAATACAAAAGGTAGGTCATTTATAAAGAGTGTAAAGAGTAAGGGGCCTAGATGGCTGCCCAGTGGTACGCCCGAAGTCACCATAACTAGTGAGGACAGGGAGTTTTTGAAAAGGACTCTTTGAGACTTAGAACAAAGGTAGCTAGAGATCCATCTCAGGAGATTGGGCGGGAACCCTAAAAGGTTGAGCTTTTGTGCTAGGAGGGAATGGTTTACAGAATCGAACGCTTTACTAAAATCGGCGTAAACAACATCCGTCTGTAAATTACCTTGAAAGCCTTTTATTATAAAGGAGGTAAGCTCAAATAAATTTGTAGTGGTTGATCTCCGCCTCATAAATCCATGCTGTGAGGGAGATATAAGTGATCTGCATAGGTGCTGCAGGTGCGGAGTTAAAATTTTCTCAAACACTTTAGGAATAGCGGATAACTTAGATATACCTCTATAGTTCATTGCGTCAGACTTGCTACCTTTCTTATGGAGATAAATTATAAAGGACTCCTTCCATATCGAGGGAAAGCATGAAGAATTTATGGATAGGTTGAATAGTTTAAGCAACGGCCCACACAGAGACTCGGCACAGTACCTGAGTAAACAGCCGGGAACTCCGTCCGTACCCGGTGAGAACACCGGCTTAACTGTTCGTAGATCATGAAGCAACGAGCTTTCATTTAGCAAAGGACTGAAAATGCCGTTCGACCTCGGTAAACCGTATGGATACGGCTGACCAGAGTAGACGTCCTGCGAATAGGTAGTTTGGAAAAAACGGACAAAAATATCGGCAATTGCCTGATCATTATCTGCCGACGTATTAAGGAAGGATAGCGAGGATGGCTGTGCGGACGTTCTACGCTTACTGTTTACGAAGCTGAACTGTTTGGAGTCCTTAGAAAAACGTATCCTGCATCGAGATAGGTAATTCTGATAGCATTGAGCGTTAAGAACTGAAAAGTTTGACCAAACTATTACATAATAAGAAAGAGAAGAAGGAGAGCCAACTTCTTGAAATTTTTTATAACGTCTTGATTTTAAGTTTCTTAGATGTGATAGCTCCTTGGTAAACCAAGGGGGTTTTCTTGATCTAATCGGACAGGAAAGTGGGACACAAGAGACAAAAAGTGAGTCCAATGCATCATAGAAAATGTTTGTGCCTGTCGTAACATCACTGCACAAATATAAAGCGGACCAATCAAAATCCCTAATGAGGTAATTAAGCTTCGTAAACTTGGCTTTACGGAAGCAGCGGACACATTGGGGTAGTCTACCCGACCGATCCAGTACCGTTCGTCTTAGGTCGAGCGACACTTCAAAAGTAGGATGGTAGGCATCTTCAGGTATAGTGAGCGGGGGGACTCGAGTTAACAACGCTAAGGTCAGGTCGGATCCGTTACAAAGCACAGATCAAGAAATCGACCCAGGGAATTTTTAACATGGTTAACTTGAGACAGAGACAGGTCAATCAAGCCGTCAACAAAGTCATGACGTGCCATGGGTACCAGGCTATTAGACTCATTTGCCGAAGACCAAACAATTCCTGGCAAGTTGAAGTCACCAAGAACTATCATGTGATCTTTGTCAGATAGCGAGGAAGAGATAGCGGTTAAGGCTGACAAATGCTGCTCGTAAATTGCGATATCCGAAGAAGGTGGAATATACGAACAAGCTATGAAAACTGAGAAAGCGGGAAGAATCAGTTTTACACACAGGAATTCCAGTTCCTTCTGGATCTGGACTGTGAAAAGTTCTGACGTGAAGTTTGAGTCCCCAGCAATTAGAACCCCTCCTGCACGTCGAGACGAACGATCCTTTCTTAAAGTTTTGTACCGACCTGCCAAAACTTCGGAACTAAGAATGTCCGGCACTTACCAGGTCTCTGTAAATACAATAACTTTGTATGCAAAGGTCACTACGAGAGAACTTATTAGATTTTTGGACGGTGGAGGTAATACGGGAAGATGTGGATGGATTTGAATGAAAAAAAAAAAAAAATAAACATTCAGAGTCGTGAATCTCTGGTTTTCTCCACAGCATTGGAGTCCCAAATTGAAATTATTTTTTTAACTATGTGCAAGAAAAAAATTAATGTTAAGTATTTTATTTAAATAACTTGTGATTTTGGGTAACTTACTTTTCATCTTAAGTAAATTCTATTAAATTCAATTAACATATTTAGCAGCTTAGACAACAAAACTTTTGGATCTGATTTTAAAGTTTTCTTCATACTGTTCTTGGAACTTTGCTGTTCATATACTTTACGTATGTTGCATAACGAGTCTACTTGGTAAACACATGCAAATGAACGGAGACAAGTGATTCTTTTGGAAAACAAACAATCTTATTGTGATGCAATTAAGAACTACGCTGAGGCAGGGATACAAATGGTAACTATATACCATTAATCCCTTTCTATAAATAGGTAGAAGTGAAAATGGTTACTTTGTGCGAGATCAGTACCTGTTAAAGAAAATGGTGTACATTTGACCTTAACAGGTATTTATGTATATTTATCCACACCCAGACTTGGGTATAAGGAATAATAGGGTATAGGTATGAGGGTATAGGTATAAGCAAAGACAATGTAAGCACTAAGATGTGTCACGCGATATATCTTTTTCAGCTCGATTTCTTCAGTCTGAATTTTACAGAAATCCTGACTGAAAAAGAGAGAGGCAGATAGACAGAGATCGCTCTAGGGGCAAACGCTCTGTACGTGAGGCTGAGCTTTAACTGTATGTGTGAACATATTGTAGGTATGCTTGTTTCGATTGGTTCTTTACGACGCCGCTGTCAAAGAAAACACCCATTACTTAAGAATTTATTGGAGATTATGATTTTATGATGACGCTTGCCCAAAATAAAAATAATTGTATATTTTTTATATCCCCTATATGCTACTTTTGTTTAATGTACAATAAACGAATATAATGAACGAATGTAAATATGTACAAATGTAAAATGTGTATCAGACATGACTTCAAACTATATTTATTGTCTATAGGGTATTATTACGTCGTGTCAATAAGCAAAACTCAGCAAATAAATTTGTGGCTGAGAAAATCTCAGAAAGTGTTTTGGTCCCAATTTCGAAAACTCAGCACGCGTACGCGTACATTCATCCTTTCAGTTCTTTACGTACGAACACGAGCAAGCCATTCTATTTTTAGATCTGCGAACGCACTGGAGTTCGTGCGAGTGAACTGGAGTTCATGCGAGCGAGACAGCGCGTATTTTGTCTCTTTCTAAAAAACGTCACTCCCTACAAAACAGAATTGTATGGGCGTTACACATCTTAATGCTTTTATTGGCTTTGGTATAAGGGTATAGGGTTAAGGACATTTACAGACCAAATGGATATGGTCAAGTAGGGTATATCCGAGATGTATTTACACCAAGAACTCAGTAAAACCAAAATTACGAGTCCTTTTTGTTTCCTGTAATCCCATTTTGACAGTTGGACCAGCAACGTACCGAACGGTATTTTATCAGGTAAAATTAAATTTCCACCTTATCCGTTTATCCACCGAATCTTACAAATGAAATTTCGTAAAAAAATACCGCAAGCAGTTTTAAATTTTAATTTTGAAACGTATTCTGTATTCTATTGCTTATCAAATTTTATCATTTCTTAAACGCAATCATTTTGTCTATTGATTCGGTCTTTATTCTGCAAATATGCAAAATGGGCAGAACAAACTCCGCCTTGTGCCATATGCTCAAATTTGTTTAACTAACTTTCTTTATTAATTTTCTTAGTTTATTTTTGTATGCAGATATTTTCTTTTAATAAGGCAATTGATGAAAGGTTCCAGATATTGGGTTCACATAGCTCAAAAATGTTTGTTATTAAAGGCAGTAAAAAAAATTGAAGGCGATCTGCAAGTTTGCTGTTCCTTAATTATTTTTACTTCCTACTAAACCTACTTATATTTTTAATGTAGATATATTAACATTCGTCAAACTTTCGGCCACCCAGTTATCGACGACAGACTTCAGCATTGTGTAGTTAGACTTCCATAAAGTGCGGCATAGATTTTTCAAAATAGTATTAAGCTTGTGTTGCAAATTTGCTTTTTTTAAAAATACTCATCAATTGTTCTGCATGTCTTCACTGTTTCATCTTCATGTTGCTTCATCAAAGAATTTTTGTTAGAAATTAGTTAAAAGTTAAATGTTGTTCTTTAATGCAAATTTGCAAATAGATGCCTGTTGCTATTTACGCTGATGTTGTTCTTTAATGCAATTTTGGTCGGAGAAACGACTTCATAGCAAAACGAATGGGTCTTACCTGGCCGTGTTTGGTTTCCCGGGAGATTGAAGCCAAAATAAACACATTTATGCGGCAAACTCACTTTCTGGATGTCGAGAAGCATTTTATTGCTCTTAAAGAGGATTTCCTGAATTTGAAATCACATTTTCTTGGCCTCAAACTCTTGAGCGAATTTCCTAAACGGAAAATCCCGCGTACCGGCAAAAGCAATCTCTTGCAAGCTAAACCCAAACCGATTGGAACGCCTGCTTCTCACCTGCATGCATCGGAGTCATGTTCCACACAATTGGGCCATGCCTCGTCGTTACCAGGGAGTCTGCCAACTACTGCTTTGGTGTTCTCCACACAAACCATTGAGGACTCTTCAAACATCCTAGTGTCCGTTGACTCAACTTTAGTTCCTCCTTCCATCACTGCTAATGGTGTGGGAGTGCTTGTGAATACAACTTAGTGGAGTGGTTCCCCGGAAAGCTGTATTTATTTCCCATCTAAAACCTGAGGCCATAAAGGAAGATGTCAAACAGCATCTATGCTCCAAGCTCTACGCTCCCCTTCATGCCTTAATTGTGACCAAATTTTCATTCCTTGATTCTTACCTATCTAGATCTCTTCAACCGTCCATTTTGCCTTAGCATACGTAGTACCAAGTTCCTGAGTATAGATTCCAACCAAAGTCCCAATGTTACAGGCCCTGCCAACTCAAAAACGAATTAACCATTTTCCATTCACTATCAGAATGTACGCAGTCTGTTAGGCAAATTGTGGCAACTGCATACGGATAGTGCCTCTTTTGATTTCGATGATATCGCTTTTACTGAGACCTGGATCAACTCTTCTGCTTATGATCATGGAACTCTTGTTCACAAATTTATCACACACAGAGTGGACCGTGTTTTTATGCTGGTGGAGTTCTGATTGCAGTCTAAACGGATTTCTCATCAGAGTTGTTCCCATTAAAAAATATCTATGAGATTTAATTCATTGCAGTCAAAGTCCGTGTTATTACAGCATTTATCTATTTAACCTTCTCTCACAGTTATCCCAGGTCTGATGCTGAGGCTTATCGTTCGATTCTCTTTGTAGTAGTCCGACGTGTTTTTGTTTTGCGCTCCGCTTACTCTCTTCCTATTTTGCTTAAACAGCCGGTGTTTTATGAAAATAACCCGTAAAAAAATTCATAAATTAACAACCTCCTAATCATCTATTTCTTGATCGCGAGTACATGCCTGTTTGCTGTGAAAACACAATTTAAATTATTATTTTTGCATCGCCTAACAGCTTGATTTTGTTTGTGCTTTTCGTAAGTACACGCAGTATCATATTTAGCCGCTCTCACCTAGTAGTTTTGCTGATTTATCACTCTCTCCCTATCACCCACACTTAAATAACTGTTCTTCCTCTCTCGCTCTCGATATTTTCTGTGCAGTTGCGCTCTCTCTCTCTCTCTCAAGTCTAGCTGCGGTAACCGCTCTCATTCTTACTTATTCCTCTCTTGGCGTTTATTTTGGCACACTGGTCTGATATCAGTTTTTTTTTAAAGAAAAATAATAAAATAATTTTTAAAATGGAATTCTCTGTGGTCTGTGTTAAGAAAACCTGCAAGAAGCAGATCATGGCAGAAATGGCTTGCATTACAGCTGTGAGGCATGCCGTCCGGTTGAAGGGGAGATGGCAGCATTTATGAGGCAGACCCGGAAGGGCTTTAGGGAGCTGACCGTGGGCTTCAAAGAGCAATACGTTCGGCTTCTAGCCATGGAGTCTCAGTTCAGTGGTCTCAAACTACTGACTGAGTCTCCTAGGCGCAAAAAGGTCACTCCGCGGGATCTGCATGTGCCGACTGCCCCTCGACCGGCCGATGCTGACAAGCTGACTCCGACCACCCCAAAAGTGCAGCAGTTGATATCGTTCGCCACTCCAAAGGCAACGACAGCTGACGGTGATGAAAATTCGGTAGCCGAATTTGTCGCGTCGGAGAGCATGCAGCCAATGCCGTCTGTAGCGTCCGTGTCCGTAGTGTCAAATTCATTAGCTGTTCCCGCAATTCCGACCCCACCAGTCAATATACGACCCGGACCACCGGGTATTACCATCACAGGTGATAGGCCTGTGGTGCCAAGATTGGTCGGGATCCCACCAAAGAGACAAGTTTTTGTCTCACGACTTGCCCCTGACTCCACAATTAAAGATGTGACGGCATATATTCAAAGCCGCATACAAGCCGTTGATTTCAAGGTGGAAAAGTTCAACTTTTCTTATGCCAGGGAGATAGCTTCTTTTAAAATAAGTGTCTCCCAAACTCACTTTAACACCATCTGTTCTGCCAAATTTTGGCCGGAGCATTTGCTGGTGAAGGCGTTTAAGGCAAAGAAGAAGACTAGGCCCCCAATAACTCTGCCAACTAATCAGATCAGTGCTCCTCCTCCGTCATCTTCCCGCTCTACCTCCCCCCGTCCAAAAAACTAACAAACTCTCTTTTAGTGACTTACCAGAATGTTCGAGGCTTGCGTAGTAAGCTCAGCATTCTTTTCCTGGATAGCACAGCCATCCTCGCTATCTTTCCGTAATACGTCGGCAGATAATGATCAGGCAATTGCTGATTTTTTTGCCCGTTTTTTCCAAACTACCTATTCGCAGGACGTTTACTCTGGTCAGCCGTATCCATACAGTTTACCGCGGTCGAGCGGCATTTTCTGTCCTTTGCTAAATGAAAGCTCGTTGCTTCATGATCTACGAACAGTAAAGCCGGTGTTCTCACCGGGTCCGGACGGAGTTCCCGGCTGTGTACTCAGGTATTGTGCCGAGTCTCTGTGTGGGCCGTTGCTTAAACCTATCTATAACTTCTTCATGCTTTCCCCTGATATGGAAGGAGTCTTTTATAATTCCTCTCAATAAGAAAGGTATCAAGTCTGACGCAATGAACTATAGAGGTATATCTAAGTTATCCGATATTCCTAAAGTGTTTGAGAAAATTTTAACTCCGCACCTGCAGCACCTATGCAGATCACTTATATCTCCAACTCAACATGGATTTATAAGGCGGAGATCAACCACTACAAATTTATTGGAGTTTACCTCCTTCATAATAAAAGGCTTTCAAGGTAATTTGCAGACGGATGTTGTTTACACCGATTTTAGTAAAGCGTTCGATTCTGTAAACCATTCCCTCCTAGCACAAAAGCTCAACCTTTTAGGGTTCCCGCCCAATCTCCTGAGATGGATCTCTAGCTACCTTTGTTCTAGGTCTCAAAGAGTCCTTTTCAAAAACTCCCTGTCCTCTCCAGTTATGGTGACTTCGGGTGTACCTCAGGGCAGCCATCTAGGCCCCTTACTCTTTACTCTTTTTATAAATGACCTACCTTCTGTATTAACATACTCTCGAGTACTAATGTATGCGGATGATGTTAAGCTCTGTGTCCAGTATAAGGACATTTCTTTCCAATCCAGGTTGCAATCCGATCTCGATAGATTTCAGTCTTGGTGTTGTGCAAATTTATTAAACCTTAACGCTTCAAAATGTAAAGTAATGACTTTTCATCGCTCCAGCGCCTTTCTGGTTCCTTACACCCTTTGTGGTGGTTCTCTTGAGAGAATTACCCGGGTTGATGATTTTGGTGTTCTATTAGATCCCAAGTTAAAGTTTTCAGAACACATTTCCACCATGGTGAATAAGGCCATGGGCGTGCTTGGGTTTATAAAGAGGTGGTCAATTGAATTTGACGACCCCTATATAACAAAGACTCTCTACACCTCTCTGGTTCGTCCGATTTTAGAATACGGCTCTTGTGTATGGTGCCCTCAGTACAACGTACATCGTGACCGTATAGAATCAGTTCAGAAAAACTTTTTAATTTTTGCTCTTCGCGGCCTCAGCTGGGATGCAAGTGTGAGACTGCCGTCTTACTCTAATAGATTGCTCTTAATAAACCTTCCAACCTTAGCTAATCGTAGGAAAAGGCTTGGCGTGATTTTTGTGCACAACTTGATCAAGGGTGACGTAGATAGCCCTGACCTGTTGAGCCGCATAAACTTCACGATTCCTATTAGAAGCACTAGGAACTATACACCGTTGTTTCTTCCGCTTTGTAGATCGAATTACTCCTTGCATGAACCATTTAGGGTCCTATGCTCGGATTATAATTCCCTCTACCATATTATATCTAACACTTACTCCCTTCCTAGTCTTAAATTACTGATACTCCTACATCTTTCCCGTAATTAGTAATTACTTTTCTTCTTTAGTTAGATAAGTTCTACTTTTCCTCGAACACTAGTCTAACACCTATCTTTCCTGCATGTCCGCGATCTGTTCGGTTTACGAGTCGCGCGTCATGCGGCAGCGCCCCTCGGTCGGTTGGGCGGGAGGTGGGCTGCATTCTTGCCTGGGATCCGCGCGTAACAGCCATCGGCTGGTGTCGCTTGGGCCACTTGATGGTGCAGTCATTGCATATCAACGTCCTAAAGTTATTCAAACCACCTTTCTTCTATCCATTCTGTGGTGTTCTGTCGAAATTTTCAAGGCTGCTTACCATATAAACCAATTTCACCGATCTCAACGTACATCTTTCGAATGTCGATTGGTCCAGCATTGTCCAAGCATCTTTCGCTCTCCAGTAATTTGCCATACTTAATAGTAATAGGAAATAGTATAAATAGTATCATAAAACGTGCTTCTTGTTTATCTTTGTACAATTCCTAACTGTCAATAGTCTGTGCTCTAATCAATATCTTGCTATAGAAACATCCATAGTGATCCTATGAAGAGAACAGCTTTCTCCGCTCGCCTGAAACAGGGCAGGGCCAAAGCTTTGGTTGGCGTTGACCACAGCGCTCCTGTGATACAGAGCAGAGCCTGCCGCTGGGTTCGTTCCATAAGCTTGTGATACGTCTTCTTCTCAGTAGCTTTCCAGCACACTAGGACTCCATACAGCAGAGTTGGTCGCACCACCGAGATGTAGTTCCAATGAATCAGAGCGGGCGACAGAACCATGTGCTACTAAGCATCTTCTTGGATGCATAAAGTGCAGTGGTGGCCCTTTTCACCCGCTCCACTACGTTAGGTCTCCATATTTGACCTGTGTTTTAGGGGTTAGCCTTCTCGGGTTGACTTTCGGGGGAATCCATGCTGTTGTTGTACGTTGTTCCTCTTGGTGAAGAGGATTAGGTCCCTTTTATCCGCGTTGGTACTGAGTCTTACTCCATCTGCGCACTCGCATATCTCCCTGAGTGTTCGTTCCATTATGGAGCTAAGAGTCGATGGACATACACCCGTGATAAGTACGATTATGTCGTCCGCATAAGCTGTTAATTTTGGGGCCTTCCTATCGAATCTCTTAATGAGGTTGTCGACCACCAGGTTCAACAGGAAGGGTGACAGGACTCCACCCTGGGGTGTGCCCCTGTCTGCACCTCTGACCATGGAAGCGGTGATTGCACCCATTTACATCTTAAAAGGTTTGTTATCCAGAGGTTGATTGATGCGTGGGTGCTGGTCGATTCTAGGTAGTCCATGATGGCTTCTGTAGCAACGTTATTAAATGCTCCGGATATATCTACAAATACTCCTAGTGCATATTTCTTAGTGTTGAGGGCTTTTTCGATGGTAGCTTCTAGCGAGTGTAGTGCTGTTTCCACCGATTTTGTCTTGGTGAAGGCGTGCTGGTTGGTTGACATCAGTCCCCTTACTTCGGTTCTAAAGTGTAGAGCCAGCAGCTTTTCTAGTGTTTTCAGTAGGAAAGGGGTTTGGCTTATCGGTCAGTAATCCTTGGAACTCACATGACTGCACTTTCCTGCTTTTGGGAGGAAGACAACTGAAGAGGTTCTCCATTGAATCGGGATATAGCCTGTTCGTAGGCATGCTGCGTATATTGCGAGAAGCCATGGGGTGAACACCTCTTTGGTCACTTGCAGCATGGCTGGGAACATTCCGTCCAGTTCAGGTGCTTTTATACCGGTGAAGGAATCTATAGCCAATTGGATTTTCTTGGGGATTATTAGGTCTGTTGGAGGTGTTTGTTCCTCAGTTGCTAGGACCTGCTGCGTTTCGGCATCGGTGACCTCGGTGCATCCTGAGAAGTGGGCTTCCATTAGTGCCGTTAGGGCTTCTTTGCTGCCTTCCGACCACTGTCCGTTGTCTACGGCTGTCCATACGGCTGATGTTTTTTGGCGAAACCACCCCCTAGCGTTTTAAGCCTACCCGCCAGGCACCTCTAGCCATGGCCCTTACCCCGCTCCCCCGACTCGAGGTCAAGAAAACGCTGGGCCATTGCTTAGCTAGACACTGCATTACCTCGGACGGAGCAAGCGACAGTGCATTACCCTTGTCCGGGATAATGCAGTGCCCATTGCCCAGCCGGCACCCTCGTGGAGGGTTCAGCTAGAGAATTTTCGCCAGCCAAGCCTATCAAAATAAAACTATAATTCTTTTAAAAATTGTAAATCCCTACATGTAGCCATTAACTTCTAAAAGTATATAGATGGGACAAATCATACATGAGTGTCCCCAGCGATTGGGCTGATATCAGCTTCCGAGAGAGTCGTGGGAGTGTATGTGTGCACATGCATTCTCACGTACTTGGCGTGTTTGCAAGTGAGTATGAGCGCACAACTGAAATTTTTGCTCTCTCAGCTTTGGTTTGATTTTTGTGCTCACGCCATCCTTCACTGTAGCATTTTTAGAGTCGACCCTTTCTTTGAAGACGCTTTCCTTATAATACCAGAATAATTATTATTTTAACATGCTTAAGATGATTTTTTTGTTTAATATATAATATACTAATATTATGAGCTGATAAATGTATATATATATAAACAAATCTATACTTAATTGTATAGTGTATTGTATTACACAATGATATATTTGATCCCATATAAAAAATTAGTATGCGCTAAAAAAATATATCATCCTTGAATATGGATATTAATGATATATAAATGGGTAATAAATGGGTCCATAGAGATTCTGTTGTCATACTTGGGCATCAAAATTGAAATCATACCTTTCTGATGCGAAAAAAAAGCTCAGCCTCACGTACAGAGCGTTTGACACTAGCGTGCTCTTTGTCTGTCGTGCTTTTTCCTTCTCAGTGAGGAATTGCGTGGAATTTCCGGCAGCAAAAAACTAGCTGAAAATGTTGTATGGCGTGACACATCTTAGTGTTCGTATTGTCTTTGGTTGAACCGTATGCTGGCTGACATTTTATAACTTTATATAGTTGGTCCGAAAAGCTGCACATTTTTGTATGCCTTCTATAAAAAGTGTATTTTCCAAATATGCATTCCTTGAAAGATGACCCATAAGTTGACACATTATTCGCCATTAATTGTTTTACCCTTTTGAAGGTTGGCAGCTTGGATAGTATCGTGAGCATACCAAAAAGTGGTCGCCATTACGCCATTACTGAAAAATCCATCTTGGTGCAGAATAACCCTGAGAAACCCACTCTTTAATTGCTGTTTGTGCTTTGGTGGGATGTCGTGGATCCACTTTTTATCTACGGTTACGAAACAGAGCTAAAACTCGAACACGACCGGCTGTTGTGGGTTTTGTACTTGTTGCTAAACAGCAACATACTTTACTGTAATGAAAACTTTATAGATTGTTGCTGCCCCCATTTTAGTTCTCCACTACAATTCCATCGTTCCTCTACTTCATTCGCCGCGTTTAACCACACTATTATGTCAAGTGGTCGCGAGCCAGAGTTCTAGGCTCATTACCTCTATCGCCCTCTGTAGAAGAAGCCCCTTCGGTTTCGGAACACGGGTATTCCAAAGGAGGAAAAATTCCTGTTTCACGTTCCACTCGTACCGTTACACAGAAGATCTCCGAGTCAAAAAAATGGCTTTGGATGATTTGATAGCTGCTCCAGACCGTCTCAGTAAATTCGAGGCAAAAATCAGCGCTCCATCCTCCCTAGTGGTCTCGCTATTCACTCTCAAGATTCGCCTGGAAGAGGTAAAGACCTTATGGGAGAAAGTACGAGTGGAATGTGAGAACTGCACCAAGGCTCTCAATCTGGCTGAGCCTGATGGTGAGACGATCTACTCCATAAGCACAAAATACGATCACTGCTATGCAGTGTAAGAAAGAAAGCGCGTACGCAATTCTCTGATACCAGCTCCGGTATCAGTGCCGAATTTCCAGCAACGAGGTTTCAGGCTCCCACCCCTTGAAAACGAGGTGTTCTCCGGAGATTATCTGAAATGGCCCACTTTCCGGGGTCATTCACTGCAATCTACGTGAACAATCCTAATTTATCGCAGATGGAAAAACTTTATCACCTGAGCCACAAGACTCGCGGGGAGGCGAAAGCTATCGTGGAGAAGGCTCCGCTCACAAATGAGGGTTTTGAGTCCGCATGGACCGCCCTCAAAGAGCGTTTTGAGAACAAGCGAACGCTGGTCAATAGCCAGCTGAAGATCCTTTTCAGTTTCCCCCCTATCCAAAAAGAGTTCGGAGCTGCTCTAAAAGATCTCCAGAGTGCGGTCCAAGGATGCCTTACGGCCCTTGAACACTCCGATGTAACCATTGATAACCGCTTCGCGGACGGCGTGCTGGTGTTCATAGTCTCCTCCAAGTTGCCTCAGATAACCTTATCGCTGTGGAAACAATCTCTGCCCAGCAAAAGCGAAATTTCGACGTGGTCAGCCATGAATAAATTCCTTAGTGAGCGACGTCTATCCCTCGAAGCGATTGAGAATGCAGGCACCTCCATGTTTTTGCTTTCCAGATCTGAAAGGAAAGAAACCTCTTCCAAGAAGGTTAATTCCTTTGAGGCAAAGGTCAGCGTCAAAGCGCGAACATGCGTCAATGTCCTCGCTTTCTAAAAATGTATGCTTATGATAGGTGCAACTACGTAAAGCAGCAAAAGTTATGCATGAACTGTTTTGCTAGGGGGCATCAAATTAAAGACTGCACGAGTCAGTATAACTGCTTCACGTGCAACGGGCGCCACCACACACTTCTGAACCATGGTCACCCCCCTCCAGAGCCCTCTACATCAGTTCCCTCGAATCCAAATCCAAGTCCAATTATACAGTCCACTTCATCCTCCAATGTCCAAAACTATTTTACAACAAGCACACAGGGTGTTCTGCTAGGCACAGCTGTTATAAATACATATATGCCATTTAGGCACTAGCTATAAAGCACGTGCATTGATCGATCATCAAGCTTCCTTTCAATCCAGTTCAAGTGCAAGCATTGGACTTGCACCAAGCAATAGCTGCAAGGCCACAAAAGATCACACTTCCAAATAGGCTCCCCAACAAAGCCGAGAATACACATAGAAACCTCAGCCTTTGTTTTTCCAAATGTGGCAGGCACCTTACCCTCGTATCCAATTTCTCAAGATTTTCTAAAGGACCTGCCTAATACTCCTCTGGCTGACCCTTCTTTCTATAAGAGCTCTCAGATATATGTACTTTTAGGTGCAGATATCCTTCCGTCCACTTTACTAGACGGCTCCCTTCTCTATATTTGTGGATCACTACTTGGCCAGGAGACCATCTTTGGATGGATTCTCACTGGACCTGTAGTTGATTCGACTCGCACCTCAATTTCTTCCTTTGCGACAAGAATAAACGTCAGCTCTGAGCAGCGTTTAGAAAAATTCTAACAAAGTTTTGGGAGGTGGAGGATCTTCCAGCCAAGCTGGTAGAAGATTCTTCTGAGTCTGTCTGCGAAGACAATTTCATTCGAACCACCCGTAGAGATCCTAAGGGCAGATATATGGTATCCTTGCCTTTTCGGAATCCTGAAGGTATCAACTTAGGTCATTCAAGATCAATCGCACTAGTTCAATTCCTCAAAAACGAAGGTCGTTTAAAACGGAACGTTCCATGGAAAGAGCAGTATGATCGCGTCCTCCAGGAGTACTTGGACTTAGGTCATATGCGAAAAGTAGCTCCAAGTAACTATTCGGATCATTTCTATCTGCCCCATTATGCTGTTCAAAAACCGGACAGCACCACTACAAAGCTACGGATAGTTTTTAATGCCTCCAGTCCGTCCTCAAATGGCAAGAATCTGAACGACATTCTCTATCCAGGACCGGTTCTCCAATTAGACCTGACGATTCAGATTCTGAAATGGCGGTTCTTCCAATATATCTTTAATACTGACATCACAAAAATGTATCGGCAAATTACCCTCGATCTTTCACACACAAGATTCCAAAGGATTCTTTTCAGAAACTTAAATGGCGATTATGTGATTATGAGCACAGTTACGTTCGGGGTAAATTGTGCTCCATTCTTGGCCATTCGTGTGCTAAATGAACTTGCAAAAGATGTTCATATCCAATTCAATGTATGTTAACGATGTACTTGCAGGCGCTCACACAATACAAGGTGCAATCAAAGCGATAAAGGAACTTCGTGCTGCTCTACAGGAAGCGGGGTTTCCGTTGAGAAAATGGACTTCCAACGCGAAGCAAGTCCTCGTGCATATTTCTAAGGGGCACATTCCTTTTCAAACTATCCGAGGTAGCCTTAAGTTCCTCTTACAAAAAGGGAAGTCCTATCCCAAATATCCAAACTATGCGATCCAGCAGGAAGGCTTGCTCCATTCATAGTCCGAGCTAAGATCTTTGTGCAAGAAATCTGGCTTAAAGACCTCGAGTGGGATGACTCTTTGCCAACAGACCTCCTGAAAAGATGGCAGGACTTTCTCCTTAGCTATCCTGCTCTCCAAGAAATTTGTATACCAAGATGGGTGCAGTATCACCCCAGAGTAAATTTGCAGTTCCACGGCTTTTGTGATGCATCCCAACGCGCTTTACGTTCGTGTAGAGAGTGAACAACAGGTCTCTGTCCATCTACTCTCCGCAAAGACCAGAGTTCCTCCAGTGAAGACCGTGTCCTTACCACGTTTGGAATTTTGCGGGGAGGTTCTCCTCGCTGAACTGACCTCGTCTCTCCTTCCCCAACTGTCCCTTGATAGCAACGAATGCTTTTATTGGACAGACTCCACCACAGTGTTAGCGTGGCCAAAAAAGCCACCATGTAGATGGACGACATTTGTAGCTAACCGAATGACTAAGATCACACAGTCCGCCAGCAAGGGAACATGGTCTCGCGTCAGATCGGAGCACAACCCTGCTGACCTGGCTAGCAGAGGCGTTTCATCCCAAGAATTGGCTAGCAGCAATCTGTGGTGGCATGGACCAGACTGGCTAATACTGGCAAAAGACCAATGGCCAATCCCATCAGAATCTCCGCACGAGACAGAGTTGGAGCAACGCACGGTGAAGTGCAACGTATCGAAGTCTTCACCGGAGTCCAGTATTGTAGACCGCTTCTCAGAATTCGGGAAGGCTATTAGAGTTTTATCCTGTTTTTCGGTTTTCCAAGAGGTGTCAGAAATCTGACACTCAATTTCCAGTCGAGCTTAGTAGCCGTGAACTATCCGAAGCACAAGAGCGTATGATCATCCATACTCAACGCGCGGAGTACGCAAAAGAGTTTCAGCGCTTGCTAGATAAGCAGCCACTTTCACCGTCGAGCTGCATCAATAACTTAAATCCATTTCTGGACCAAAAAGGGGTCATCCGAGTCCTTAAGTTATGATGAAAAGCACCCGATCATTCTCCCTTACGCAAGCGGGTTCACACGTCTACTTGTACGGTTCACTCATCGGATCTTAATGCATGGTGGAAACCAACTTGTGATTCGGCTCATCCGATCCAAATACTGGATCCCGAAACTTCGGACCCTAGTCAAAGCGAATATCAATTCCTGTCGAGTGTGTGTGGTCCATCGAGGGAAGTTGCAAGCCCAGCTCATGGGAGACTTGCCTAAAGAGAAGACCACGTTCTCTCGTCCATTCACTCGAACGGGGGTCGATTTTGCTGGACCTTTCGATATCAAGACCTACACAGGTCGAGCTTGCCGCATCACAAAGGGGTATGTTTGTGTCTTCGTGTGTTTCAGCACGAGGGCAATCCATCTGGGAGCAACCACAGACCTCACGACCGAAAAGTTCCTCGCAGCTTTCAATCGTTTCGTGGCGAGGCGGGAGTGCCCTCAGCAAATGGTTTCTGATAATAGAAAGACGTTTGTAGGAGCCGCAAAAGTCCTGTACCATGATTTCCTGGTGGCTACAAGAAACTGCATTATCGCCGCATATCCTCAACAACATTTAACGTAGCGTTTCAATTCTCCAAACGCACCTTAAATGGGTGGCTTGTGGGAAGCGGGAGTGATTGAAATCATACCTTTCTGATGCGAAAAAAAGCTCAGCCTCACGTACAGAGCGTTTGACAATAGCGTGCTCTTTGTCTGTCGTGCTTTTTCCTTCTCAGTGAGGAATTGCGTGGAATTTCCGGCAGCAAAAAACTAGCTGAAAATGTTGTATGGCGTGACACATCTTAGTGTTCGTATTGTCTTTGGTTGAACCGTATGCTGGCTGACATTTTATAACTTTATATAGTTGGTCCGAAAAGCTGCACATTTTTGTATGCCTTCTATAAAAAGTGTATTTTCCAAATATGCATTCCTTGAAAGATGACCCATAAGTTGACACATTATTCGCCATTAATTGTTTTACCCTTTTGAAGGTTGGCAGCTTGGATAGTATCGTGAGCATACCAAAAAGTGGTCGCCATTACGCCATTACTGAAAAATCCATCTTGGTGCAGAATAACCCTGAGAAACCCACTCTTTAATTGCTGTTTGTGCTTTGGTGGGATGTCGTGGATCCACTTTTTATCTACGGTTACGAAACAGAGCTAAAACTCGAACACGACCGGCTGTTGTGGGTTTTGTACTTGTTGCTAAACAGCAACGTACTTTACTGTAATGAAAACTTTATAGATTGTTGCTGCCCCCATTTTAATTCTCCACTACAATTCCATCGTTCCTCTACTTCATTCGCCGCGTTTAACCACACTATTATGTCAAGTGGTCGCGAGCCAGAGTTCCAGGCTCATTACCTCTATCGCCCTCTGTAGAAGAAGCCCCTTCGGTTTCGGAACACGGGTATTCCAAAGGAGGAAAAATTCCTGTTTCACGTTCCACTCGTACCGTTACACAGAAGATCTCCGAGTCAAAAAAATGGCTTTGGATGATTTGATAGCTGCTCCAGACCGTCTCAGTAAATTCGAGGCAAAAATCAGCGCTCCATCCTCCCTAGTGGTCTCGCTATTCACTCTCAAGATTTGCCTGGAAGAGGTAAAGACCTTATGGGAGAAAGTACGAGTGGAATGTGAGAACTGCACCAAGGCTCTCAATCTGGCTGAGCCTGATGGTGAGACGATCCACTCCATGAGCACAAAATACGATCACTGCTATGCAGTGTAAGAAAGATGCGCGTACGCAATTCTCTGATACCAGCTCCGGTATCAGTGCCGAATTTCCAGCAACGAGGTTGCAGGCTCCCACCCCTTGAAAACGAGGTGTTCTCCGGAGATTATCTGAAATGGCCCACTTTCCGGGGTCATTCACTGCAATCTACGTGAACAATCCTAATTTATCGCAGATGGAAAAACTTTATCACCTGAGCCACAAGACTCGCGGGGAGGCGAAAGCTATTGTGGAGAAGGCTCCGCTCACAAATGAGGGTTTTGAGTCCGCATGGACCGCCCTCAAAGAGCGTTTTGAGAACAAGCGAACGCTGGTCAATAGCCAGCTGAAGATCCTTTTCAGTTTCCCCCCTATCCAAAAAGAGTTCGGAGCTGCTCTAAAAGATCTCCAGAGTGTGGTCCAAGGATGCCTTACGGCCCTTGAACACTCCGATGTAACCATTGATAACCGCTTCGCGGACGGCGTGCTGGTGTTCATAGTCTCCTCCAAGTTGCCTCAGATAACCTTATCGCTGTGGAAACAATCTCTGCCCAGCAAAAGCGAAATTTCGACGTGGTCAGCCATGAATAAATTCCTTAGTGAGCGACGTCTATCCCTCGAAGCGATTGAGAATGCAGGCACCTCCATGTTTTTGCTTTCCAGATCTGAAAGGAAAGAAACCTCTTCCAAGAAGGTTAATTCCTTTGAGGCAAAGGTCAGCGTCAAAGCGCGAACATGCGTCAATGTCCTCGCTTTCTAAAAATGTATGCTTATGATAGGTGCAACTACGTAAAGCAGCAAAAGTTATGCATGAACTGTTTTGCTAGGGGGCATCAAATTAAAGACTGCACGAGTCAGTATAACTGCTTCACGTGCAACGGGCGCCACCACACACTTCTGAACCATGGTCACCCCCCTCCAGAGCCCTCTACATCAGTTCCCTCGAATCCAAATCCAAGTCCAATTATACAGTCCACTTCATCCTCCAATGTCCAAAACTATTTTACAACAAGCACACAGGGTGTTCTGCTAGGCACAGCTGTTATAAATACATATATGCCATTTAGGCACTAGCTATAAAGCACGTGCATTGATCGATCATCAAGCTTCCTTTCAATCCAGTTCAAGTGCAAGCATTGGACTTGCACCAAGCAATAGCTGCAAGGCCACAAAAGATATGCCACTTCCAAATAGGCTCCCCACAAAGCCGAGAATACACATAGAAACCTCAGCCTTTGTTTTTCCAAATGTGGCAGGCACCTTACCCTCGTATCCAATTTCTCAAGATTTTCTAAAGGACCTGCCTAATACTCCTCTGGCTGACCCTTCTTTCTATAAGAGCTCTCAGATATATGTACTTTTAGGTGCAGATATCCTTCCGTCCGCTTTACTAGACGGCTCCCTTCCCTATTTTTGTGGATCACTACTTGGCCAGGAGACCATCTTTGGATGGATTCTCACTGGACCTGTAGTTGATTCGACTCGCACCTCAATTTCTTCCTTTGCGACAAGAATAAACGTCAGCTCTGAGCAGCGTTTAGAAAAATTCTAACAAAGTTTTGGGAGGTGGAGGATCTTCCAGCCAAGCTGGTAGAAGATTCTTCTGAGTCTGTCTGCGAAGACAATTTCATTCGAACCACCTGTAGAGATCCTAAGGGCAGATATATGGTATCCTTGCCTTTTCGGAATCCTGAAGGTATCAACTTAGGTCATTCAAGATCAATCGCACTAGTTCAATTCCTCAAAAACGAAGATCGTTTAAAACGGAACGTTCCATGGAAAGAGCAGTATGATCGCGTCCTCCAGGAGTACTTGGACTTAGGTCATATGCGAAAAGTAGCTCCAAGTAACTATTCGGATCATTTCTATCTGCCCCATTATGCTGTTCAAAAACCGGACAGCACCACTACAAAGCTACGGATAGTTTTTAATGCCTCCAGTCCGTCCTCAAATGGCAAGAATCTGAACGACATTCTCTATCCAGGACCGGTTCTCCAATTAGACCTGACGATTCAGATTCTGAAATGGCGGTTCTTCCAATATATCTTTAATACTGACATCACAAAAATGTATCGGCAAATTACCCTCGATCTTTCACACAAAAGATTCCAAAGGATCCTTTTCAGAAACTTAAATGGCGATTATGTGATTATGAGCACAGTTACGTTCGGGGTAAATTGTGCTCCATTCTTGGCCATTCGTGTGCTAAATGAACTTGCAAAAGATGTTCATATCCAATTCAATGTATGTTAACGATGTACTTGCAGGCGCTCACACAATACAAGGTGCAATCAAAGCGATAAAGGAACTTCGTGCTGCTCTACAGGAAGCGGGGTTTCCGTTGAGAAAATGGACTTCCAACGCGAAGCAAGTCCTCGTGCATATTTCTAAGGGGCACATTCCTTTTCAAACTATCCGAGGTAGCCATAAGTTCCTCTTACAAAAAGGGAAGTCCTATCCCAAATATCCAAACTATGCGATCCAGCAGGAAGGCTTGCTCCATTCATAGTCCGAGCTAAGATCTTTGTGCAAGAAATCTGGCTTAAAGACCTCGAGTGGGATGACTCTTTGCCAACAGACCTCCTGAAAAGATGGCAGGACTTTCTCCTTAGCTATCCTGCTCTCCAAGAAATTTGTATACCAAGATGGGTGCAGTATCACCCCAGAGTAAATTTGCAGTTCCACGGCTTTTGTGATGCATCCCAACGCGCTTTACGTTCGTGTAGAGAGTGAACAACAGGTCTCTGTCCATCTACTCTCCGCAAAGACCAGAGTTCCTCCAGTGAAGACCGTGTCCTTACCACGTTTGGAATTTTGCGGGGAGGTTCTCCTCGCTGAACTGTCCTCGTCTCTCCTTCCCCAACTGTCCCTTGATAGCTACGAATGCTTTTATTGGACAGACTCCACCACAGTGTTAACGTGGCTTAACAAGCCACCATGTAGATGGACGACATTTGTAGCTAACCGAATGACTAAGATCACACAGTCCGCCAGCAAGGGAACATGGTCTCGCGTCAGATCGGAGCACAACCCTGCTGACCTGGCTAGCAGAGGCGTTTCATCCCAAGAATTGGCTAGCAGCAATCTGTGGTGGCATGGGCTAGACTGGCTAATACTGGCAAAAGACCAATGGCCAATTCCATCAGAATCTCCGCACGAGACAGAGTTGGAGCAACGCACGGTGAAGTGCAACGTATCGAAGTCTTCACCGGAGACCGCTTCTCAGAATTCGGGAAGGCTATTAGAGTTTTAGCCTGTTTTTCGGTTTCTCAAGAGGTGTCAGAAATCTGACACTCAATTTCCAGTCGAGCTTAGTAGCCGTGAACTATCCGAAGCACAAGAGCGTATGATCATCCATACTCAACGCGCGGAGTACGCAAAAGAGTTTCAGCGCTTGCTAGATAAGCAGCCACTTTCACCGTCAAGCTGCATCAATAACTTAAATCCATTTCTGGACCAAAAAGGGGTCATCCGAGTCCTTAAGTTATGATGAAAAGCACCCGATCATTCTCCCTTACGCAAGCGGGTTCACACGTCTACTTGTACGGTTCACTCATCGGATCTTAATGCATGGTGGAAACCAACTTGTGATTCGGCTCATCCGATCCAAATACTGGATCCCGAAACTTCGGACCCTAGTCAAAGCGAATATCAATTCCTGTCGAGTGTGTGTGGTCCATCGAGGGAAGTTGCAAGCCCAGCTCATGGGAGACTTGCCTAAAGAGAAGACCACGTTCTCTCGTCCATTCACTCAAACGGGGGTCGATTTTGCTGGACCTTTCGATATCAAGACCTACACAGGTCGAGCTTGCCGCATCACAAAGGGGTATGTTTGTGTCTTCGTGTGTTTCAGCACGAGGGCAATCCATCTGGGAGCAACCACAGACCTCACGACCGAAAAGTTCCTCGCAGCTTTCAATCGTTTCGTGGCGAGGCGGGAGTGCCCTCAGCAAATGGTTTCTGATAATGGAAAGACGTTTGTAGGAGCCGCAAAAGCCCTGTACCATGATTTCCTGGTGGCTACAAGAAACTGCATTATCGCCGCATATCCTCAACAACATTTAACGTAGCGATTCAATTCTCCAAACGCACCTTAAATGGGTGGCTTGTGGGAAGCGGGAGTGAAAAACTTCTAGACGCTTTTCTACAAGTCCACGTCCACATGCAATTACACATTTGAAGAATTGTCGACCCTCCTCTCCAAAACAAAAGCGTGCTTGAACTCGCGGCCAATATCGCCTATGTCAAAAGATCCCACTGATCCTTTCGATGTATCAATGGCATGGTCCGCGTGGTTGACGTTTTGACGGTCCGTGGCACCATTAAGCGGCCAGTCGCAATGCTCATTCTTCTTCCTATAGAAAATACTGTCCACGTCCAAGTGTCCAACTAACCCATATGTTTTTGTCGTTCGCTGCATATGATCCAATTACAAATATCCCACGTTCTTTTTCTTTCCAAGCATGACACCTCGCCAACGTCCAGTAGAGCACAGTCGTCCGCGGGGAACCACACTGTCGGGTCTGCCGCGGAGCCCACGCGTTGCGAAAATGCCAGGAGGTTGTGCTGAGCGTGCAACCTCAACTCCTGATAAGGACACCCGAACGTCCCTTGGGCGACCATGTAAAGGAGCACTTCGCCAAAATGACCTTGGCGGACGAAAATCTCCATCGGCCGAGCACCGTGTCATTGGTGCTGGGGGCAGATTTGTACCATAAAATCATTCTGCCAGGAGTGATCCCAAGCACCGAAGGCTTCCCGATGGCTCAGAACACGGTGTTCGGGTGGACCCTCTCCGACACATGCAGTACTGCATGAATGCAACCCACATTCGCTCCCCCCGTTCCTGGGCGCACAACTTTTGTTGCAATTATATTGCAAGGGGGGGAGGATGTTCATGCCGAAAAGCATGCACATTTACTTCCAACATAAAGCTCAAGAGCAATGTTGCAGAGCGACGAAGCGGTGTTTAGATTTAAGCTCCTTGTAAATATTTAGTCTTAGCAATAAAGTGAGAAAAGAAACACGCACATTTTTTGTTGGTCGGCCTATGCACAACCGATCACCACTACGTGTCAACCCCAAGAAGCCGACCCCCACATATCCACCACAACGGAAAACTCAAAAACCTACTGGCAGGAACTCCCACTATCAATCATTTCAGTTCAATCTTAGTGTTTTGTTGTATAAATTTTAAAGATATCTGAAATACTTATTAAACTAGAAATTTTTAAAAGACCCTACATTTTGGAAATTTTTCAACTTTTGTGGAACTCGGCAGTATATCACAAAGTCTACGCGGGACCACATACACGTGATATCTATAATATATACATTTCATTTGTATATAGTCTATGCTGTCGAAACTCTGCATTTTGGACACGTTAGCCAGTAAACTAGGGATACCTTGCGTTAAAAACACGCGGCAGGTATAAGGAAGAAGAAGAGCGCATACAAATATGGCAGTAGCGTGTGTTGTTAATTGTTATATTTCTAAATTTTGTATTATAAGTTCTCCCTAAATATACATTATATATATCTTTAAGAAATTTTGAATTTCCAATTACTTGCTTGGAAAAGGTCTGAGGAGGCAGGTAAATATACTTTTATTTTATAATTTCCCTGTTTACCTGATAATTCTGAATGTAAATACCTTATGAATGTAATAAATTGATTTTTTATGTTTACCTACCGAATTGGAAAAGGGTTAGACCAATTTTGCTTTCTAATAGTCTTTTCCCGCACAGCTCATTTATGGGGAACGGTGGGATTTTTTGAAATATGTGAAACCTCGTAGGGGAGCGGGTGAAAAGGGCCACCACTGCACTTTATGCATCCAAGAAGGTGTTTAGCAGCACATGGGGCCTGTCGCCCGCTCTGATTCATTGGATCTACATCTCGGTGGTGCTACCAACTCTGCTGTATGGAGTTCTAGTGTGGTGACAAGCTACTGAAAAGAAGACGTACCACAAGCTCATCGAACGAACCCAGCGACAGGCTCTGCTCTGTATCACAGGAGCGCTGAGGTCAACGCCAACTTTAGCACTCGAAACCTCGGAACTTCTCCTCGGAATCGATCCCCTCGACACCTACGCTATGCTGACTACAGGTAACGCAGCACAGAACCTGATCACTTCGGGAAACATGTCTCCTCAAGGATACGGGAAAAGTTCAATTGGCATGGATATGATCAGTGTTACTGACTACATGGTCCCCGAAACCTGCCTCGAAGTAAAAACAAACTTTTTTATGGGACCCGAAGATTGGAAAATGGGATGGCACCACTGTCAACACCTCTTTATATATACTGACGGCTCCAAGATGGACGAAAGAGTAGGAGCGGGCCTATACTGCACGAACCCTGAAATAAGGGTGTCTTATAAGCTACCCGACTGATGTAGCATATTTCAGGCGGAATTCTTCGCCATCAAGAAGGCAGCAGAGGTCGCTCAGCTCTCAGAGTGACCGCACAATACGGTTAACATATTTGTTGACAACCATGCGGCGATAAAGTCCATGGAGTCGTCCGGGGTCAGTTGCAAAAGTGTCCTGGCAAGCAGGGAGGCACCAGACTCACTAAGCACGACCTAGTCGGTGCAGATTTATTGGGTTATCCGGAAAACTAAAAGCCATTCTGGGCTATAAGAGGCCCCGTTGAGGGCCGTCCGGGATAACCTAACCTAACCAAACTAAACCTAACCTAGGTTATCCTCTCATATATATGACACAATCCATCCGTTTCCCTTTCATTGACCTAATGCCAATAGCATTTTTATAGCCGGTACTCGAAGCGTATAGGGGTATATTCGATTTTTGGTGATGGTGGATGCGTGTAACGCCCAGAAGGAAGCGTTTCCGACCCCATAAAATATATATATTCTTGATCAGTATCAATAGCCGAATCGATACAGCTATATCTCTCTGTCCGTCCGTCCGTCTTCATTAGCGCCTAGATCTCAGAGACGATTCAAGCTAGAGTAACCAAGTTTTGTATCCAGTCTCCTATGTTATCACACTACTCCAAAAGTATTTCAAAATTTCGCCCCGCCCTCTTCCGCCGCCACAAAAGACGAAAGTCTGTGGCATACACAATTTTGAAAATACGATAAAACTAAAAACGTAGAATCATAGATGATGATCATTTCTATCAGAGTGTTGAATCTGGATCAGATTGGAACATTATTATAGCTAAAAACCATTCCGAAAGTCATCGTTCCCTCTCGCTCTCTCTCACACGCGACCCTGTCTGCTTTGTCTATTCGTCCTAATGAGCGCATAGATCTCAGAGACTATAAAAGCTAGAACAACCAAACTTTCTATCCAAGCACCTGTGATATCAATTCAGCATAAGTTTATTTAAAAATTTTGACACGCCCCTTTCCGCCCCCTCAAAGGACGAAAATCTGTGGAATCCACAATTTTTAAGGTACAAGAAAACCAAAAACGCAGAATCATGAAAAATGACCGTGTCTAACAGATTGCCGAATCTGGATCGATTGGATCATTATTATGGACAGAAGAAACAAATTAAATTTCAGCGGCTACGTCACGCCTGCCAATCGCTTACTCATTCCCTCTCTCTCTCTCGCACACACACGTCTGGTCTGAGTAGTTTTAAAGAAGCTGATGTAAATATTATACGTAAACATAAATCTGCTTATCTGCCTATTATCTTTAATAAACAGCCGGTGTTTTTTGAACATACCAATATAAATAAACTATAAATTGCCTACTTGCTTAGAGCTTCTCCTTAAACGCGAGTGCACGCCCTTTAATTGTGTTTTTAGACATAATTTAATTATTTTCCTGTGTCGGTAGTCATTGTGTTTTGTTGTTTCTTTTCGTAAGTACACACAGAATCAAAATCTGCCGCTCTCACCTAGTTGATCTGCTCTATTGCTTTTATCACTCTCTCCCTATTACCCAAACTAACATACCTGTTCTTCCTCTCTCGCTCTCAATACGTTCTGTGTAGTAGCGCTCTCTCTCTCTCTCTCTCAACTGAAGCTGCAGAAACCGCTCTTCTCTCTTTCTTATTGCGCTTTCATCGCTTATCTGGCACACTGGTCTGATATATATTTGTTTGGAAATTTTATTTTTTTTTATATTTCTCATAATGGAATACGCAGTTGTCTGTGCCAAGAAAACCTGCAAGAAGCAGATCACCCATGACCAGCCGAGTATCCCCTGCTGGCTATGCGATAGCGTAGTGCACGCTAAATGCGCCGGGTTCTCCGGTCTCGTGAGTGATGCCATCTCCAAAAGAAATGGCTTGCATTACAGCTGTGAGGCATGCCGTCCGGTTGAAGGGGAGATGGCAGCATTTATGAGGCAGACCCGGAAGGGCTTTAGGGAGCTGACCGTGGGCTTCAAAGAGCAATACGTTCGGCTCCTAGCCATGGAGTCTCAGTTCAGTGGTCTCAAACTACTGACTGAGTCTCCTAGGCGCAAAAAGGTCACTCCGCGGGATCTGCATGTGCCGACTGCCCCTCGACCGACCGATGCTGACAAGCTGACTCCGACCACCCCAAAAGTGCAGCAGCTGATTTTGTTCGCCACTCTAAAGGCAACGACAGCTGCTGGTGATGAAAATTCGGTAGCCGAATTTGTCGCGTCGGAGAGCATGCAGTCAATGCCGTCTGTAGCGTCCGTGTCCGTAGTGTCAAATTCATTAGCTGTCCCCGCAATTCCGACCCCACCAGTCAATATACGACCCGGACCACCGGGTATTACCATCACAGGTGATAGGCCTGTGGTGCCAAGATTGGTCGGGATCCCACCAAAGAGACAAGTTTTTGTCTCACGACTTGCCCCTGACTCCACAATTAAAGATGTGACGGCTTATATTCAAAGCCGCATACAAGCCGTTGATTTCAAGGTGGAAAAGTTCAACTTTTCTTATGCCAGGGAGATAGCTTCTTTTAAAATAAGTGTCTCCCAAACTCACTTTAACACCATCTGTTCTGCCAAATTTTGGCCGGAGCATTTGGTGGTGAAGGAGTTTAAGGCAAAGAAGAAGATTAGGCCCCAATAACTCTGCCAACTAATCAGACCAGTGCTCCCGTTCAAAAAACTAACAAACTGTCTTTTAGTGACTTACCAGAATGTTCGAGGCTTGCGTAGTAAGCTCAGCATTCTTTTCCTGGATAGTGTCGCATTTGCATCCAACGTTATTGTGTTTACCGAAACCTGGTTAAGGCCGGACATTCTTAGTTCCGAAGTTTTGGCAGGTCGGTACACAACTTTTAGAAAGGATCGTTCGTCTCGACGTGCAGGAGGGGTTCTGATTGCTGTGGACTCAAACTTCACGTCGGAACTTTTCACAGTCCAGATCCAGCAGGAACTGGAATTTCTGTGGGTAAAACTGATTCTTCCCGCTTTCTCAGTTTTCATAACTTGTTCGTATATTCCACCTTCTTCGGATATCGCAATTTACGAGCAGCATTTGTCCGCCTTAACCGCTATCTCTTCCTCGCTATCTGACAAAGATCACATGATAGTTCTTGGTGACTTCAACTTGCCAGGAATTGTTTGGTCTTCGGCAAATGAGTCTAATAGCCTGGTACCCATGGCACGTCATGACTTTGTTGACGGCTTGATTGACCTGTCTTTGTCTCAAGTTAACCATGTTAAAAATTCCCTGGGTCGATTTCTTGATCTGTGCTTTGTAACGGATCCGACCGTAGCGTTGTTAACTCGAGTCCCCCCGCTCTCTATACCTGAAGATGCCTACCATCCTACTTTTGAAGTGTCGCTCGACCTAAGACGAACTGTACTGGATCGGTCGGGTAGACTACCCCAATGTGTCCGCTGCTTCCGTAAAGCCGAGTTTACGAAGCTTAATAACCTCATTAGGGATTTTGATTGGTCCGCTTTATATTTGTGCAGTGATGTTACGACAGGCACAAACATTTTCTATGATGCACTGGACTCACTTTTTGTCTCTTGTGTCCCACTTTCCTGTCCGATTAGATCAAGAAAACCCCCTTGGTTTACCAAGGAGCTATCACATCTAAGAAACTTAAAATCAAGACTTTATAAACAATTTCAAGAAGTTGGCTCTCCTTCTTCTCTCTCTCATTATGTAATAGCTCGGTCAAACTTTTCAGTTCTTAACGCTCAATGCTACAAGAATTACCTATCTCGATGCAGGATAAGGTTTTCTAAGGACCCCAAACAGTTCTACAGCTTTGTAAACAGTAAGCGTAGAACGTCCGCACACCCATCCTCGCTATCTTTCCGTAATACGTCGGCAGATAATGATCAGGCAATTGCCGATCTTTTTACTCGTTTTTTCCAAACTACCTATTCGCAGGACGTTTACTCTGGTCAGCCGTATCCATACAGTTTACCGCGGTCGAGCGGCATTTTCTGTCCTTTGCTAAATGAAAGCTCGTTGCTTCATGATCTACGAACAGTAAAGCCGGTGTTCTCACCGGGTCCGGACGAAGTTCCCGGCTGTGTACTCAGGTATTGTGCCGAGTCTCTGTGTGGGCCGTTGCTTAAACCTATCTATAACTTCCTCATGCTTTCCCCTGATATGGAAGGAGTCTTTTATAATTCCTCTCAATAAGAAAGGTATCAAGTCTGACGCAATGAACTATAGAGGTATATCTAAGTTATCCGCTATTCCTAAAGTGTTTGAGAAAATTTTAACTCCGCACCTGCTGCACCTATGCAGATCACTTATATCTCCAACTCAACATGGATTTATAAGGCGGAGATCAACCACTACAAATTTATTGGAGTTTACCTCCTTTATAATAAAAGGCTTTCAAGGTAATTTGCAGACGGATGTTGTTTACACCGATTTTAGTAAAGCGTTCGATTCTGTAAACCATTCCCTCCTAGCACAAAAGCTCAACCTTTTAGGGTTCCCGCCCAATCTCCTGAGATGGATCTCTAGCTACCTGTGTTCTAGGTCTCAAAGAGTCCTTTT
Organism: Drosophila affinis; assembly: GCA_037356375.1. Classification (NCBI taxonomy): domain Eukaryota; kingdom Metazoa; phylum Arthropoda; class Insecta; order Diptera; family Drosophilidae; genus Drosophila; species Drosophila affinis. The sequence goes on along the minus strand of CM074802.1, from coordinate 24,343,267 downwards.
CAAAAACTCCCTATCCTCTCCAGTTATGGTGACTTCGGGTGTACCTCAGGGCAGCCATCTAGGCCCCTTACTCTTTACTCTCTTTATAAATGACCTACCTTCTGTATTAACATACTCTCGAGTACTTATGTATGCGGATGATGTTAAGCTCTGTGTCCAGTATAAGGACATTTCTTTCCAATCCAGGTTGCAATCCGATCTCGATAGATTTCAGTCTTGGTGTTGTGCAAATTTGTTAAACCTTAATGCTTCAAAATATAAAGTAATGACTTTTCATCGCTCCAGCGCCTTTCTGGTTCCTTACACCCTTTGTGGCGGTTCTCTTGAGAGAATTACCCGGGTTGATGATCTTGGTGTTCTATTAGATCCCAAGTTAAAGTTTTCAGAACACATTTCCACCATGGTGAATAAGGCCATGGGCGTGCTTGGGTTTATAAAGAGGTGGTCAAAGGAATTTGACGACCCCTATAAAACAAAGACTCTCTACACCTCTCTGGTTCGTCCGATTTTAGAATACGGCTCTTGTGTATGGTGCCCTCAGTACAACGTACATCGTGACCGTATAGAATCAGTTCAGAAAAACTTTTTAATTTTTGCTCTTCGCGGCCTCAGCTGGGATGCAAGTGTGAGACTGCCGTCTTACTCTAATAGATTGCTCTTAATAAACCTTCCAACCTCAGCTAATCGTAGGAAAAGGCTTGGCGTGATTTTTGTGCACAACTTGATCAAGGGTGACGTAGATAGCCCTGACCTGTTGAGCCGCATAAACTTCACGATTCCTATTAGAAGCACTAGAAATTATACGCCCTTGTTTCTTCCGCTTTGTAGATCGAATTACTCCTTGCATGAACCATTTAGGGTCCAATGCTCGGATTATAATTCACTCTATCATATTATATCTACCACTAACTCCCTTGCTAGTCTTAGATTACTTATACTCTTATATCTTTCCCGTAATAAGTAATTACTTTTCTTCTTTAGTTAGATTAGTTCTACTTTTCCTAGAACACTAGTCTAACACCTATCTTTCATGCATGCCCGCGATCGGTTCGGTTAACGAGTCGCGCGTTAAGCGGCTGCGCCCCTCGGTCGGTTGGGCGGGAGGTGGGCTGCTTTCTTGCCTGGGATCCGCGCGTAACAGCCATCGGCTGGTGTCGCTTGGGCCACTTGATGGTGCAGTCATTGAACATCAACGTCCTAAAGAAAAAAAAAAAAAAAATGGAAACAGAAAACTTTTAATATATAAAAATGTAGAATAAGGTTCGACCTAATTTTTTGAAATTTTCCAGTTGGGCCAAAATCTAATTCGTCCCTTTTGCGCACATATAATACATCTCATAAATCATAAGATCACATATATTGTGACTGAGTGCCGGGTATAAAGTAGAGCCTTTGCCGCGGCTCACAACGTTCTCTCTCGTTTAATTTAGGACGTTGATATGAAATGACAAGTGACACCAGCAGAAGTCTGTTACGTGCGCATACAAGGCAAGAACGCAGCTCTACTCCCGCCCTACCGACCGAGGGGCGCTGCCGCATAACGCGAGACTCATTAGCCGAACCGATCGCTGACATTCAGGAAAGAGCAGCGAAGAGCAAGAAGTAAAAAGTTTTTCGGAACCGATTCTATACGGTCCTGGTGTACTTTATCCTGAGGGCACCATATACAAGAGCCTTGTTTTAAAATCGAACGAACTAACGAGATATATGTACATAGGGGTCCTCAAATTTCGTTGAACTCTATATAATCCCATGTACGCCCATGTCCTTCTTTACCACGGTAGAAATGTATTCAGAAAACTTTACCTTGGACTTTAATAGAACCTCAAGATAACACTAGTCAACATGGAATTTCTGCTGTGGCCCTGAAACTCATTACAACTGGTTACAACACATTTTCACGGTAACGGCAAGTTTGATGAATACGTTAATATCGTTTTAGACCTAATAAAAAATTATGAATAAATTGGAGCCAACATTGTTACTAAAAATCCATTTCATTCCCACTTAGATTTTTTTCCGACAAACTTTGGGACATTAGTGATGAACACGTAGAGAGATTTCAACAACAATTCAAAGCTATGGAACGACGGTATCAAAGTGCTTGCAATCAGAATATGTTGGGCGACTATGTGTGGACTCTCATAAGAGAATCTGATTCTAATGTCAAAGAAGACTGCCAAGTAACTTTAACCATTTCAAAAAAAAGTACCAAGCAGTAACAAATTCAATTCATCACTAATCTTAAAAATGTTGTAATAACAAAACACTTGAATACAAATTCTTCATTTTATTAAAACCTACTGAAAAACTAGAAGATTTAAAAAACATCTTAAACAAAAAACTAAGCTTAACAAAGGTTAGGTGAGGTTGTCCCGGACGGCCCTCGACGGGGCCTCTCATAGGCCAAAATGGCCCTTAGTTGTCCGGATCTTTGTATGCACCTTACGAGGGCGTTTCTGAGGTTCCGAAGTCCGAAGCAGTTTCCCTGGCGACTTCTTGGAGGCATCCTTCAGTGATACCAGAATCGGTGCGCCCAGGTATATTCTCCTTTCCCTTGAGAGAGCCGGAAACCTGCAAATGAGATGTTCCAGGGTTTCGACAGCCCCGGGTTCATTGCATTTCCTGCAGTTGTCACGGTTGGTGATGTTCAGTCTGGTTGCATGCGACGCAGCCAGGAAGTGGCCTGTTAGTATGCCCACTAACAGTCTGCAATCCTTCCGTGGAAGATGCAGCAGATAGTGGCTGAGATTATCACTGCGTTCCTTGCACATGATTTTCGAGATTCTGCAGGCGGCGGTGTTCTTCCACCTGTTGTCTGTCTTCATTTTGGCCTGCTTCTCCAGGTTGCTTTGTAGCGTCCTTGGGGAGACCGGCACACTTTCGGTCCTCTCGTTTGCCAGCCCGACGCTGGCCTGGTGACTGGGAACCCAAAAGATCTGCACTGACTTAGTCGTGCTTAGTGCCTCCCTGCTTGCCAAAACACTTCTGGAACTGACCGCGGACGACTACATGGATTTTATCGCTGCTTGGCTGTCAACGAATATGTTAACCGTATTGTGCGGTCGCTCTGTGAGCTGAGCGACCTCTGCTGCCTTCTTGATGGCAAAGACTTCCGCATGGAATATGCTGCATCGGTCGGGTAGCTTATACGACGCCCTTATTTCGGGGTTCGTACAGTATAGGCCTGCTCCTTCTCCTTCATTCATCTTGGAGCCGTCAGTGTATATGTTGAGGTGTTGAGTCTGGTCCCATCCCGCTTTCCAGCCTTCGGGTCCCATGAAGAGGTTTGTTTTTACTTCAAGGCACGTTTGGGGGATCATGTAGTTGGTTGAACTGATCATGTCCATTCCAATTGAACTATGCCCGAATCGTTGGGGAGACATGCTCCACGCCGCAATCAAGCGCTGTGCTGCCTTGCCTGCAGTCAGCCTAGCGTAGATGTCGAGGGGGTCGATTCCGAGTATAGTTTCGAGTGCTTTGGTTGGCGTTGACCTCAGCGCTCCTGTTATACAGAGCAGAGCCTGCCGCTGGGTTCGTTCCATTGGCTTGTGATACGTCTTCTTGTCAGTGGCTTGCCACCACACTTGGACTCCGTACAGCAGAGTTGGTCGCACCACCGAGATGTAGATCCAATGCATCAGAGCGGGCGACAGGCCCCATGTGCTACTAAGCATCTTCTTGGATGCGTCTTTACGCAGTGGTGGCCTTTTTCACCAGCTCTACTACATTGGGTCTCTATGCCAGCTTGCTGTCCAGTACTATGCCGAGGTATTTGACCTGTGCTTTATGGGTAAGCCTTGTTTGGTTGACTTTCGGGGGATCCATGTTGGTATACCTTGTATCTCTTGGTGAAGAGGATGAGGTCCGTTTTGTCCGCGTTGATACTGAGTCCTACTCCTTCTGCTCACTCACATATCTCCCTGAGTGTTCGTGTCTTTATGGAGCTGAGAGTCGACGGACATACACCCGTGATAAGTACGCTTATGTCGTCCACATTAGCTGTTATTTTTTGGGCTTTCCTTTCGAATCTCTTAATGAGGTTGTCGACCACCAGGTTCAACAGGAGGTTTGACAGGACTCCACCCTGGGGTGTGCCCCTGTGTGCACCTCTGATCATGGAGGCGGTGCCCCACTCTGATTGCGCCCGTCTACAACTTAGAAGGTTTTTTATTAAGAGGTTGATTCTACGCAGTCCATTATGGCTTCTGTAGCAACGTTATTAAATGCTCCGGATATATCTACAAATACTCCTAGTGCATATTTCTTAGTGTTGAGGGCTTTTTCGATGGTAGCTTCTAGCGAGTGTAGTGCTGTTTCCACCGATTTTGTCTTGGTGAAGGCGTGCTGGTTGGTTGACATCAGTCCCCTTACTTCGGTTCTAAAGTGTAGATCCAGCAGCTTTTCTAGTGTTTTCAGTAGGAAAGAGGTTTGGCTTATCGGTCAGTAATCCTTGAAACTCACATGACTGCACTTTCCTGCTTTTGGGAGGAAGACAACTGAAGAGGTTCTCCATTGAATCGGGATATAGCCTGTTCGTAGGCATGCTGCGTATATTGCGAGAAGCCATGGGTTGATCACCTCTTTGGTCACTTGCAGCATGGCTGGGAACATTCCGTCCAGTTCAGGTGCTTTTATACCGGTGAAGGAATCTATAGCCAATTGGATTTTCTTTGAAGTTATTAGGTCTGTTGGGGGTATTTGTTTCTCAGTTGATAGGTCCTGATGCGTTTCAGCATCGGTGACCTCGGTGCATCCTGGGAAGTGGGCCTCCATTAGTGCCGTTAGGGCTTCTTTGCTGCCTTCCGACCACTGTCGGAAAGGTCTCTAGGGTCTTCTCTATATCCTCCGCGGAATTCACTGAGCCCGGGCTCGCGAGTTTTGAAGTGGCTATCTTTCTATACTTCTCCCAGTTTGTGTTCCGGGGGTTTCTATAGACTTTCACTTTCGGAGTGTATTCAAATTCGCATTTGAATTGAATGTACCTGTGGTCAGAGAAGGAAGGTCTTTCAAGGACCTTCCATCCAGATATGTAGGTACTCTTTCCCGTTACAAGAGTTAGATCTAGCACGCTTGACGAGGTGGGACCCACGTAGGTGTATTCCTCTCCCACGTTTGCTACATCTATGTTATTTGTTAATATAAAGTCTAAGAGTGACTCACCTCGGTCGTTAATGTCGGGGCTTCCCCACACACTATGGTGGGCATAAGCATCCGTGCCAAGGATCAGTTTGTAGTCTTTGGAGTCGGCTTCCTCCACCAGACTCCTAAGTTCTTCCGGCGGTGCGGACCTGTCGTGTGCCATGTAGCAGGAGGCTACCAGAAGGCGCTTCTCCCTACTTTCCAGCATAACCACTGTCAGGTCGTCTGTGCTATAATGACACATAAAGTAAGCGTGGATTCCTTTCCGTACTTGTTTGACAGTTTTCTTCTTGCTTACCGGTGTTGGGTAGAATGAGTTTGAGTTTGTAGTTTGAGAACTTTAGTCCGGAACTTTAGTCCGGCCACCGATTCGCCTGATGCAATCCAGGGCTCCTGGACCAAAGCTATGTCAGTGGGCCCTTGCTCCATGGCCACGCTTTTGTCACCGGGTTGGCGCTTTTTGAGACGCGGGTACACACTCCCCATGCCCCACGCCATTTTCCCGTATCTAGGGTAAAATAGGTTTTCCGCTGCTTTATTGATCTGAAGGATCAATAGTATTACAGTAGTATTACAACTGACGTGACCTGCTCCCGTCACGTCCGAGGTGTGGCCACTGGCGACACGCAGAGAGGATTGCTCCTCCACGTGCCCGCCGTGACCGGCGATGGTAGCAGCCACGCTTCCCACGGACGTTAGGGTTGACATCCCAACCCTTCATTGCTCTTCCTTCCGCTCCATAATTGGCCCGAAGGTCCATACGGCTGATGTTGTTCGGCGAAACCACCCCCTAGCGTTTTAAGCCTACCCGCCAGGCACCTCTAGCCATGGCCCTTACCCCGCTCCCCCGACTCGAGGTCAAGAAAACGCTGGGCCATTGCTTAGCTAGACACTGCATTACCTCGGACGGAGCAAGCGACAGTGCATTACCCTTGTCCGGGATAATGCAGTGCCCATTGCCCAGCCGGCACCCTCGTGGAGGGTTCAGCTAGAGAATTTTCGCCAGCCAAGCCTATCAAAATAAAACTATAATTCTTTTAAAAATTGTAAATCCCTACATGTAGCCATTAACTTCTAAAAGTATATAGATGGGACAAATCATACATGAGTGTCCCCAGCGATTGGGCTGATATCAGCTTCCGAGAGAGTCGTGGGAGTGTATGTGTGCACATGCATTCTCACGTACTTGGCGTGTTTGCAAGTGTGTATGAGCGCACAACTGAAATTTTTGCTCTCTCAGCTTTGGTTTGATTTTTGTTCTCACGCCATCCTTCACTGTAGCATTTTTAGAGTCGACCCTTTTTGAAGACGCTTTCCTTATAATACCAGAATAATTGTTATTTTAACATGCTTAAGATGCTTGTTAAGCTAGTGAGCTTTTTCACTAACTGTTGCGATGTGTTGTTTAAATGAAAGGGTCGAGCGGTTATTGGTATATACGTATGTAGACCGGCGAATGCGTATGTACATATGGATGTGTATTTAGGCGAATTATGTATGAGAGACCGATTAAAGATCGATGCAGCGAATATGGTAAGATATGATACGATCAGCTCCAGACTATATGTAGACCGACGTATTGCGTATGTACATATATGTATGTGGGTGAACGATCGATGCGATAACGACGAAAGACGGTCTGATGGCCACGAAGATCAGCTCAAGACAGCATGAGTGCTAGGTGCAGACCGTAAGTGGTAGATGCCGACTATATGAGTGATAGATTCAGACTAATTAAGGGCAGGCGGGCCGAATTGCCCATGCCCTAATGTAAGCAAGCGAACGATGATCCGAGAGAGCGATAATGAAAGATCGAGAGAGTGACGAAGAGGCGATGATCCGAGAGAGCGATGTATAGGCTGCTGCCGTGCGGAAACTTAAGTCAAGGTACAATGGTACAAAGATGCAATGGGCAGTACAAAATAGCAAACAATAATAGGCATTTAATTTACTGCTGCACCACTGACTATGACGTAATTTACATATGTCGACTAAATATCGGGCTGGGAAACCCAACAATGCTTTTTTTGTTAAATATATAATATACTAATATTATGAGCTGATAAATGTATATATACAATGATATATTTGATCCCATATAAAAAATTAGTGTGCGCTAAAAAAATATATCATCCTTGAATATGGATATTAATGATATATAAATGGGTAATAAATGGGTCCATAGAGATTCTGTTGTCATACTTGGGCATCAAAATTGAAATCATACCCCTTTTTCTGATGCGAAAAAAAAGCTCAGCCTCACGTACAGAGCGTTTGACACTAGCGTGCTCTTTGTCTGTCGTGCTTTTTCCTTCTCAGTGAGGAATTGCGTGGAATTTCCGGCAGCAAAAAACTAGCTGAAAATGTTGTATGGCGTGACACATCTTAGTGTTCGTATTGTCTTTGGTTGAACCGTATGCTGGCTGACATTTTATAACTTTATATAGTTGGTCAGAAAAGCTGCACATTTTTGTATGCCTTCTATAAAAAGTGTATTTTCCAAATATGCATTCCTTGAAAGATGACCCATAAGTTGACACATTATTCGCCATTAATTGTTTTACCCTTTTGAAGGTTGGCAGCTTGGATAGTATCGTGAGCATACCAAAAAGTGGTCGCCATTACGCCATTACTGAAAAATCCATCTTGGTGCAGAATAACCCTGAGAAACCCACTCTTTAATTGCTGTTTGTGCTTTGGTGGGATGTCGTGGATCCACTTTTTATCTACGGTTACGAAACAGAGCTAAAACTCGAACACGACCGGCTGTTGTGGGTTTTGTACTTGTTGCTAAACAGCAACGTACTTTACTGTAATGAAAACTTTATAGATTGTTGCTGCCCCCATTTTAATTCTCCACTACAATTCCATCGTTCCTCTACTTCATTCGCCGCGTTTAACCACACTATTATGTCAAGTGGTCGCGAGCCAGAGTTCCAGGCTCATTACCTCTATCGCCCTCTGTAGAAGAAGCCCCTTCGGTTTCGGAACACGGGTATTCCAAAGGAGGAAAAATTCCTGTTTCACGTTCCACTCGTACCGTTACACAGAAGATCTCCGAGTCAAAAAAATGGCTTTGGATGATTTGATAGCTGCTCCAGACCGTCTCAGTAAATTCGAGGCAAAAATCAGCGCTCCATCCTCCCTAGTGGTCTCGCTATTCACTCTCAAGATTCGCCTGGAAGAGGTAAAGACCTTATGGGAGAAAGTACGAGTGGAATGTGAGAACTGCACCAAGGCTCTCAATCTGGCTGAGCCTGATGGTGAGACGATCCACTCCATGAGCACAAAATACGATCACTGCTATGCAGTGTAAGAAAGATGCGCGTACGCAATTCTCTGATACCAGCTCCGGTATCAGTGCCGAATTTCCAGCAACGAGGTTGCAGGCTCCCACCCCTTGAAAACGAGGTGTTCTCCGGAGATTATCTGAAATGGCCCACTTTCCGGGGTCATTCACTGCAATCTACGTGAACAATCCTAATTTATCGCAGATGGAAAAACTTTATCACCTGAGCCACAAGACTCGCGGGGAGGCGAAAGCTATTGTGGAGAAGGCTCCGCTCACAAATGAGGGTTTTGAGTCCGCATGGACCGCCCTCAAAGAGCGTTTTGAGAACAAGCGAACGCTGGTCAATAGCCAGCTGAAGATCCTTTTCAGTTTCCCCCCTATCCAAAAAGAGTTCGGAGCTGCTCTAAAAGATCTCCAGAGTGTGGTCCAAGGATGCCTTACGGCCCTTGAACACTCCGATGTAACCATTGATAACCGCTTCGCGGACGGCGTGCTGGTGTTCATAGTCTCCTCCAAGTTGCCTCAGATAGCCTTATCGCTGTGGAAACAATCTCTGCCCAGCAAAAGCGAAATTTCGACGTGGTCAGCCATGAATAAATTCCTTAGTGAGCGACGTCTATCCCTCGAAGCGATTGAGAATGCAGGCACCTCCATGTTTTTGCTTTCCAGATCTGAAAGGAAAGAAACCTCTTCCAAGAAGGTTAATTCCTTTGAGGCAAAGGTCAGCGTCAAAGCGCGAACATGCAACCTTTGCTTAAAGGAACCTTATTCCGTGCGTCAATGTCCTCGCTTTCTAAAAATGTATGCTTATGATAGGTCCAACTACGTAAAGCAGCAAAAGTTATGCATGAACTGTTTTGCTAGGGGGCATCAAATTAAAGACTGCACGAGTCAGTATAACTGCTTCACGTGCAACGGGCGCCACCACACACTTCTGAACCGTGGTCACCCCCCTCCAGAGCCCTCTACATCAGTTCCCTCGAATCCAAATCCAAGTCCAATTATACAGTCCACTTCATCCTCCAATGTCCAAAACTATTTTACAACAAGCACACAGGGTGTTCTGCTAGGCACAGCTGTTATAAATACATATATGCCATTTAGGCACTAGCTATAAAGCACGTGCATTGATCGATCATCAAGCTTCCTTTCAATCCAGTTCAAGTGCAAGCATTGGACTTGCACCAAGCAATAGCTGCAAGGCCACAAAAGATATGCCACTTCCAAATAGGCTCCCCAACAAAGCCGAGAATACACATAGAAACCTCAGCCTTTGTTTTTCCAAATGTGGCAGGCACCTTACCCTCGTATCCAATTTCTCAAGATTTTCTAAAGGACCTGCCTAATACTCCTCTGGCTGACCCTTCTTTCTATAAGAGCTCTCAGATATATGTACTTTTAGGTGCAGATATCCTTCCGTCCACTTTACTAGACGGCTCCCTTCCCTATATTTGTGGATCACTACTTGGCCAGGAGACCATCTTTGGATGGATCCTCACTGGACCTGTAGTTGATTCGACTCGCACCTCAATTTCTTCCTTTGCGACAAGAATAAACGTCAGCTCTGAGCAGCGTTTAGAAAAATTCTAACAAAGTTTTGGGAGGTGGAGGATCTTCCAGCCAAGCTGGTAGAAGATTCTTCTGAGTCTGTCTGCGAAGACAATTTCATTCGAACCACCCGTAGAGATCCTAAGGGCAGATATATGGTATCCTTGCCTTTTCGGAATCCTGAAGGTATCAACTTAGGTCATTCAAGATCAATCGCACTAGTTCAATTCCTCAAAAACGAAGGTCGTTTAAAACGGAACGTTCCATGGAAAGAGCAGTATGATCGCGTCCCCCAGGAGTACTTGGACTTAGGTCATATGCGAAAAGTAGCTCCAAGTAACTATTCGGATCATTTCTATCTGCCCCATTATGCTGTTCAAAAACCGGACAGCACCACTACAAAGCTACGGATAGTTTTTAATGCCTCCAGTCCGTCCTCAAATGGCAAGAATCTGAACGACATTCTCTATCCAGGACCGGTTCTCCAATTAGACCTGACGATTCAGATTCTGAAATGGCGGTTCTTCCAATATATCTTTAATACTGACATCACAAAAATGTATCGGCAAATTACCCTCGATCTTTCACACACAAGATTCCAAAGGATTCTTTTCAGAAACTTAAATGGCGATTATGTGATTATGAGCACAGTTACGTTCGGGGTAAATTGTGCTCCATTCTTGGCCATTCGTGTGCTAAATGAACTTTCGAAAGATGTTCATATCCAATTCAATGTATGTTAACGATGTACTTGCAGGCGCTCACACAATACAAATGGACTTCCAACGCGAAGCAAGTCCTCGTGCATATTCCTAAGGGGCACATTTCTTTTCAAACTATCCGAGGTAGCCTTAAGTTCCTCTTACAAAAAGGGAAGTCCTATCCCAAATATCCAAACTATGCGATCCAGCAGGAAGGCTTGCTCCATTCATAGTCCGAGCTAAGATCTTTGTGCAAGAAATCTGGCTTAAAGACCTCGAGTGGGATGACTCTTTGCCAACAGACCTCCTGAAAAGATGGCAGGACTTTCTCCTTAGCTATCCTGCTCTCCAAGAAATTTGTATACCAAGATGGGTGCAGTATCACCCCAGAGTAAATTTGCAGTTCCACGGCTTTTGTGATGCATCCCAACGCGCTTTACGTTCGTGTAGAGAGTGAACAACAGGTCTCTGTCCATCTACTCTCCGCAAAGACCAGAGTTCCTCCAGTTAAGACCGTGTCCTTACCACGTTTGGAATTTTGCGGGGAGGTTCTCCTCGCTGAACTGACCTCGTCTCTCCTTCCCCAACTGTCCCTTGATAGCAACGAATGCTTTTATTGGACAGACTCCACCACAGTGTTAGCGTGGCTAAAAAAGCCACCATGTAGATGGACGACATTTGTAGCTAACCGAATGACTAAGATCACACAGTCCGTCAGCAAGGGAACATGGTCTCGCGTCAGATCGGAGCACAACCCTGCTGACCTGGCTAGCAGAGGCGTTTCATCCCAAGAATTGGCTAGCAGCAATCTGTGGTGGCATGGACCAGACTGGCTAATACTGGCAAAAGACCAATGGCCAATCCCATCAGAATCTCCGCACGAGACAGAGTTGGAGCAACGCACGGTGAAGTGGAACGTATCGAAGTCTTCACCGGAGTCCAGTATTGTAGACCGCTTCTCAGAATTCGGGAAGGCTATTAGAGTTTTATCCTGTTTTTCGGTTTCTCAAGAGGTGTCAGAAATCTGACACTCAATTTCCAGTCGAGCTTAGTAGCCGTGAACTATCCGAAGCACAAGAGCGTATGATCATCCATATTCAACGCGCGGAGTCCGCAAAAGAGTTTCAGCGCTTGCTAGATAAGCAGCCACTTTCACCGTCGAGCTGCATCAATAACTTAAATCCATTTCTGGACCAAAAAGAGGTCATCCGAGTCCTTAAGTTATGATGAAAAGCACCCGATCATTCTCCCTTACGCAAGCGGGTTCACACGTCTACTTGTACGGTTCACTCATCGGATCTTAATGCATGGTGGAAACCAACTTGTGATTCGGCTCATCCGATCCAAATACTGGATCCCGAAACTTCGGACCCTAGTCAAAGCGAATATCAATTCCTGTCGAGTGTGTGTGGTCCATCGAATGAAGTTGCAAGCCCAGCTCATGGGAGACTTGCCCAAAGAGAAGACCACGTTCTCTCGTCCATTCACTCAAACGGGGGTCGATTTTGCTGGACCTTTCGATATCAAGACCTACACAGGTCGAGCTTGCTGCATCACAAAGGGGTATGTTTGTGTCTTCGTGTGTTTCAGCACGAGGGCAATCCATCTGGGAGCAACCACAGACCTCACGACCGAAAAGTTCCTCGCAGCTTTCAATCGTTTCGTGGCGAGGCGGGAGTGCCCTCAGCAAATGGTTTCTGATAATGGAAAGACGTTTGTAGGAGCCGCAAAAGCCCTGTACCATGATTTCCTGGTGGCTACAAGAAACTGCATTATCGCCGCATATCCTCAACAACATTTAACGTAGCGATTCAATTCTCCAAACGCACCTTAAATGGGTGGCTTGTGTGAAGCGGGAGTGAAAAACTTCTAGACGCTTTTCTACAAGTCCACGTCCACATGCAATTACACATTTGAAGAATTGTCGACCCTCCTCTCCAAAACAAAAGCGTGCTTGAACTCGCGGCCAATATCGCCTATGTCAAAAGATCCCACTGATCCTTTCGATGTATCAATGGCATGGTCCGCGTGGTTGACGTTTTGACGGTCCGTGGCACCATTAAGCGGCCAGTCGCAATGCTCATTCTTCTTCCTATAGAAAATACTGTCCACGTCCAAGTGTCCAACTAACCCATATGTTTTTGTCGTTCGGTGCATATGATCCAATTACAAATATCCCACGTTCTTTTTCTTTCCAAGCATGACACATCGCCAAATTCCGAAAATGCCAGGAGGTTGTGCTGAGCGTGCAACCTCAACTCCTGATAAGGACACCCGAACGTCCCTTGGGCGACCATGTAAAGGAGCACTTCGCCAAAATGACCTTGGCGGACGAAAATTTCCATCGGCCGAGCACCGTGTCATTGGTGCTGGGGGCAGATTTGTACCATAAAATCATTCTGCCTGGAGTGATCCCAAGAACCGAAGGCTTCCCGATGGCTCAGAACACGGTGTTCGGGTGGACCCTCTCCGACACATGCAGTACTGCATGAATGCAACCCACATTCCCTCCCCCCGTTCCTAGGCGCACAACTTTTGTTGCAATTATATTGCAAGGGGGGGAGGATGTTCATGCCGAAAAGCATGCACCATGTGACCACCCAAACTCGACCCACAGCAACATCAACTTCGAACAGAAAGCTCAAGGGCAATGTTGCAGAGCGGCGAAGCGGTGTTTTAGATTTAAGCTTCTTGTAAATATTTTAGTCTTAGCAATAAACTGAAAACCGAAGCACGCACATTGTTCTGTTTGGTCGGCCTATGCACGAGCGATCGCCACAACTTTTTAACCAAGAATCCGACCCCCCACATATCTACCACAGCGGAACACTCGACAAAACTACTGGCAGGAACTCCCACTACGATCACAAAGGATTATAAAAGGGTTACAAAGGGTTATATTGTACGATTGCAAATTTCAAAACTCATTCGGATCAATGCAGCGTGTCTTTGCTTATATCTATCGTTTTTACAGCACGGATAAAGGCTTACTGCGGTTGAAAGGTCAACTTACCGTAAATAATGTCAAAAACAGCACGCGCTTACTCATAAGGGCAATACAGCAGCAGAAATTTTCGGAAGAGATAAGAGCCCTCACCAGCAAGCAAGCTTTAACTTTAGCGCGATAGCCGTACTGGATCCATTTCTGGACGGTTTTGGGTTGATTCGGGTTGGAGGCCGACTCCAAAATTCCGAATTGGGCTACGACACAAGGCACTGGGCACAATCTTGCTTCACAACGGACATCCTGTCACCGTCTCTATTATCGTCTTTTTCCACGAAAAGTTTCTTCACGTAGGAGCGCAAGGATTGCTCGGATTACTTGGTCCAAAATTCCGGCCTATTGGCGGACGCAAATATGTAGCAGGCATCATTCGCAAATGTGTTCGATGTTTTCGATTGAAGCCATTGCTAAGGAAACATATCATGGGAAGTTTGCCTGAGGATCTCGCAAGGACTAATCCAGCATTTCAAACAACAGTCGTGGATTTTTGCGGACCCTTTTATCACAAGTCGGAAGTCAGAAGCTGGCCTTCAATCAAATGCTTTAAGCTATCTTCGCATGTTTTATCACCACGGCGACTCATTTGGAAGTTGTTCGGGACTTGCCCACAACATCTTTTTTGGCAGCATTAAGGCAATTCATAAGTCTGCGTCCCAAAACTCGAATCATCTGTTCAGACAATGCGAAAAATTTTGTAGGAACAAAAAATTAGCTTTTGGAACTTCGAACTAACTTGGAACTAAATCTGCCTAATCTTATGTGACAGTGCGATAACTGTGTGATTGCGAATGACTCGCACTAGAAAATTGACGATCTCAACGACAAGGTTCTGATCCTTTATCGGGATCTCAAGTCTGACTTTCAGGATGCCCTCCCTGTCAATTTAAATAAGAAGACGAAGCCTGCTGTTGAAAGGAAGAACGTACGCAAAGAAGTCATATCTTTGGCGAGTGACGGTCTCCGCGGCTAGTGGCCGCAGCATCGACTGCAGTTATTGACCCTGGATAAGCTGCTTCAGATGACTTTGTTACTGTGCGGAGGAAAGTGAAAAAGAACCGCACAAACAAGGCGAAGCGTTTTCTAGGCATTGCTCCGAGCAGAGCAGAAAATACCTGCATATTGGTAGATTTTCTTCTGCCAGAAATGGTGGTGAAATTTGTTGTCGATAAGCTCAAGGTGTCTGAGGCGGAAATTTGTTGTGCAAATTGGTCGGGCGGGATGCCGGTCTATCTGCATTGAATTTTGTTAATTTTAAACTTGGTGTACCTGAGCCACTGTTTCCTGACGTCTTTGAGGAGAAATTCTGTCCAGTGTCGGTAAGGGTTTCCCGTTTTGTCCATAGGCAGAGACCGCAAGCAGATATTACGGCAGTTAATCTGTTGACAGCTGTGCTAGTGTGGACGTCCACCACGTCTACGGAAGCTCCAGTTCCTTCCTTTTCAAAAAACGCCCATGGTTTCTCGTTCGCCGCCTCTTTACATGCAATTTCTCGCCTCTACGCAGTCAGCAATAGCCCATTCCATCAATTCTGGCATACCTCTGCGGAACAACGACTTCAATTTGGAGTCGTTCGTGTGGTCCGCCGATCCGCAGTCATCGGCTATGATCCCGAACAATGTGCACTTGCAGCAGCAAATTCTTTGTATGGATGACTGTTTTAGTATGGGCTTAACTCAAGTCAACAATGTTTTTAATAGGTTAAGTAAGATTCTAGATTTAGTTTTAGTTGGACCTGATGTCGACTGCCGTGTTACGCGCTGCGAACTGCCGATTTCAGAATGCGATATGCATCATATGCCATTGCTACTAGCAGTTAAATTCCTTTGTTACTCGCCTCGAGTGGAACTTGATTTTGATTATTATTTTACTGATGTAAGTCGGAATGATATACGGGACGACATTTTAAATACAAACTGGGCGTCTGTTCTTTGGCATCCTTGTGTTGATACTTCTTATAGCGTTTTCATTGAAACTGTTCGTCATTTTGTTGATAAAAATTCTTCCAGAAGAGTGCGTGGCTCCTACCGGGGTATATAAGATGTGTGGGGATAACGGTTGTGTGTAACGCCCAGAAGGAAGCGTTTCCGACCCCATAAAGTATATATATTCTTGATCAGCATCAATAGCCGAGTCGATATAGCCATGTCTGTCTGTCCGTCTGTCCGTCCGTCCGCCTGTCCGTCTTCATTTGCATCTATATCTCATAGACTATAAAAACTAGAGTAACCAAGTTTTGTATTCGGTTTTCTGTGTTATCACACTACTCAAAGTGTATTTCAAAATTTCACCCCACCCCTTTCCGCCCCCACAAAGGACGAAAGTCTGTGGCACACTTAATTTTGAAGATACAAGAAAACTAAAAACGCAGAATCATAGATGATGATCATTTCTATCAGAGTGTTAAATCTGGATCAGATCATTATTATAGCAACAATGAAGAAAACCATTTCGAAAGTCATCATTCCCTCTCGCTCTCTCTCACACACGACCCTATCTGCTTTGCCTATTCGTTTAAATGAGCGCCTAGTTCTCAGAGACTATAAAAGCTAGAGCAACCAAACTTTCTATCTAAGCTCCTGTGATACCGAACCAGCACGAGTTTGTTTTAAAATTTTGCCAAGCCCCTTTCCGCCCCCACAAAAGACGAAAATCTGTGGAGTCCACAATTTTTAAGATAAATGAAAACCAAAAACGCAGAATCATGGAAAATTACCATATCTACCAGATTGCCGAATATGGATCAGGTCGGATCAATATTATGGCCAAAAGAAACAAATTAAATTTCAGTGGCTACGCAACGCCTGCCAAGCGCTGACTCATTCCCTCTCTCTCTGTCGCAAACGCTTTTACGTCTCAAATATGTAGTTATACATGAAGAAATGTAGAAGCAGTATACAAATCATATGAAAACAAAATTGGAAACATGTATAAATATTCCTAAAATGGTTTGACTTCAATTTTTGAAATATTATTTTTTGCCCAAAGTTTAATTCGTCCCTTTTGCGAACATATAATAAATTTCATGAATCGTAAGCTCATATATGTACATATGTATGTATATACTGACTGAGTACCGGGTAAACAACGTTGCCCCTCGTTTTTATTTTTTTTTTAACTAGACTTATTTTAATAATTGTTTTTCCTTTTTTTTTGGCTTTATTTCCCTTTTTTTTTTTTAGTCTTTTGTGTTGTAACGAGCATATAAGTGTGACTGATAGTGATGATAGTGTAACTAAGGTGATTGTTGTTGATGGCAAATTGATGGATGGGATGGGTGTTAGGGCGAATATGGTATGTATGGTATATGGTATGTAGGGTATACATGCGTTTGTGCAGTGTGTTATGGATGGGTGGATGATGTGATTTGGATGGTTAAAAAAGGTATGGGTTCCGCGACACGGTGTGCTCCCGGGCGAATCTCTCCTGAACCCCTCGTGAAGAGATGCTCCAGGCGCTGCTCCAGGGAATCCTCCTCGAGACGCTGCTCCAGGGAATCCTCCTCCAGATGCTGCTCCAGGTCGGCCAATACCGGGCTGTTACGGTGATCCTATGGCGGCTGCTGGACGGTGTCTCAGCTGTGGTCCAGTCTGGTTCTTCTTAGGTTAGGTCTCTTAGGTCTCCTATATTTTTCTTGTGGTGTGCTTATTTTGTCACGTGCGCTCAGCTTTCAACTTTGCCGGACACTGCTCCTCCAACCTAACCTTCCTGATCTCCCTTTTCTTTTTCCTCCTCCCACGCATTCCTGATAGGCACTCCCAGGATCCACAACAGGTGACGCTGCCATTCCTGTTCTCCATCCCTCGCAACTATCGGCTCTGCTCGAAGCCGGCCATAACACCACACTGATGTTTCCAGGTCTTGCCGTCGAAACAGTAGTGCAAACCAGGCGGCTTCCGGATATGAGTCGATCCCAAACGTAGGCCATCGCCCACACCCTGAGATTGCTTGGTCTCTGCTATACCGACTGCTATGACCGGGCTATTGCTTCAGATCCTTCGCATGGAAAACACCTACCAGTTACCCAATCTTCGGACCACTCGACACTTCACGTATTTCGGGCTGAACTTGGCGTTAACGTTGTCTTTAAAACTACTCAGCTTGAAGTTCCGTCCGTATACTTCCTGTCCAGGTGAGTATCGAATCTCTCGGGCTCTTCGATCATATTGACTTTTCGCTTTTTTGTAGGCCGCATGCGAATTCTTTCGGACCTCACATGTGCTTCCCGAACAAAACGATATACGGTGACGTCCCGATACCCGTATGTATGGAACTTCTGGCTGCACACTCTATATCAGGCAGTTTCTAGTCCCATCGCGTATGATCGCCGCCGACGTATGTCCTGATGGCTGCCGAGACCGTCTGGTTCACCCGTTCTGCCGCATTAGCCTGAGGTGCGTAGTTCCCTGACCTCACGTGGGTGATATTCCTTTTCCGCAGGAATTGGGTGAACTCGGCACAAAATGTTTACCATTATCGGTATGTACCGTTTCAGGCACGCCAAGCTGCGCAAAAACCTCTGCTCGCAAGAATTGAGTAACAGCCGCCGAAGTGGCTTTGGAAATGGCCTTCAACCAGACATATTTTGACATGTGGTCGAGGACTATCAGAATGACCACCCGTTCCCGTTCCGTGTTTTTTTTTTTTTTTTTTTTTTTAGGACGTTGATGTGCAATGACTACACCATCAAGTGGCCCAAGCGATGGCTGTTACGCGCGGATCCCAGGCAAGAAAGCAGCCCACCTCCCGCCCAACCGACCGAGGGGCGCAGCCGCTTAACGCGCGACTCGTTAACCGAACCGATCGCGGGCATGCATGAAAGATAGGTGTTAGACTAGTGTTCTAGGAAAAGTAGAACTAATCTAACTAAAGAAGAAAAGTAATTACTTATTACGGGAAAGATATAAGAGTATTAGTAATTTAAGACTAGGATGGGAGTTAGTGGTAGATATAATATGATAGAGGGAATTATAATCCGAGCATAGGACCTTAAATGGTTCATGCAAGGAGTAATTCGATCTACAAAGCGGAAGAAACAAGGGTGTATAATGCCTAGTGATTCTAATAGGAATCGTGAAGTTTATGCGGCTCAACAGGTCAGGGCTATCTACGTCACCCTTGATCAAGCTGTGCACAAAAATCACACCAAGCATTTTCCTACGATTAGCTAAGGTGGGAAGGTTTATTAAAAGCAATCTATTAGAGTAAGACGGCAGTCTCACACTTGCATCCCAGTTGAGGCCGCGAAGAGCAAAAATTAAAAAGTTTTTCTGAACTGATTCTATACGGTCCCGATGTACGTTGTACTGAGGGCACCATACACAAGAACCGTATTCTAAAATCGGACGAACCAGAGAGGTGTAGAGAGTCTTTGTTATATAGGGGTCGTCAAATTCCTTTGACCACTTCTTTATGAGCCCAAGCACGCCCATGGCCTTATTCACCATGGTAGAAATGTGTTCTGAAAACTTTAACTTGGGATCTAATAGAACACCAAAATCATCAACCCGGGTAATTCTCTCAAGAGAACCACCACAAAGGGTGTAAGGAACCAGAAAGGCGCTGGAGCGATGAAAAGTCATTACTTTAAATTTTGAAGCATTAAGGTTTAATAAATTTTCACAGCACCAAGACTGAAATCTATCGAGATCAATTTGCAACCTGGATTGAAAAGAAATGTCCTTATACTGGACACAGAGCTTAAAATCATCCGCATACATAAGTACTCGAGAGTATGTTAATACAAAAGGTAGGTCATTTATAAAGAGTGTAAAGAGTAAGGGGCCTAGATGGCTGCCCAGTGGTACGCCCGAAGTCACCATAACTAGTGAGGACAGGGAGTTTTTGAAAAGGACTCTTTGAGATCTAGAACAAAGGTAGCTAGAGATCCATCTCAGGAGATTGGGCGGGAACCCTAGCAGGTCGAGCTTTTGTGCTAGGAGGGAATGGTTTACAGAATCGAACGCTTTACTAAAATCGGCGTAAACAACATCCGTCAGTAAATTACCTTGAAAGCCTTTTATTATAAAGGAGGTAAGCTCAAATAAATTTGTAGTGGTTGATCTCCGCCTTATAAATCCATGCTGTGAGGGAGATATAAGTGATCTGCATAGGTGCTGCAGGTGCGGAGTTAAAATTTTCTCAAACACTTTAGGAATAGCGGATAACTTAGATATACCTCTATAGTTCATTGCATCAGACTTGATACCTTTCTTATTGAGAGGAATTATAAAAGACTCCTTCCATATCAGGGGAAAGCATGAAGAAGTTATAGATAGGTTTAAGCAACGGCCCACACAGAGACTCGGCACAGTACCTGAGTAAATAGCCGGGAACTCCGTCCGTACCCGGTGAGAACACCGGTTTAACTGTTCGTAGATCATGAAGCAACGAGCTTTCATTTAGCAAAGGACTGAAAATGCCGTTCGACCTCGGTAAACCGTATGGATACGGCTGACCAGAGTAGACGTCCTGCGAATAGGTAGTTTGGAAAAAACGGACAAAAATATCGGCAATTGCCTGATCATTATCTGCCGACGTATTAAGGAAGGATAGCGAGGATGGGTGTGCGGACGTTCTACGCTTACTGTTTACGAAGCTGAACTGTTTGGAGTCCTTAGAAAAACGTATCCTGCATCGAGATAGGTAATTCTGATAGCATTGAGCGTTAAGAACTGAAAAGTTTGACCAAACTATTACATAATAAGAAAGAGAAGAAGGAGAGCCAACTTCTTGAAATTTTTTATAACGTCTTGATTTTAAGTTTCTTAGATGTGATAGCTCCTTGGTAAACCAAGGGGGTTTTCTTGATCTAATCGGACAGGAAAGTGGGACACAAGAGACAAAAAGTGAGTCCAATGCATCATAGAAAATGTTTGTGCCTGTCGTAACATCACTGCACAAATATAAAGCGGACCAATCAAAATCCCTAATGAGGTTATTAAGATTCGTAAACTCGGCTTTACGGAGGCAGCGGACACATTGGGGTAGTCTACCCGACCGATCCAGTACAGTTCGTCCTAGGTCGAGCGACACTTCGAAAGTAGGATGGTAGGCATCTTCAGGTATAGAGAGCGGGGGGACTCGAGTTAACAACGCTACGGTCGGATCCGTTACAAAGCACAGATCAAGAAATCGACCCAGGGAATTTTTAACATGGTTAACTTGAGACAAAGACAGGTCAATCAAGCCGTCAACAAAGTCATGACGTGCCATGGGTACCAGGCTATTAGACTCATTTGTCGAAGACCAAACAATTCCTGGCAAGTTGAAGTCACCAAGAACTATCATGCAATCTCTGTCAGATAGCGAGGAAGAAATAGCGGTTAAAGCGGACAAATGCTGCTCTTAAACTGCGATATCCGAAGAAGGTGGAGTATACGAACAAGTTATGAAAACTGAGAAAGCGGGAAGAATCAGTTTTACACACAGAAATTCCAGTTTCTGCTGGATCTGGACTGTGAAAGGTTCCGGCGTGAAGTTTGAGTCCACAGCAATCAGAACCCCTCCTTCACGTCGAGACGAACGATCCTTTCCATAAGTTGTGTACCGACATGCCAAAACTTCGAAACTCAGAATGTCCGGCTTTAACCAGGTTTCGGTAAACACAATAAAGTGGGATGCAAATGCGACACTATCCTGGAAATGAATGCTGAGCTTACTACGCCAGCCTCGAACATTCTGATAGGTCACTAAAAGAGAGTTTGTTAGTTTTTTGGACGGGTGGAGGTAGAGCGGGAAGATGACGAAGGAGCACTGGTCTGATTAGTTGGCAGAGTTATTGGGGGCCTAGTCTTCTTTTTTGCCTTAAACTCCTTCACCCCCAAATGCTCCGGCCAAAATTTGGCAGAACAGATGGTGTTAAAGTGAGTTTGGGAGACACTTATTTTAAAAGAAGCTATCTCCCTGGCATAAGAAAAGTTGAACTTTTCCACCTTGAAATCAACGGCTTGTATGCGGCTTTGAATATATGCCGTCACATCTTTAATTGTGGAGTCAGGGGCAAGTCGTAAGACAAAAACTTGTCTCTTTGGTGGGATCCCGACCAATCTTGGCACCACAGTCCTATCACCTGTGGTGGTAAAACCCGGTGGTCCGGGACGTATATTGACTGGTGGGGTCGGAATTGCGGGGACAGCTAATGAATTTGACACTACGGACACGGACGCTACCGACGGTCTTGGCTGCATGCTCTCCGACGCGATAAATTTGGCTACCAAATTTTTATCACCAGCAGCTGTCGTTGCCTTTAGAGTGGCGAACAAAATCAGCTGCTGCACTATTGGGGTGGTCGGAGTCAGCTTGTCAGCATCGGTCGGTCGAGGGGCAGTCGGCACATGCAGATCCCGCGGAGTGACCTTTTTGTGCCTAGGAGACTCAGTCAATAGTTTAAGACCACTGAACTCAGACTCCTCACAGCTGTAATGCAAGCCATTTCTTTTAGAGATGAGGTGATCTGCTTCTTGCAGGTTTTCTTGGCACAGACAACTGTGTATTCCATTATGAGAAAAAAAGAATAAAAAACTATAAATAATATGAAATAAAGAAAAAAATTTCAAAACAAATAGGATATCAGACCAGTGTGCCAGATAAACGATAAAAGCGCAATAAGAAAGAGAGGAGAGCGGTTACTGCAGCTGCAGCTGAGAGAGAGAGAGAGAGAGAGAGAGAAAGAGAGATAGCGCTACTACACAGAACGTATTGAGAGCGAGAGAGGAAGAACAGGTATGTTAGTTTGGGTAATAGGGAGAGAGTGATAAAAGCAATAGAGCAGATCAACTAGGTGAGAGCGGCAGATTTTGATTCTGTGTGTTCTTACGAAAAGA
Source organism: Drosophila affinis (assembly GCA_037356375.1). Taxonomy (NCBI): domain Eukaryota; kingdom Metazoa; phylum Arthropoda; class Insecta; order Diptera; family Drosophilidae; genus Drosophila; species Drosophila affinis. The sequence continues at coordinate 24,320,758 of CM074802.1, read as the reverse complement.
AACAACAAATCACATTGACTACCGCACGAGCCGCGCCCCTCTTGCTGATTGTGACATGCCAAGCCCTTCTCAGGATTATGCTTCCGTGCCCTCGGGCCGTTCAGCGCTGCTACCCTCCCTGATCATGCCTATGGAAGGGACCAAATCCTTAGGCATCTACTTTCAGAATGTAGCGGGCATGCGCACTAAGGCTCAGGCTGTATATTTGGCAACCGCTGTGTGTGTTGAAACCTGGCTCAATGATAACTTCTTCGACAGCGAGTATTTTGACCCCAACCTTTTCCAAGTGTTTCGTAAGGACAGAGATTGTGCCAAGACGAATCGCTGCAGAGGGGGTGGGGTCATTGTGGCCGTTAGACGCACGATTCAATGTGATCCCATTTGTCTCTTGGATGGAGACACTATGTACGATCAGATTGGTGTGTTGGTGGCCGGACAGTTGGAGGCTCTGGTAGTCAGTGCATCGTACATTCCGCCTTGTAGTAGCTATGAGGTCTACAAGGCGCATATGCGCAATATTACCAGCATGCATGCCAATCTAAAAGACCGTCAGCATCTCTGCGTTGTTGGCGACTTCAATTTGGGGTCGCTGGTGTGGTCCGCCGATCCGCAGTCGTCGGCTATGATCCCGAGCAACGTGCACTTGCAGCAGGAAATTCTTTGCTTGGATGATTGTTTTAGTGTGGGCTTATCCCAGGTCAATAATGTATTTAATAGGTTAAATAAGATTCTAGATTTAGTTTTCGTTGGACCTGATGTTGACTGCCGTGTAACGCGCTGTGAACAGCCGATTGTAGAATGCGATATGCATCATATGCCATTGCTACTAGCAGTTAAATTCATTTGTTACTCGCCTCGAGCGGAACTTGATTCTCATTATTATTTTACTGATGTAAGCCTGAATGCTATACGGGATGATTTGTTAAATGTAAACTGGGCGTCTGTTCTATCGCATCCTAGTGTTGATACTTGTTATAGTGTTTTCATTGAAATTGTTCGTCATTTTGTTGGTAAAAATGCTTCCAGAAGAGTGCGTGGCTCCTATAGGTTACCGTGATATACGAAGGGGCTTGTTAGGTACAAAAATCTGCGCAATAAGTTTTTTAAGCGTTTTAATAGGACCCGGGACCCTGGTGATTGGGACAGGTATGTGCAGCATAAACGGGAGTTTTCGTTTCTCAACAAATTTCTATATAATCAATATATTGCCGACGTTGAGAGGGGGCTCAAACTTAATCCCAGGTCATTTTGGCAATTTATAAACTCTAAGAGGTCAACGAGTGGTCTTCCCTCAGCTATGTATCTTGGTCTCTGTAGCGCTAATACTGACAGTGGCATAGCAAACCTTTTTGCTTCTTTTTTCAGGTCTAATTTTGAGCCATGTGCGGCGTGGCATGATTCGGATATCCTTGACTCCATCCCTTCGGTTGTCAATATTGGCACACTTGATATATTGGAGGGGGACATCTTGGAGGCTATTGCTGACTTCGACAATTCTTATAAGCCCGACAGTGATGGTATTTCTGCCTTCTTGCTTCGCAATTGTTGTGATGCGTTTTGTGCGCCGCTGAAAATTCTTTTCATGAATTCCTTGTTAGCGGATCGGTTTATTGGTAAGTTGAAAGCTGCCACAGTCACTCCTGTTTTTAAGAAAGGCTCGAAGAATAATATCTCTGATTATAGACCAATTGCCAAACTCAGCAATATCTCAAAGCTTTTTGAGCGTATCATGTCCAAAAAGATTACTTTTCTCATGAGGTCATACATTAGCCCAAAGCAGCATGGTTTTATGCCGGGTAGATCAACAACTAAGAACCTGATCGCATTCAGTAATTTCTGCACACGTGCCTTTGAAAAGTACTCTCAGGTCGATGTTGTGTATACTGACTTTGCAAAGGCCTTTGATAAAGTCTCCCATTGTGCTCTAGTAGCCAAACTACATCGGTTGGGTATTCATTCGAGCTTGCTCAGTTGGTTCATATCATATCTTGAGCAGCGAGAGTATGTTGTATTGGTGAATGGAAAGCAGTCGGACCCATATTTGGCTACTTCCGGCCTTCCACAGGGCAGCGCTCTTGGTCCGCTGCTGTTCTCTATTTTTATCAATGACATATGTTTTAGCGTTCGAGCCTCTGAGTACTTGCTTTACGCTGATGATCTCAAGTATCCTTCTTCAGCATGACCTGGATGAAGTTGCTCGTTGGTGCACACGTAATTTGCTCCCACTTAATATTAGAAAATGTTATTTCGTTTCGTATGGCAAGTGTACATTTAAAGTCCTGACCTCGTACTCGATAGATGGCCTTCCGCTCTTAAAGCAGACGGAGATACTCGATCTAGGCATCTTGTTTGATTCCAAATTTTTGTTTGTGGAACATCTGAATTATATTTTGCCGAAAGCTTATGCCATGTTTGCCTTTGTTACGCGCAACTCATCCCAGTTCAACGATCCATACACGAGGTTAAGTCTATATTCTTTCCTCGTGCGCTCGCGCCTTGAATATGCTTCAGTGGTTTGGAACCCTACTGGGGTTGGTCAGATTGCGCGCGTCGAGAGACTGCAGAGGAAATTTTTGAAGTTTGCACTCCAGCCTTTGCAGTTTGCAGTCCCATTGCTTTCCTATGAGTGCAGATGTCGCCTTGTGCATCTCTCCTCTCTCGAGGATCGTAGGACCATTGCGGCTCAAATCTTTATTTATGATTTGGTAGTGGGGAATATTGATTGCCCTGACCTGCTTAATAGGATTGGCTTCAATACGCCTGCCAGGAGCCTTAGGGACCACGCACTCTTTGCTATTGATCTCCACCGGAGCAATTACGGAAGTAACGAACCTATATGTAGGGCTCTTCGCCAGTATAATGCGCTGCCAGCTGGGATGCGGTTCGACTTCTGCCATGGGAAAGCAGCCGTTAGACGATTACTGTCTGATTTTTTCATGTTTCATTGTTAATTGTTTTTTTGTTGATTTCTTTGTACGTAATATTTAAGATAGATGTAAGCTAGTTTAGCCAGTTAAGGTTCAACCGTTGGCCAATAAATAAATAAATAAATAGACACAGGAAAATAATTGAATTATGTCTAAAAACACAATTAAAGGGCCTGCACTCGCGCTTACGGAAAAGCTCTAAGCAAGCAGGTAATTTAAAGTTTATTTAGATTGGTATATTAAAAAAATACCGGCTGTTTATAAGAGATAAAAGGCAGATAAGCGGAGCGCAAAACAAAAACACGTCAGATTACTACAAAGAGAATGGAACGAACTATGAGCCTAAAAAGTCGAGGTAAAGTTTCTGCATTGGCCTCTCGGTTATCGTTTCTTCCCCCATGAGCGGACGGCTACGCTGCGCTGAATGTTTCGTCTCCTTGCAGATGTCACAGCCCGCGACGTATACTTTCACTTGTACCGTCATACGGGGCCAATAATAGTATTGCTGCAGGCGACCCAGCGTCCTAGCAGCTCCTCCGTGCATTGCCACGTCACTGTCGTGCGCTCCCTGGATCAGCGTGCTCGTCAGGGCTTCCGAGATCCACAGCTTCCACTGGAATTCCTCCAACTCTGGTCGGGCAAATAGCGTGCGTCTAAACAATAATCCATCTTCCACTTTCAGGTCCGGAAACTTGTCTTCATCCTGCTGGACTGACTCCATCCTCTTCTTATATTCTTCATCCTCGAATGCGGTGGTGTCGAAGTCCAAGAAGTCGATCGCCTCCACATCAAACGGACGAGACAGCATGTCGACGACAACGTTGTCCTTCCCTTTGCGGTGCTCTATCTTAAAATCATAAGCTTGGAGAGCTAATGACCATCTAGCTAGTCTCCCCTCCAATGCCTTAAACTTCATTAGCCACTGCAAGCTTGCGTGGTCTGTTATGACGGTGAACGGCATCAGCTCTACGTAGGCCCGGAACTTCTCGATTGCCTTCACCGCCGCTAGGCACTCCTTTTCCGGAACGCTGTAATTGAGTTGCGCACCCCTCAGCTTCGCCGAGAAGAAAGCGATCGGGAGTTCTGCTCCCTCTTCATCCTTCTGAAAGAGCACTGCTCCGATACCTACGTGGCTTGCATCACACTGGATGAAGAAGTGCTTTTTGAAGTCTGGATGGCGTAGTACAGTAGGAGCACTGGTACTGGTAAGCTCCTCGAACGATTCGCTTGCTTCCACTGTCAACTTGAAGGCACCCTTCCCTTTCAGGCAGTCTGTGAGAGGAGCCGCCAACGCCGAGAAATTTCGAATAAGCCGACGATACCATCCAGCTGTGCCGAAAAATCGCCGAATCTGTCGCATTCGTTGGCATCGGTATTTGCGATATAGCCTGTACCTTCTCCGGATCAGTTCTTAGTGCGCCGTCGCCTACGATGTACCCGAATCGCGACTTCTTCTTTCCAATCGTCAAATTCGCAGCATTAAGGCACTTCGCCGCTTCATCCAACAGCTTCACATGTTCCTCAAATGGCCTGGAAATCACCAGCAAGTCATCCAAATAAACGAACACATGACTTCGAAGCCGTTGGGGAATCACGCGGTCCGTCAACCGACATAGCCGCTGTGCTGCGTTCCACAAACCGAAAGGCATCGACTTAAACTGGTAGAGCGGTCTGCCTGGCACCGTAAATGCCGTGTATGTTCGACTTTCGAGTTCCAGCTCTATCTGCCAAAATGCATGCTTTAAGTCGATGCTGCTGATAAAGATGGTGTCCTCCACGCGGCTCAGGATTGATTCGATGCATTGTAGCGGGTAAGCATCCTTGACGGTCAGGTTGTTCAGTTTCCGTGCATCCAAGCATAATCGGTTTTTTCCTGGCTTCCTCACCAAAGTCACCCGGTTGCTCCACGGGCTTTCGCTGAGCTCGATGACTCCCAGGCGCAGCATCTCATCGACCTCGGCAAACAACAGTTCCTGTACTGCCGGGGACACTGGATAAAACCGTTCCTTAACGGGTACTGCCCCCTCAAGTAGCCTTATCTCGTGTTTTTCGAGCGTCGTTCTCCCTAGACCGTGTGCGTCGAACGTCCGAAACTTCTCTTTCACCTACTCCAACCGCATCTGTTGAGTGTGTGTCAGATCGTGAGGTTCCGTTGGTCTACCTCTTGTCAGCAATTCGGCTTCGATTTCCGCCACCTCTTCTTCTCTTTCTAGACTTACTATATGCGGCGCCAGTCCGAACTTCCGCCAGAAATCGACCCTAAATACAATGGCTGTTTCAGCGAGGGACACAGAAACTATTCCATGGCATGCTTCTGGCCTCCATAGGTCATTACTGCCGTCACATGGCCCAGTATCTGATGAGGCGCGCCGCCCGCTGTCTGTACCGAGAACTTGGGCGAGTCGTGGAGTTTCAGCTCTAACTATTTCACTAACTCTCTCCCACCTCTCCCCAGCAAACTCACCGACGCACCCGTATCTAGCAGGCCCATTAGCATCCTCGGGCCCAGACCTACTTGCGGGAATGGTCTGTCATCCTGGCTCGCCGCCGATCGGATTGCTGCACACACACCGCTGGCGCGCTTGGAACCTTCGCCGAGCCCGTCGCGCTCTCGCTGAACCTGTTCGACAAGTCGCTTCTACTTCGTCGCCCATGATCCTCCTCCGTGCTCGTTCATATTGGCACCTCCGTTCCTCCAACGGCCTGCGCTCTGACCATACTGCTTTGGGCAACACCGCCTGATTGACTTTATATATAGTTGCGTATATATCCTTATTACTATCATTATTCTTATAGGTATTTTCTATGGATATGTCTACCTCAATGTCGGAGAACCGAGCTACTGGTGGTTTCTCGTGGAACGCGACTCCTCCACCTGCGTCGTGCTCCTCCTCGCGTTTCCCGGCCGACATTTCGGGCATTTAGGCAGAATCACTCCAGGCAGTCCACATTTGTAGCAGAAGGTGTTCCGCACTGCCGACTCGCACTCAAAAAATGTGTGCCCTGGCTGAGCACAATTCCAGCAGTTAAGCTGTGTACGGTCGCCCCCGGACTCCTTTGCTCTATAAACAGCGTCTAGTGCCTCCATCTGATCCTCACAGTCGTGGTGTTCGGCTTCCAGCTCGTACACCTTGAGGTCTTCCCTCCGCCTGCTCGTCCCGAGATCTGGGCCGCTCCTCGCTCATCGCGTAGCCAGAAACTTTTCGGTGTCCGCGCATTCTTCCCGCAGCTTCTGCATATTCGTAATCTGCATCCGGTAAATAACACGCGACACAGCGTCTCTCACATAGACTTTTACTATCTTTATGAGGTCGTGGTCCGAGAACGGATTCCGCAGCATGGACCTCAATACCAACATTTCCTGAATGTACTGGTCCGTTGACTCTCCGTGTCGCTGTCGGCGTTCCCGGAGCTCTTGCTCCCTCTCGAACTCTGTTCGCCGCAACTGGAATCGTTGCTGGAGCCCATACCGCAGGTTCGGCCAATCCGGAACTCCTACTGTCCTCACGTGCATCCAATACCAGTCCCTAGCATGCCCGGTTACCAATGTGTGGAAGGCTTTCAGAACATCCGACCATGCTACCTGGTACACCGACTGCAGATGTTCTACCCGGAATATAAATTCTGCCACTGGCATCCCTTTGGGATCGCCATCGAAACTAAGCTCCCATCGACGAATCTGCCCCGGTTCCATTCTGCCTTCTCCGATGCTTGGACGATTTCCGCTCCTGTTGCCTCCGGTACCCCTTGCATTGGCCAACCAATCGTCCACCGGTCTCGATTCCGCGTGGGACCTCTGCTCGTCTTCCAGCGTGCGGTTGTCCACAAAGAGATGAGTCGGCTGTGCCTGCTGGTTCGGAGGCGCTTTTAGTCCCCCTCTTCCTGGGCTGGTTGCGTTGAATCCCTGCACTCTTGAATCGACGTCCGCTCGGCTTTCATCCTCTCGGCTTTCAGCGAGCCCACTACGCCGTTTATCTCCCGCATGAATTCCAATATATCCACCTGTATGGACGACCTCAGTGCATCCATCTGCTGCCCGAACGAAGATCTATATGTCTCATGCGCCTGTGCTAAGGCCACATTAACCGCCGATCTTACAAGCCTCTGGCTTGTCTGGGTTTTTTCCTGGCCTCCCGTTGCACCAGCCTCGGGGTCTCTCAGGTACAACGGTTCCTGCCCTTGTGTTGCCCCCTCCGGGTTTCTGACGGTTTTACCATCTTGCGATCGAGTCGTCGGCATTGTATACGTTTGGTACTTGCGCTGTGCCTCCGGATTGCGCCTCGTTTTCCCCGACCCTTTGAAAACCTCCGAATCACTCATCAATTATACCACCACTCAACTCCTCTCCTTCGTCCAATCTCTATTTATCCCCTATTCAAATAAATAAATAAATTTAAATAAATAAATAAACAAACCCACATAATTAAATAAACACCCAAATTATCAAACGTTACAATAAATACTACTCTAATTACTCCAATACTTTCTCTCCCAAAAAAAACTCCTATTCTGATGGCTTAGCTATTCTCCTATTCTCTTCAACAAACCTAGTGAGGATCTTCAGTCCGCAAAATATGAGCCCTCTTTGGGTTTTAGAACCAACAAACAAACTCAAAACAACTCACAAAATTTATTTGGTGAGACGAGAGACGAGAGACAACTGCATCTTTTCGTTGCTGCCGGTGGGCGAACCATTTACTTCTCCCTCGCTATTTACTCCGCTTTGTTTATCCGAGTGCCAACTACTGTTTTTTTTTTTTTTTTTTTTTTTTTTTTTTTTTTTTTTTTCCCCCCAGACTGTCGTGGCTCCCTCGAGTCGGACATCGAAGCTACTGCTACTAGGGCACTGCCCGGACCACAACTCAAGAGACCCCCGGCATCTCCTCTCCTTTCCAGATCTCCTCCGCGGACCCTCTCGAGTCGGACAACGAGGATAGTGTCTTCCAGACACTCCACGGACCACAACTCAAGAGACCCCCGGCATCTCCTCTCCTTTCCAGATCTCCTCCGCGGACCCTCTCGAGTCGGACAACGAGGATAGTGTCTTCCAGACACTCCACGGACCACAGCTCGAGAGACCCCCGGTATCTCCTCTTCTTTCCAGAGCTCCTCCGCGGACCCTCTCGAGTCGGACAACGAGGATAGTGTCTTCCAGGCACTCCACGGACCACAACTCGAGAGACCCCCGGCATCTCCTCTTCGGACCCTCCGAGTTGGACAACGATGTTAGTGTCTTCCAGACACTCCACGGACCACAGCTCGAGAGACCCCCGGCATCTCCTCTTCTTTCCAGAGCTCCTCCGCGGACCCTCTCGAGTCGGACAACGATGATAGTGTCTTCCAGGCACTCCACGGACCACATCTCGAGAGACCCCCGGCATCTCCTCTTCGGACCCTCCGAGTTGGACAACGATGTTAGTGTCTTCCAGAAACTCCACGGACCACAACTCGAGATCCTTTCATTTTAATTGGGCGCCATTTGTTATGGCCCGCCTTTTTACCACCCTGGTCTATCGCTCCCAGCTAGCTCAGGTAAGTCAGGGGTGTTTTCGACCCGATACACTAAGGGACGGACTGAACAACAAAACAAAAAATACTGTAACAACCATTGACATCAAACGTGTATAACGGACTTTCTTTCGTTGGCACTCTATTTAGCGTGGACATTCGGTGTATTTGCCCTTAGCGAGGCCCTCCCTTCCATGAGAGCTGAAGGTCTTTACCTCTTGTGCTCCCATATTTAGTTTATCCGGATTCGCCCATCTTTCCCGCTCTCGTCCCACCCAACTACAGATTTCTACTCACTCATTACACCCGGTACTCGAAGAGTAAGGGGTATATTAGATTTGTGGGGATAACGGTTGTGTGTAACGCCCAGAAGGAAGCGTTTCCGACCCCATAAAGTATATATATTCTTGATCAGCATCAATAGCCGAGTCGATATAGCCATGTCTGTCTGTCCGTCCGTCTGTCCGTCTTCATTTGCATCTATATCTCATAGACTATTAAAAATAGAGTAACCAAGTTTTGTATTCGGTTTCCTGTGTTATCACACTACTCAAAGTGTATTTCAAAATTTCACCCCACCCCTTTCCGCCCACACAAAGAACGAAAGTCTGTGGCATACACAATTTTGAAGATACAAGAAAACTAAAACGCAGAGTCATAGAGAATACCCATTTCTATCAGAGTGGAAATTTGGATCAGATCAGATCATTATTATAGCAACAATGAAGAAAACCATTTCGAAAGTCATCATTCCCTCTCGCTCTCTCTCACACACGACCCTATCTGCTTTGCCTATTCGTTTAAATGAGCGCCTAGTTCTCAGAGACTATAAGAGCTAGAGCAATCAAACTTTCTTTCCAAGCTCCTGTGATATCAATTCAGCACAAGTTTATTTCAAAATTTTGACACGCCACCTTCCGCCCCCACAAAGGACGAAAATCTGTGGAATCCACAATTTTTAGGATAAAAGAAAACCAAAAACGCAGAATCATGGATAATTGCCATATCTACCAGATGGCCTGAAGAAACAAATTAAATTTCAGTGGCTACGCAACGCCTGCCAAGCGCTGACTCATTCCCTCTCTCTCTGTCGCAAACGCTTTTACGTCTCAAATATGTAGTTATACATGAAGAAATGTAGAAGCAGTATACAAATCATATGCAAACAAAATTGGAAACATGTATAAATATTCCTAAAATGGTTTGACTTCAATTTTTGAAATATTATTTTTTGCCCAAAGTTTAATTTGTGCCTTTTGCGAACATATAATAAATTGCATAAATCGTAAGCTCATATATGTACATATGTATGTATATACTGACTGAGTACCGGGTATACAACTTTCCCCCTCGTTTTTATTTTTTTTTTAACTAGACTTATTTTAATAATTGTTTTTCCTTTTTTTTTGGCTTTATTTTCCTTTTTTTTTTTAGTCTTTTGTGTTGTAACGAGCATATAAGTGTGACTGATAGTGATGATAGTGTAACTAAGGTGATTGTTGTTGATGGCAAATTGATGGATGGGATGGGTGTTAGGGCGAATATGGTATGTATGGTATATGGTATGTAGGGTATACATGCGTTTGTGCAGTGTGTTATGGATGGGTGGATGATGTGATTTGGATGGTTAAAAAAGGTATGGGTTCCGCGACACGGTGTGCTCCCGGGCGAATCTCTCCTGAACCCCTCGTGAAGAGATGCTCCAGGCGCTGCTCCAGGGAATCCTCCTCGAGACGCTGCTCCAGGGAATCCTCCTCCAGATGCTGCTCCAGGTCGGCCAATACCGGGCTGTTACGGTGATCCTATGGCGGCTGCTGGACGGTGTCTCAGCTGTGGTCCAGTCTGGTTCTTCTTAGGTTAGGTCTCTTAGGTCTCCTATATTTTTCTTGTGGTGTTCTTATTTTGTCACGTGCGCTCAGCTTTCAACTTTGCCGGACACTGCTCATCCAACCTAACCTTCCTGATCTCCCTTTTCTTTTTCCTCCTCCCACGCATTCTTGATAGGCACTCCCAGGATCCACAACAGGTGACGCTGCCATTCCTGTTCTCCATCCCTCGCAACTATCGGCTCTGCTCGAAGCCGGCCATAACAAGAGATCTCGATAATTTAAATGATATTTATGAGATTCAAAGGGATGAGGATGATTCCATAATTGCAATGTCGAATCCTCATTCATCATACGTTTTCCCGGATGATAACAACATTTTTGATTTGACTGATAAAAGGCATCGCCGCCAGGAACTAATTTGGGATGAAGATGACGCTGAATTAATAGCTGCGGTGGAAAGAGCTGAGGCTGAATTTTATTATTACGATTATAGCTATTGTTGGAAGCTGCCGAGCTTTTTCGGCAACTCTGACTCCACATTTACAGAAATTATACTCCGTTGTTGGGGTTTAGGGTTTGTGTTTATTTAATGTTTATATTCAATTTTAAAGGCCGTGGCCGTAAGTTTTTTGGTTTTTAGTGTACAAATCAAGATAAGCAAATCAAGAACCCGCTGTAGCGCGATTATACGATTTTGACGGCCGCTAGGTAATGATGGGCGATGCTGCGTTCGACGACGAATTTGACCGAATGTGAACCCAAGCTGACCGACGCACTGCCATATAAGCGGTACGCGCGGCGAACATGAGTGTGATGGTGTGTGCGTATGCACCGAGAGCATGCGAACAGATGATCTTAGAGAATTTAAGAGAAATATAACTGAGCTAATTGTTATTCTTAAGAGCTACTGCCAGTTGCTGCTCCGAACATACTCCCACCCGTTGAAAGACCAGGGCTTTTAACAGAATCCTTAACGGTAAGGACGCACAACTTGTTGACAGCTCGACGTGTGGTTCCAGATGGTGTCCGCAGGATGGCAACTCGCACGGCACCATCAGCTCCAGTGATGACCTCGATCACTCGTGCCAATGGCCACTTTAGTTGCGGCAAATTTTCGTCCTTGATGCAGACGACGTCGGTGATCTGGATCCGAGGTTGTGGATCTGTGGATCCGCCATTTGGTACGTTGTTGGAGCAGAGTCAAGTACTCCTCACTCCAACGCTTCCAAAAGATCTGCTGGGTACAGGTCGAGTCCATCGAGTGCCATCGATCGAGTCGATTGAAGTTGAGAGCCGTAACGTCTGGCTCGGGAAACTCCATCAGCGGACGACCAATCAAGAAATGTCCCGGTGTAAGGACGCCAAGATCTTGAGGGTTTTCTGAAATTGAAATAAGAGGACGAGAGTTGATTATCGCCTGGATTTGGCAGACCAATGTCCGCAGCTCGTCGAAGCCAAAGAGTGACGATCCCACGGAGCGATAGAAGTGCTGTTTGGCCATCTTCACTGCTGCCTCACACAAGCCCCCGAAGTGAGGCGAGCGGGGCGGTATGAACTTTCAATCAAAGCCGTTGTTAAGGCAGTGATTATGGACTTCAGCGCAATGCTTCTCGCTCATGAATAGCCGACGAAGGTCATCCAACTCGTTCCTTGCGCCCTCAAAATTGGCGGTATTGTCCGACCAAATGCATCGGGGAATGCCGCGAGTCACGAGAAGCGTTTGAGGGCACTCAAGAAAGCTGCAGTTGACAGATCCCTCACCAATTCCAACCAGACTGCCTTTGTGGTAAAACAGATGAAGACGCTAATATAGCATTTCATGAGAGTTCGATTGCGGCCATCTGGTTTGTAATAGAAGGGACCACAATAGTCAATTCCGGTGACACTGAATGCAGGCGAATCCTGTATTCCTTCGGTAGGTCAGCCATGATGTGTTCAGCAAGATGAGGTCGGGATCTGCAGCAGATGACGCATTTCCTCAAGGCACGAGCCACAGTCTTCAGGCCGCCGATGGGCCAGAACTGTAAGCGAATTGCTCCAAGCAACGACTGACGACCCGCATGGTGATGCTTCCGAGGAAAATATGTGATGATAGCGAACGACAGTGGATGATCCCTGGGCAAAATGATTGGGTGGCGTGCATTGAAGCTGAGAGTTCAGTGTCGCAAGCGACCACCAACACGTATTAGACCAAAGTCATCTATGAAAGGCGAAAGCGATGCGATACTGCTGGATGACTGCACGCAGTTCCCTTTCTGCAGAGTACGGTACTCAGGATACAGATGGGCCCGTTGAACGATGCGACATAACAAATGGGATCCTCTTCGAAGGTCGTCTGACGAAAGGTCCGGTGTCTTCGTCTGACTGATGAACTTCTGAACGTAGCCGAAGATGCGCAGCATGACTCCAAATGAGTTGATGTGCTTAAACGACAGCGAGATGTCGGCACGCTCAGATGACGGCAATACCCAGTGTCGAATTTCCGGAAGGTGATTTCTGGCAAGCAGGTCCATTCATCCACAACCTAGAATGCAAGAGATCCTGCGGCGCTGCTCCCTTCGAAAGAATATCAGCCGGGTTCATCTCAGTTGGCACATAGCGCCAATCCATGACCCTCGTAAGTTGTTGAATTCCGGCGACTTTGTTGGAGACAAATACGTTGAACTTGGATGGCTCCTCTCGCAACCAAGACAGGACCACAGTTGAATCCGACCAACAATGAATTGGGCAATCAAAGGTATCCATTTTCCTGACTTCGCGAAATAAGTTTGCCAATAGGAACGCTGCGCATAGCTCAAGCTTGGGAGCCGTGAGGGTTTTTAGTTGGGCAACCTTTGCCTTCGAACAAAGCAAGTGAACCTCAGCGGCTGTATCTGTAAACGATCGAGCGTAGATGCAAGCCCCATAGGCCTGAAGGCTGGCATCACAAAAGTCATGCAATTCAAACCTTGCCTTGGGTTGAAATACATAGCGAGGAAATGTGGCGTGACCCACAGTGGCGAAGTCCCTGCAAAACTCAGTCCAAGCTGAGTCCAACGACTGAGGAAGGCTCTCATACCAATGCAGCTTGTCTCTCCACATGCGCTGCATTATGATTTTCGCTCTGGTCGGAGTAGGTCCGATCAATCCCATAGGGTCATAGCAGCGCGCAATGGTCGACAATACCGAACGCTAAGTGTGCTTGCCAACAACGATTTGTGGAGCAAATGTGAACAGAAAGCAGTCCTTATGGGGCTCCCAAATGAGCCCAAGCGCCTTTGTTACATCACTGCCATCATCCAGCTTCAGAAAGCTTTCCGTTTCGGCTTCTGGGACGGTACGAAGCACATCTAGAGAGTTGGAGTACCATTTCCGCAATTTAAAATTGCCTAGAGCAAGAAGATCCGTGGTTTGACGCATAATATCCAGTACGTCCTCGACCGAACTCCCTCCAGATATCATATCATCCACGTAGAAGTTCTGTAGAATGGTTTCCGACCCCAATGGATACGATGATGAATTATCCATGGCCAGCTGGTGCATAGCTCGAATAGCTAAAAGCGATGCCGGCTTAGTCCCATAGGTGACTGTGTTTAGCTTGAAGACCTGTATGTCATCGTCAAGAGAGTCCCGCCATAATATGCATTGGAGAATGGTGTCAGGCATTGAGACACGCACGCACCTATACATTTCACCGATATCACCTGTAGGTTCAATGGAAAATGTACGAAAACGAATGAGTGTGTGAAATAGTTTGGCCTGAATGGTGGGACCTGACATGAGCATATCGTTTAGCGAAAGACCAGATGTGGTGGCTGCCGAGCCGTCGAATACGACCCTCAGCTTTGTGGTGGAGCTGTCCTTCTTGATGACGCAGTGATGTGGCAAGAAATATTTGCACCAGCGTTTGGCACCAGCGACATATGATTGAGGGATAGGTACTCCTTCATGAATGCCGAACATTTTGCGTAGAGAACTGCTTTACGGACGAATTTGCGCTCCATGTTTTCCAGACGCCGCTTTGCCTGCAAAAAGGAATCGCCCAAGGACTCCACACTTCGCTTTAAAGGCAAGCGGACTGAGTATTCCCCAGAGGGTAAACGAGTGTGAGTGCGAACGAAATGCTCCTCGCAATGAAGCTCCTCCTTTGTTGCCCTAGCGATCGGCTCAAAGATGTGCTCAACTTCCCAAAATGGACGAACCAAGACATCGAGCCGAGTGCTGTGATTGATGTCATCCGAAGATTGGGTTGCGATGAACGACGAGAGAATAGGGGCCGAATGCCCGCCACCAGATAGAATCCATCCAAAATGGGTCTTCTGTAGCAAGGGTAATCCAGGCGCCAGCTGAATTCGTCCCACACACAGCAGCTCGAAGAAGAGTCCGGCTCCGATGAGCAGATCAATCCGCTGCGGCTGGTAGAACGAAGGGTCAGCACGCTGGATATGCGAAGGTATACGCCAATTAGCTGTGCTAATGGACGATCGAGGTTGATGATCCGTGATCTTCTGGGCAACGACAGCTCTGATGCTAGTGGTGAACTCTGAAATCCGAGACTTCAGAACGAGATCCTCCGGCGATAGCCCCTTAAAGCGCTCGCAATTTGCAATTGTATGGCTCGAGCCATCACAAAACGCACAAGAAACCGGAGCGGGAGCGCTCGATGACACGCCAACCTGACCATCTTGCCCTTGTATGGCGTGTTGAATGCCCTCAAGAGTGCGACATCTGTTATCCAGAAATGTGGACAATTTCTCCCAGGATGGAAGGCCTTGATTCGCCGAGACTTCTTCCAATTTTGTTAGCGTTGCTCTGTCCAAGTTCCGCCAAATTGCATAGACGATTATCGCGTCTGCAATCTCCTCCTTTGATCCCAACGCTTGCAAAGCCCGAAGATGTGAGGTGGCGGCATCCACAAACGCCTACAACTTGCCCACTGATGAGTCGCCATGAGTCAGCCCAAATACCGCTCTGATGTGTGCCTGTGAAATGAGACGTTTGTTAGCAAATCTGGATTTCAGAATGTCTAAAGCTGTGAGATAGCTCTCCTCGGTCATCTCCAACAAACTAATGGTGTCCAGGGCCACTCCGCTCGAACAGGACCGCAAGTGCTGCAGCTTCTCGATAGAAGTAAGCTCCGCTTCACTATCGATGACCGCTGTGAACATGGAATAGAAACTGGTCCACTCCGTATATTCTCTATTGAACTTGGGCAGCTGCAGTTGTGGCAGGCGCGATCGATTTGCCATGTATATCAGGAATTGGGATTCGTTTGGATTCATGCGAAACATCGAACAATGCGCTGGCTGAGAACGCTTGCCCAACTCCCGCTGAAGAGCCGTCCTCAATGAAAGTAGAGACGAATCGAATTGCACAGGTATTTCACTGGACATTGAATCAAAATCCACTTCCTCTAAACTGGTGTGTGCCACAATAAAGTTAACTTTCAGCTCCGTCAGTGATTCCAACATTCCTTTCAAGTCGTACTCATCCACGCAGCTTTTCGAAATCCAATTGGGTGACGAGTCTCTGCAGTCTGTTAAAAATAGACGTTGTTTTCAGCTTCAAAAAAGCAATCCGGCTAGTAGCTGGATCAGCACTGGCCAGCAATTCACCAGGCGAAGCGCCAGTCGACGATGTGCCACCCGAGGCGGACCCGATACTTATATTGTCGTTACTCATTTTAACTGTGTAGAGGTGTAATGCTTTATTTCCCGCTATCCTTTTCCCGCCGGCTGCGCAGATCTAACGTTGCGTACTTTATTGTTCTCAACGGCAACGAATGCCAGTAGAGGGATGCAACGATGTACGAAAGCGAAGGCGAAAGAATGTATATGTATATGTATATGTATGCACTGCACCGGCACAGAGAGGTTAAAGCGAAGACCGATAATGCAACGAGGCGACGACCGAAACCAACAGTTCTGAACAAGCGAACGATCGAGAATTTGCTCTGATTTCGAGTTCGAAATTTCAGAGAGAGGTCAATGCAGCCGCTCGCGAGCGCTGGCTGAAGCAAACGGTGAATAAGAATGCAAAACGAATAGCGGAGTGTTGGCACTGTCACGGTCGGCCACAACCACTTTTGGTTCGCTACTTTCTCGACAAATGTTTAGTTAAACCTTCGACACAAGTTTAACTATATGTTTGATCACTCTTTTCACACTATAAGCTCACGGAGATCACGTCGGGGTCACCAAAATGTTGGAAGCTGCCGAGCTTTTTCGGCAACTCTGACTCCACATTTACAGAAATTATACTCCGTTGTTGGGGTTTAGGGTTTGTGTTTATTTAATGTTTATATTCAATTTTAAAGGCCGTAAGTTTTATGGTTTTTAGTGTACAAATCAAGATAAGCAAATCAAGAACCCGCTGTAGCGCGATTATACGATTTTGACGGCCGCTAGGTAATGATGGGCGATGCTGCGTTCGACGACGAATTTGACCGAATGTGAACCCAAGCTGACCGACGCACTGCCATATAAGCGGTACGCGCGGCGAACATGAGTGTGATGGTGTGTGCGTATGCACCGAGAGCATGCGAACAGATGATCTTAGAGAATTTAAGAGAAATATAACTGAGCTAATTGTTATTCTTAAGAGCTACTGCCAGCTGCTGCTCCGAACGGTTATAATATAAATATTTTATGTATTTGTCTAAGAATAATAAATAAAATACTACATATATCCAATATTTATTTTCAATGGTTTATATACCCGGTACTCGAAGAGTATAGGGGTATATTAGATTTGTGGGGATAACGATTGTGTGTAACGCACAGAAGGAAGCGTTTCCGACCCCATAAAGTATATATATTCTTGATCAGCATCAATAGCCGAGTCGATATAGCCATGTCTGTCTGTCCGTCTGTCCGTCCGTCCGCCTGTCCGTCTTCATTTGCATCTATATCTCATAGACTATAAAAACTAGAGTAACCAAGTTTTGTATTCGGTTTTCTGTGTTATCACACTACTCAAAGTGTATTTCAAAATTTCACCCCACCCCTTTCCGCCCCCACAAAGGACGAAAGTCTGTGGCACACTTAATTTTGAAGATACAAGAAAACTAAAAACGCAGAATCATAGATGATGATCATTTCTATCAGAGTGTTAAATCTGGATCAGATCATTATTATAGCAACAATGAAGAAAACCATTTCGAAAGTCATCATTCCCTCTCGCTCTCTCTCACACACGACCCTATCTGCTTTGCCTATTCGTTTAAATGAGCGCCTAGTTCTCAGAGACTATAAAAGCTAGAGCAACCAAACTTTCTATCCAAGCTCCTGTGATATCACTTCAGTACAAGTGTATTTCAAAATTTTGACACGCCCCCTTCCGCCCCCACAAAGGACCAAAATCTGTGGAATCCACAATTTTTAAGATAAATGAAAACCAAAAACGCAGAATCATGAAAAATTACCGTATCTACCAGATTACCGAATTTGGATCAGATTGGATCAATATTATGGCCAGAAGAAACAAATTAAATTTCAGTGGCCTCGCAACGCCTGCCAAGCGCTGACTCATTCCCTCTCTCTCTCTGTCCTGAACACTTGTACGTCTCAAATATGCAGTTATACGTGTCATGTAGAAATGTAGGCGCAGATATACAAAGCATATGTAAACAAAAATGGAAACATGTATACAAATTCCAAAAAATTCATTTTTTTAATTTAAATATTATTTTTGTCCCTTTGAGAACATATAATAAATTTCATAAATCGTAGGCTCAAAAATGTATGTATGTATATACTGACTGAGTACCGGGTATAAGATAGAGCCGCGGCCTTTGCGGCGGCTCACAACGTTCCCTCTCGTTTTTTTTTTACGTTTGATTGGTTCAATTTCGCTTCCGCTTATTACACATTACATCCCCCCAAGTTAGGGTACCTGTTACATCCCCCAAAGAGAATCAGAGGATTCGTTTGAAACTGCTTTTCAAGCTACGATTACACAAAAAGAATAAGTGGATTTCAGGTAGAATACAGGTGCAGGTTTATTTATTGGTTCAATTTCATATAATGTTAATACATAGTCCTTGTAGGAATCAAAGAAACAGGTTTTGCATACAAACTACTAGGTAGGAGTTTGGTTGATAAGAGAGTGTCATTTAGCAAAAAAAGCCTTAGTACTATTCCAACAGTGAAAGTGAGCAGAGATTTAAAAAAACCTTTAAAACTAAACATGGCATCAACATGGCGTGATTTTTGTGCACAACTTGATCAAGGGTGACGTAGATAGCCCTGACCTGTTGAGCCGCATAAACTTCACGATTCCTATTAGAAGCACTAGGAACTATACACCGTTGTTTCTTCCGCTTTGTAGATCGAATTACTCCTTGCATGAACCATTTAGGGTCCTATGCTCGGATTATAATTCCCTCTACCATATTATATCGAACACTAACTCCCTTCCTAGTCTTAAATTACTGATACTCCTACATCTTTCCCGTAATTAGTAATTACTTTTCTTCTTTAGTTAGATTAGTTCTACTTTTCCTCGAACACTAGTCTAACACCTATCTTTCCTGCATGTCCGCGATCGGTTCGGTTTACGAGTCGCGCGTCATGCGGCAGCGCCCCTCGGTCGGTTGGGCGGGAGGTGGGCTGCATTCTTGCCTGGGATCCGCGCGTAACAGCCATCGGCTGGGGTCGCTTGGGCCACTTGATGGTGCAGTCATTGCATATCAACGTCCTAAAGAAAAAAAAAAAAACATGTTGTGTGACTTGTGCAACAAGTTCGTTAATGTTAAAGAGTTTGCATTCCATTATGGGAGATGCTCGGGCTCTCCAAATACTGGAGTGTGTGACCTGTGCTCTAAGTTCGTCGACTTTATACACTTTGATTCTCATTACGGGAAATGCTTGGGTCCTCGAAATGCTTTTAAGGTTCTTATGAGCAAAGGATCTACCTCAAGTGATTACCAAGGACCATCAACGTCAGCAGCCTCAAAACGTCCGAGAATGGAACCTTCGATTGGATTTGGAAATATTGACTGTGGAATTTGCGGTGAAAGTTATCTTACGTCTAGAGAATCGCGTGACATAATCTCAGAAAAGCATAAGAATGCAATAGCAGCGCAACTAGAGAAAAATTAAAACGTCATTTTGATTTCAACTGAGTCGAAGTTTCCCTTAAAATCATATCGTATTCACTCTAATTAAAGTGATAAGATTGATTTAAAAGATTTTTACATGGATTGTAAAAATGATATAATTTGCCGATTTCATCACTGTATGAGTGAGTACAAATCAGTGAAGTAGAATTTAAAAGTGTATGGATTGTATGTAAAGCAAACTGAGGACGAAACCTTGATGGAACAATGAAGCATTTCATAACGTCGTACAGGGCTATATATGAAATTGATTCAATTTATGAACACTTAAATGATGCCCTTGAAAACTTGTTAATTTGAGTAGTGAATTCCAGGAGAAGGATTCAGGTTGGGCTATACAAAAATTTCAATATTTTGAGCTAACTATAATTAAATTGGAACATATTACAAATAGGTTCATACCAGCACCCAAAACAATTAAATGGCGAAATGCAATCATCAATGTAAAAAAAAAAGATGATTTTTTTTTTAAGTGGTGTGTTTTATCTTCATTAGCCAATAAAAAGCACATAAACACTACATTTCCAACGGCATCAATGAAAAAATTGGCTAGAGAAAGATTGACAACATCACCATACTATCAGTGTAACATAAGGCAGGACGTCATTTATTATGAAGCCGTTAGAATGGATTTTTCTGGAATCGAATTTCCAATAACAAACAAAGGAGTTAAGCGATTCGAGCAAGCTAATAATGATATAAATACGCTAATATATATAATAATGGAAAAAACGTTGTAGGACCCACAGTATGAAGTCAAAAAATTCGGACTCAAGACATAAAAATACTAGGCATTAATAGTGACAGTATGTCAATGATGCATTATGCCTATTTAGCGTGCATGAAACTACCAGTGGTAATTTATGCAGACATCGAGGCTGTTTTGTTAAATTTTAGCAGAAATCTGAATGATCCATCAAAATCATCGACAACTATAGCACAGAGGCATATAGCACGTCAAACATCATTTTATATTGTACATAAATACGAACCTCTTCTAAATGATATGTGGACATATGAAGGTAAATATTATCGCACTCTAAAGGTAATAAACTCTTAAACATAACGATTTTGTTATTTCAGGAACAACTTACATCGAAAAACTTTACCAAGAGCTTCGGGCTAAAACAGATATACTCTTTGAAAAGCACTGGGAATCTAATAAAAAAACCCATTTACAAGTTCGACAATTGGGATAAGAACCAATGTATATGAATAATTCTGAAGTTAGAATAAAGTGTCTTGCATAAAAAAAACGAGACCGAATTATCACTAGAGTGGCATTCTCAAGTATAAATGACTGATTTTCAGAAGCCGTGGCAAAAAACCTATACATGGAATAGTGTCGCGCTTGGTACGTATATGTCATATGAAAAAAAAAATATAATAAGAAATAATTCATTTTATATGATATGGGGAATATACTTAGCCGTAAATGCCTGATATTTTATATGGATATATATTTTTTAATATATATGAATAATTCTGTAGTTGTAATAAAGTGTCATGTATTAAAGTACGAAACCGAATTATCACTAAAGTGGCACTCTCAAGTATAAATGACTGATTTTCAGAGGCCGTGGCAAAAAACCTATACATGATGGGCAGTTGATGTCCATCTATGTTGTATACAATATTTGGTACAGTATTGTGTATAATATATTAAATGTTGTCATCATACTCATAGCAGTGTTCTAAGTGATATTTGTCATCAAATTGATCTTAATGAAGATAATATAGTGAAACCAGCCAAGATATATTATTGTATCAATTTGGTATCGAATTATTATCGTGAATATCCGGAAATGGTCTTAAATGATAAATTATTGTACGATTTATATGCTTATTTCAAATATTGCTTATTTCATATATTGAAATCCATTCCTCATGAACTCATGTGTTTGGTTTTATTTAATATATATCACAAAAAACGTTTACAAAATTGGATAAATTTTAAATTTGTTGTCAAAATACAATGTTTGAAAACAATTTTATATTGGTTTAAACCTATACACGTGTGAAAATATATTAAGTGCAAATAAAAAGATATTTTTGAACGAAAAATATGTATATATTTTTATATATGGGAATATATTTAATGAAATGTTGTAAATCGTAAAGGAAATGAGAAACTAATATATATAAATTCTCTTATCCATATATTGTCAAAATTGCTTATTAAATAAATAACAAAAAATTATATATATAAAAGTTGCCGCAATCGTTTAACAAATTCTCATAAATCTGTTGATAAAAGCTATGTATTACACCACTCGACAAAATTAAACTTTTTTTCCGCTGTCGCCCAAAATGACATTTTCTGATAGATTTGGAGATTTAACATTTTTTAAAGAATTATGTTTTTTTTTTATAGGTTTAGTATTTTTTAAAGAGTTTTTAAAAAATGTAGTATATTTTTTCATAGGTATTACTTCTATTTTTCACATAACTTAAGTTTCCTAGAACTGGTTGTATTGCATTTTGCAGTTTTAAAAAGCTGACACATGCAGCTATAAGCCCAATACTTTGTAGCTGCAACTTAACGTCTGGAAGATATTAAGCTTTCAAATTGAAATTTTATAATTTATATCGTTATTTTTCCCGAAATTTTGACTTTGAAAACTCGGGAAAAGTAGACAAAAAAAATGTAAGTGCCTAATTATGCTTTTAGATAGACACATTAACTAGACGTCGTTTAAGGTATCGTTTCTAAAAATCGATGGATAAACGGCCAAGCTGCAGCCGTTTGACCAAAACTTCATATGCCGTTTGGCAATATCCCAAATGCCGTTTTACCGTTAAAAACTGTTACAAACACAGATTTTTGGTATTTTTGTAGAAAAAAAACTGTTATACGTCGGCTAACGGAATTTATCGGCGAAATTTGGCATCTGAAAGTTTGGTCAAACGGTTGTAAGTTAACCGTTCGAATCCATCGATTCTTATAAACGATACCAAAGCTAAGAAAATGCCATTTTGGGCGACAGGGGAAAAGTCGTGTCGACTAGTGTTATTATACTAATTTTTTTTATTCAAAAGTTATTGAGTTGTAAAATATTTTGCCAGTAGTTATATGCTTGTCTCAAAGATTAAGCCATGCATGTCTAAGTACACATGAATTAAAGGTGAAACCGCAAGAGCTCATTATATCAGTTATGGTTCCTTAGATCGTTAACAGTTACTTGGATAACTGTGGTAATTCTAGAGCTAATACATGCAATTAAAACACGGACCTTATGGGACGTGTGCTTTTATTAGGCTAAAACCAAGCGATCGCAAGATCGTTACATTGGTTGAATTCTTGATAACATGCAGATCGTATGGTCTTGTACCAACGACAGATCTTTCAAATGTCTGCCCTATCAACTTTTGATGGTTGTATCTAGGACTACCATGGTTGCAACGGGTAACGGGGAATCAGGGTTCGATTCCGGAGAGGGAGTCTAAGAAACGGCTAAGGAAGGGGAGGAAGGGGAGGTAGTGACGAAAAATAACAATACAGGACTCATATCCGAGGCCCTGTAATTGGAATGAGTAAATCCTTTAACAAGGACCAATTGGAGGGCAAGTCTGGTGCCAGCAGCCGCGGTAATTCCAGCTCCAATAGCGTATATTAAAGTTGTTGCGGTTAAAACGTTCGTAGTTGAACTTGTGCTTCATACGGGTAGTACAACTTACAATTGTAGTTAGTACTATACCTTTATGTATGTAAGCGTATTACCGGTGGAGTTCTTATATATAATTAAGTACTTGTATTTTTTTATATATTCCTCCTATTTAAAAACCTGGATTAGTGCTCTTCATCGACTGTTATTGTGGGCCGGTACAATTACTTTGAACAAACTAGAGTACTTAAAGCAGGCTTCAAATGCCTGAATATTCTGTGCATAGGATAATGAAATAAGACCTCTGTTCTGCTTTCATTGGTTTTCAGATCAAGAGGTAATGATTAATAGAAGCAGTTTGGGGGCATTAGTATTACGACGCGAGAGGTGAAATTCTTGGACCGTCGTAAGACTAACTTAAGCGAAAGCATTTGCCAAAGATGTTTTCATTAATCAAGAACGAAAGTTAGAGGTTCGAAGGCGATCAGATACCGCCCTAGTTCTAACCATAAACGATGCCAGCTAGCAATTGGGTGTAGCTACTTTTATGGCTCTCTCAGTCGCTTCCCGGGAAACCAAAGCGTTTGGGCTCCGGGGGAAGTATGGTTGCAAAGCTGAAACTTAAAGGACTGACGGAAGGGCACCACCAGGAGTGGAGCCTGCGGCTTAATTTGACTCAACACGGGAAAACTTACCAGGTCCGAACATAAGTGTGTAAGACAGATTGATAGCTCTTTCTCGAATCTATGGGTGGTGGTGCATGGCCGTTCTTAGTTCGTGGAGTGATTTGCCTGGTTAATTCCGATAACGAACGAGACTCAAATATATTATATAGATATCTTCAGGATTATGGTGTTGAAGCTTATATAGCCTTAATTCATGGTGGCAGTAAAATGTTTATTGTGTTTGAATGTGTTTATATAAGTGGAGCCGTACTTGTTGGTTTGTCCCATTATAAGGACACTAGCTTCTTAAATGGACAAATTGCGTCTAGCAATAATGAGATTGAGCAATAACAGGTCTGTGATACCCTTAGATGTCCTGGGCTGCACGCGCGCTACAATGAAAGTATCAACGTGTATTTCCTAGACCGAGAGGTCCGGGTAAACCGCTGAACCACTTTCATGCTTGGGATTGTGAACTGAAACTGTTCACATGAACTTGGAATTCCCAGTAAGTGTGAGTCATTAACTCGCATTGATTACGTCCCTGCCCTTTGTACACACCGCCCGTCGCTACTACCGATTGAATTATTTAGTGAGGTCTCCGGACGTGATCACTGTGACGCCTTGCGTGTTACGGTTGTTTCGCAAAAGTTGAACGAACTTGATTATTTAGAGGAAGTAAAAGTCGTTACAAGGTTTCCGTAGGTGAACCTGCGGAAGGATCATTATTGTATGTTTCTACCGTTAACAGAAATATATATATTGCCAATTTACCAAACAAAAATTACATGAATTTAATAAAATCATAAAAATATATCAAGTTGTACATATATATTATATGTGTTCATATATTAATAATATTGCCAATATACTAATTTTATTTATTAGCTATATATATATAAAATTTATTTTTATATGTGTAGCAATTAATATATAAATACATATTGATTGTATATTTAAATATCTGCGTGTATATGTACCATAATATGCACGCGTTGCGATTATGTATTGTCCATCATAGCTATGGGCATACATTGGTT
Source organism: Drosophila affinis (assembly GCA_037356375.1). NCBI lineage: Eukaryota > Metazoa > Arthropoda > Insecta > Diptera > Drosophilidae > Drosophila > Drosophila affinis. The sequence goes on along the minus strand of CM074802.1, from coordinate 24,296,087 downwards.
AATGCAACAGCCTAAAAAGTAAAATGTTGTACCTGATTTCAGGTTAATACTTTTATATAAATTGATACTTATCAATTAAGCCAAATTACATTATATATTATATCATCTATATGGTAATGTATCGTTTATATAAAACTAACACATTTCGCAACATTCTTTTAGGATAAAAATAAAATTTATTTAAGGAATTGATATATGCCAGTAAAATGGTGTATTTTTAATTTCTTTCAATAAAAAAATATTTGACAAATAATATAATAAACAAATTTTAATCACTCTAAGCGGTGGATCACTCGGCTCATGGGTCGATGAAGAACGCAGCAAACTGTGCGTCATCGTGTGAACTGAAGGACACATGAACATCGACATTTTGAACGCATATCGCAGTCCATGCTGTTATGTACTTTAATTAATTTTATAGTGCTGCTTGGACTACATATGGTTGAGGGTTGTAAATGCTAAATAAGTTGTTTGAAAATTTTACGAAATTTTTAAGCAAATTGTATATTATTGGATACATAAATATATTCATAATATTGATATTAAATGGAAATGCATTATCTCTCATTGTTGTATATATTTGTATGAGAAGAACGAAGAAAAATATATGATTTTTTTTTCATTTTTGAAAAAAATAATACTGAGAAATGTCTAGCATAAAAAATAATTAAATTTTTCATCTAGAATTGCCTCTTATTAATGTTTCGAAAAGAAATTTTGTTGTAAATATAAATATTTTATATTTTTCTTCGTAATGTTCGTTATAAAATATGAATGTTATAATGATTTCATTATGAGAACACTCTAAATAAATTAAAATATAGTGTAATTATCATTTTAAAGATTTTAATATATGTATATACAACCTCAACTCATATGGGACTACCCCCTGAATTTAAGCATATTAATTAGGGGAGGAAAAGAAACTAACCAGGATTTTCTTAGTAGCGGCGAGCGAAAAGAAATCAGTTCAGCACTAAGTCACTTTGTCTATATGGCAAATGTGAGATGCAGTGTATGGAGCGTCAATATTCTAGTATGAGAAATTAACGATTTAAGTCCTTCTTAAATGAGGCCATTTACCCATAGAGGGTGCCAGGCCCGTATAACGTTAATGATTACTAGATGATGTTTCCAAAGAGTCGTGTTGCTTGATAGTGCAGCACTAAGTGGGTGGTAAACTCCATCTAAAACTAAATATAACCATGAGACCGATAGTAAACAAGTACCGTGAGGGAAAGTTGAAAAGAACTCTGAATAGAGAGTTAAACAGTACGTGAAACTGCTTAGAGGTTAAGCCCGATGAACCTGAATATCCGTTATGGAAAATTTATCATTAAAGTTGTAATATTTTAACAATATTATAATAATAGTGTGCATTTTTTCCATATAAGGACATTGTAATCTATTAGCATATACCAAATTTATCATAAAATATGGCTTATAGTTTATTCAAATTATTATGCTTGCATTTTAACATGGAATAAATGTCATTAATTTGATAAAGTGTTGATAAATTAAAATTAATACAGTGCGTTAATTTTTCGAAATTATATAATGGCATAATTATCATCGATTTTTGTGTTTATTATATGCATTTGTATGATTAACAATGCGAAAGATTCAGGATACCTTCGGGACCCGTCTTGAAACACGGACCAAGGAGTCTAACATATGTGCAAGTTATTGGGAGATAAACCTAATAGCGTAATTAACTTGACTAATAATGGGATTAGTTTTTTAACTATTTATAGATAATTAACACAATCCCGGGGCGTTCTATATAGTTATGTATAATAATATTTATATTATTTATGCCTCTAACTGGAACGTACCTTGAGCATATATGCTGTGACCCGAAAGATGGTGAACTATACTTGATCAGATTGAAGTCAGGGGAAACCCTGATGGAAGACCGAAACAGTTCTGACGTGGAAATCGATTGTCAGAATTGAGTATAGGGGCGAAAGACCAATCGAACCATCTAGTAGCTGGTTCCTTCCGAAGTTTCCCTCAGAATAGCTGGTGCATTTTAATGCTATATAAAATAATCTTATCTGGTAAAGCGAATGATTAGAGGCCTTAGGGTCGAAACGATCTTAACCTATTCTCAAACTTTAAATGGGTAAGAACCTTAACTTTCTTGATATGAAGTTAAAGGTATAAGGTTTAAGGTTTAAGGTATGATATAATGTGTCCAGTGGGCCACTTTTGGTAAGCAGAACTGGCGCTGTGGGATGAACCAAACGTAATGTTACGGTGCCCAAATTAACAACTCATGCAGAAACCATGAAAGGCGTTGGTTGCTTAAAACAGCAGGACGGTGATCATGGAAGTCGAAATCCGCTAAGGAGTGTGTAACAACTCACCTGCCGAAGCAACTAGCCCTTAAAATGGATGGCGCTTAAGTTGTATACCTATACATTACCGCTAAAGTAGATGATTTATATTACTTGTGATATAAATTTTGAAACTTTAGTGAGTAGGAAGGTACAATGGTATGCGTAGAAGTGTTTGGCGTAAGCCTGCATGGAGCTGCCATTGGCACAGATCTTGGTGGTAGTAGCAAATAATCGAATGAGACCTTGGAGGACTGAAGTGGAGAAGGGTTTCGTGTGAACAGTGGTTGATCACGAGTTAGTCGGTCCTAAGTTCAAGGCGAAAGCCGAAAATTTTCAAGTAAAAAATCAATAAGCAAATATTGTCAAATCTTTAATGATTTTTTTGAAACACTTGAATAATTTTGAACGAAAGGGAATACGGTTCCAATTCCGTAACCTGTTGAGTATCCGTTTGTTATTAAATATGGGCCTCGTGCTCATCCTGGCAACAGGAACGACCATAAAGAAGCCGTCGAGAGATATCGGAAGAGTTTTCTTTTCTGTTTTATAGCCGTACTACCATGGAAGTCTTTCGCAGAGAGATATGGTAGATGGGCTAGAAGAGCATGACATATACTGTTGTGTCGATATTTTCTCCTCGGACCTTGAAAATTTATGGTGGGGACACGCAAACTTCTCAACAGGCCGTACCAATATCCGCAGCTGGTCTCCAAGGTGAAGAGTCTCTAGTCGATAGAATAATGTAGGTAAGGGAAGTCGGCAAATTAGATCCGTAACTTCGGGATAAGGATTGGCTCTGAAGATTGAGATAGTCGGGCTTGATTGGGAAACAATAACATGGTTTATGTGCTCGTTCTGGGTAAATAGAGTTTCTATCATTTATGGTAGTTACTTGTTCCCCGGATAGTTTAGTTACGTAGCCAATTGTGGAACTTTCTTGCTAAAATTTTTAAGAATACTAATTGGGTAAAACCAATTAGTTCTTATTAATTATAACGATTATCAATTAACAATCAATTCAGAACTGGCACGGACTTGGGGAATCCGACTGTCTAATTAAAACAAAGCATTGTGATGGCCCTAGCGGGTGTTGACACAATGTGATTTCTGCCCAGTGCTCTGAATGTCAAAGTGAAGAAATTCAAGTAAGCGCGGGTCAACGGCGGGAGATTCGCAGATGATATTGTCTTGTTTGCGGAAACTCGATTAGGGCTTCAAACATTGCTGGACACGACTGTCAATTTTCTATCCTCAGTCGGGCTTACCCTTAACCCAGATAAATGTTTTACAGTTGGAATAAAGGGGCAACCTAAGCAGAAGTGTACTGTAGTCGAACCACGGCCCTTCAGCATAGGTTCGCGCTCGTGTCCGGCATTGAAGCGAACTGACGAGTGGAAGTATTTAGGAATAAATTTCACTGCAGATGGGAGAGTCAAGTACAGTCCAGCCGAAGACCTTGGTCCAAAGCTGTTGAGATTGACAAGGGCTCCCCTAAAACCTCAACAAAAATTGTTCGCCCTCAGAACTGTCCTTATCCCACAACTCTACCATAAACTAACATTGGGGAGTGTGATGATAGGCGTTCTAAGAAAGTGTGATATACTTGTACGGTCGGTCGTAAGGAAGTGGCTCGGACTTCCTCTAGACGTGTCGACTGCATTCTTCCATGCTCCCCACATATATGGGGGCCTCGGAATCCCTTCAGTTCGTTGGGTAGCTCCAATGCTTGAGCAGCATAAAATGGCCCCACCTCGAGCAATCTGAGGTGGCCAGCTCATTTCTTATTGATGAACTGAATAAGGCCCGAGGTAGATCTCTGGCAGGAGAGAATGAGTTGACAACACGTTTGGAGATCGACACGTACTGGGCGAACAAGTTGTACATGTCTGTTGATGGTAGCGGCCTACGTGATGCGCGACTCTTTCGTCCGCAACACGGGTGGGTACATCAACCCACGCGTTTGCTCACAGGTAAAGATTACCGAAATGGTTCCTTCCGAAGTTTCCCTCAGAATAGCTGGTGCATTTTAATGCTATATAAAATAATCTTATCTGGTAAAGCGAATGATTAGAGGCCTTAGGGTCGAAACGATCTTAACCTATTCTCAAACTTTAAATGGGTAAGAACCTTAACTTTCTTGATATGAAGTTAAAGGTATAAGGTTTAAGGTTTAAGGTATGATATAATGTGTCCAGTGGGCCACTTTTGGTAAGCAGAACTGGCGCTGTGGGATGAACCAAACGTAATGTTACGGTGCCCAAATTAACAACTCATGCAGAAATCATGAAAGGCGTTGGTTGCTTAAAACAGCAGGACGGTGATCATGGAAGTCGAAATCCGCTAAGGAGTGTGTAACAACTCACCTGCCGAAGCAACTAGCCCTTAAAATGGATGGCGCTTAAGTTGTATACCTATACATTACCGCTAAAGTAGATGATTTATATTACTTGAGATATAAATTTTGAAACTTTAGTGAGTAGGACGGTACAATGGTATGCGTAGAAGTGTTTGGCGTAAGCCTGCATGGAGCTGCCATTGGCACAGATCTTGGTGGTAGTAGCAAATAATCGAATGAGACCTTGGAGGACTGAAGTGGAGAAGGGTTTCGTGTGAACAGTGGTTGATCACGAGTTAGTCGGTCCTAAGTTCAAGGCGAAAGCCGAAAATTTTCAAGTAAAAAATCAATAAGCAAATATTGTCAAATCTTTAATGATTTTTTTGAAACACTTGAATAATTTTGAACGAAAGGGAATACGGTTCCAATTCCGTAACCTGTTGAGTATCGGTTTGTTATTAAATATGGGCCTCGTGCTCATCCTGGCAACAGGAACGACCATAAAGAAGCCGTCGAGAGATATCGGAAGAGTTTTCTTTTCTGTTTTATAGCCGTACTACCATGGAAGTCTTTCGCAGAGAGATATGGTAGATGGGCTAGAAGAGCATGACATATACTGTTGTGTCGATATTTTCTCCTCGGACCTTGAAAATTTATGGTGGGGACACGCAAACTTCTCAACAGGCCGTACCAATATCCGCAGCTGGTCTCCAAGGTGAAGAGTCTCTAGTCGATAGAATAATGTAGGTAAGGGAAGTCGGCAAATTAGATCCGTAACTTCGGGATAAGGATTGGCTCTGAAGATTGAGATAGTCGGGCTTGATTGGGAAACAATAACATGGTTTATGTGCTCGTTCTGGGTAAATAGAGTTTCTATCATTTATGGTAGTTACTTGTTCCCCGGATAGTTTAGTTACGTAGCCAATTGTGGAACTTTCTTGCTAAAATTTTTAAGAATACTAATTGGGTAAAACCAATTAGTTCTTATTAATTATAACGATTATCAATTAACAATCAATTCAGAACTGGCACGGACTTGGGGAATCCGACTGTCTAATTAAAACAAAGCATTGTGATGGCCCTAGCGGGTGTTGACACAATGTGATTTCTGCCCAGTGCTCTGAATGTCAAAGTGAAGAAATTCAAGTAAGCGCGGGTCAACGGCGGGAGATTCGCAGATGATATTGTCTTGTTTGCGGAAACTCGATTAGGGCTTCAAACATTGCTGGACACGACTGTCAATTTTCTATCCTCAGTCGGGCTTACCCTTAACCCAGATAAATGTTTTACAGTTGGAATAAAGGGGCAACCTAAGCAGAAGTGTACTGTAGTCGAACCACGGCCCTTCAGCATAGGTTCGCGCTCGTGTCCGGCATTGAAGCGAACTGACGAGTGGAAGTATTTAGGAATAAATTTCACTGCAGATGGGAGAGTCAAGTACAGTCCAGCCGAAGACCTTGGTCCAAAGCTGTTGAGATTGACAAGGGCTCCCCTAAAACCTCAACAAAAATTGTTCGCCCTCAGAACTGTCCTTATCCCACAACTCTACCATAAACTAACATTGGGGAGTGTGATGATAGGCGTTCTAAGAAAGTGTGATATACTTGTACGGTCGGTCGTAAGGAAGTGGCTCGGACTTCCTCTAGACGTGTCGACTGCATTCTTCCATGCTCCCCACATATATGGGGGCCTCGGAATCCCTTCAGTTCGTTGGGTAGCTCCAATGCTTGAGCAGCATAAAATGGCCCCACCTCGAGCAATCTGAGGTGGCCAGCTCATTTCTTATTGATGAACTGAATAAGGCCCGAGGTAGATCTCTGGCAGGAGAGAATGAGTTGACAACACGTTTGGAGATCGACACGTACTGGGCGAACAAGTTGTACATGTCTGTTGATGGTAGCGGCCTACGTGATGCGCGACTCTTTCGTCCGCAACACGGGTGGGTACATCAACCCACGCGTTTGCTCACAGGTAAAGATTACCGAAATGGTATCATGTTGCGAATAAATGCCTTACCATCGCGGTCTCGGACCACGAGAGGCAGAGAGGAATTGGAACGGCAATGTCGTGCAGGATGTGATGCTCCCGAAACAACAAACCACATCCTGCAGAATTGCTACCGCACGCATGGGAAGCGGGTAGACATAACTGTGTGGTCAACAACCTCAAGAGAATTCTTGAGGAGAAGGGCCATACGGTGTACGTCGAACCAAGTTTGCAATGTGATACCTCAGTAAGTAAACCAGACCTGGTGGCTATCCGACACGATCGCACTTTTGTGATCGATGTGCAGATTGTAACGGATGGACTGTCCCTGGACCATGCAGACGATCGCAAGGTTCAGAGATATAAGAGACCTGAAGTTATTGGCAGGAATCTGTAGGAATCTGCAGTGCAGCGAGATTTTGGTGTGTCCGGCAACGTCGAGGTCCTTTCCGCGACGTTAAACTGGCGAGGGATCTGGAGCAATCAGTCCGTTAGAAGATTGATAGCAAAGGGTCTTATAACATAAGGTGACAGCAATGTCATCAGCGCCAGAATAGTGACAGGCGGAATATATTGCTTCAGACAGTTCATGTATCTTGCAGGTTATACTCGAGATTGGACTTAGCCTAAACACTATGTTTGGAGAGAAGACGCTTGCTACCTAGGCTCAATGTGAAATTAGGTATAAACATCGCGGTTGCAAAACTTGAGGTGGGTTTTTAGTACGTAGGCGTGATTGCTATTCAACTTGTTGGATGGTAATCATGAATCGTGCATGCTAGTAAGGTTTGGCCCTTACTAGTATCTTTGAAGATTTTCCTTCCTCAGCGATCAAAAAAAAAAAAAAAAAAAAAAAAAAAAAAAAATAGCCAAATGCCTCGTCATCTAATTAGTGACGCGCATGAATGGATTAACGAGATTCCTACTGTCCCTATCTACTGCGAGGCCGACCTAAGTCTACAGCTGAGAAAAAAGCCGCCAAGAAGATCGGGCTCGGGATGGGGCCAAGCGGGCCGATCCCAGCGGAGAGATCGCCGCCACCGTCTCTGGACTACGTGGAGCCTGCCCCCGCCGCTGCCCCCGCAGCCGCCCCCGCCGCTGCCCCTGCCGCTGCCACCCCCGCTGCCGCCGCAGCTGCCACCACCGCTGCCACCACCGCTGCCACCACCGCTGCTGCTGCTGCCGCCGCAGCTGCCACCGCCGTTCCCGCTGCACCCACGTGCCCAGCGACTAGTATTGTCGCGGCAGGGTACTCGGCCGTCATCGCGGAGATGTCCTCCGTAAGGATGGCCGTGAGCGAGGCAGTGCTGAGGGCACAGATGCCAACAGTGGCCTCCATGGCCATACTCGCCGCTGCCAGCAGGTACGACGAGCTGGTTATGGCACTGGCTGGAGAGAAAGTGCGCCTGGAGGAGAAGGCACGGTGCCACCTCCACCGAGACCCGTCGCCCACACGGGCACCACCGCCGTCCCCATCGCCGTCCCCACCGCTGCGTATGCGGCAGCCTTTCCAGGCTTGCCGACACCGAGCGCCATCGTCGCCCCACCGATCGCCAAGCCACGTGACACGTGGTCAGGATTGATCCAGAGCAAGGACCCGGAGGAAACGGGGAAGCAGATTGTGGATCGGGTGAAGAAGACCGTGGTGCCCAAGCTCGGTGTACGAGTGCACGAGGTTCGCGAGCTGAAGAGCGGAGGAGCGATCATTCGCACCCCCTCAGTTAGCGAACTGAAGAAGGTAGTGGCCAGTAGCAGATTCTCCGAAGCAGGCCTGGAAGTGAGGAAGAGCCCGGAGTCCAAGCCGCAGGTTGTGGTCTACAACGTGGACACGTCCATCACGCCTGAGGAGTTCATGGAGGAGCTCTACTCGAAGAACCTGGAGGACATGATGACCGCAGCGGAGTTCAAGAAGTCGGTTCATCTGGGCAGCAAACCCTGGTCGGTCACCGACGGCGCCACGGTCAACGTGACGCTGGAGGTCGATGCGAAGGCGCAAGAGGCACTGCGAGAATGTGTCTACATTAAGTGGTTCCGATGCCGCTGTCGTTCCTTGGTGCGAACCTACGCCTGTTATAGGTGTGCGGGTTTCGACCATAAGGTGTCGCAGTGTCGTCTGAAGGAGAACGTGTGCCACCGGTGTGGACAGAACGGCCACAATGTTGCGCGTTGCCCCAACCCGGTGGACTGCCGGAACTGCCGCTTCAAGGGATACCCGTCAGCACACTCCATGCTGTCAGCGGCTTGCCCCGTCTACGCTGCAGTATTGGCGAGGGTGCAAGCTAGACATTAATGTGTAGCTTCATCCAAGCAAATTGTGGCCGTGGCCGAGCGGCCGTGATGGAACTCGGATCCATCATGCGCAGCTCCGGCCGTCTGTTCGCGCTGGTCCAGGAGCCGTACGTCGATGGAGCAGGGCGGATTACTGGCCTTCCATATGGAATGCGAGTATTCCAGGACCGCCTTGGGAAAGCTGCTATCATCGTCAACGAACCGGAAGCCATCTGCATGCCAATGGAACCCCTTGTCACGGATTTTGGAGTATGCGTCAGAGTTACGGGAAGATTCGGCTCAATCTTTCTATGCTCCGCATACTGCCAATTCGACACCGACTTGGCGCCGTACCTCAGGTACTTAGATGCGGTGCTGCTGCTGGGCAGCCGCACTCCCGTCATCTTTGGGCTAGACGCGAATGCAGTATCTCCGGCGTGGTTTAGCAAACTTTCTGAGCATGCTCGGGGGCAAGTTAGCTATGCGCGGGGTGAGCTGCTGTCTGAGTGGATACTGGAGAACCGAGCCGGCGTGCTCAATCTAGCCAGTCGGGTGTTTACGTTCGATAACCGCAGAGGCCAAAGTGACATCGACGTAACAATCGTCAACCAAGCCGCGACTATGTGGGCCACATACGATTGGGAAGTGAGGGAATGGGACACCAGTGACCACAACATGATACATGTTGAAGTCACGCCTGGTGTGACCGATGCAGTCGAGCACATTGCTCCTGTGCCGTTCTGGAAGCTTTCCAATGCGCGCTGGCGATTGTTTGAGGACGAAGTGACAAGGGAGACAGCCGAATTGCCGGAAAACATCGCCGAATCGCCGCTGGATGACCAGGTGACTGCACTGCACTCGTTAGTGCACAGAGTGTGCGACAGAGTGCTGGGACGCAGTACGCCTAGAGCCGTCAGGAAAGTAGTTTGGTGGACCGCCGAACTACAATCCAAACGCCAAGAGGTCAGGAGACTGAGGCGACAGCTCCAGAACGCTCGTCGGCATGAGACCGATGACGTGGAGCAGCTCGTGGTTGCGTTGAGGATCTCCTCAGCGCAATACAAGAAGCTCATCCTAACGACGAAGGAGGACAACTGGCGATGCTTCGTGGGAGAGAACAGAGATGATCCATGGGGGCACGTCTACAGGATTTGCCGAGGCCGCAAAAAGAGCACGGAGATTGGAGGCCTCCGGATAGATGGTGAGCTGGTCACAACATGGCGTGACTGTGCGAGTGAGCTCCTCCGCAACTTTTTCTGTCCCTATCCCTGTTGCGGAGTCGAATGCTCACATTGCCATTGAGTCCGAGGCTCCACCGGCCCTCGAAGCTTTCGAGGTTGATGTATGCGTCGCCAGGTTGAAGAGCAGGCGCTCTCCCGGCATGGACGGCATCACAGGTGCCATTTGCAAGGCAGTGTGGCGTGCCATCCCTCAGCACATGACAGCGTTGTATTCCCGCTGCCTGGAGACAGGGTATTTTCCCACGAGATGGAAGCATCCTCGAGTGGTTCCACTCTTGAAGGGACCCGATAAGGACCGGACCGATCCTACCTCATATCGGGGTATCTGTCTGTTGCCAGTGCTGGGCAAAGTGCTAGAGGGGATCATGGTGAATCGTCTGAAGGATACCATACCGGATGGCTGCAGATGGCAATTTGGATTTCGCCAAAGGACGC